>VZRR01010014.1:544134-661550 GCA_013398015.1 Oreocharis arfaki | reverse complement strand
CCCCCCCGGCTCCGCCGCCGCCCCCGGCCCCGGCGCTGCCGCGGGTCGCCGCCACCCCCGAGAGGGAGGGAAGACCCGAGAGCGACCGGGCCGGCGGCCGGGCCGCCCGGTGCCTGGCTCTGCCCTCCCGGGCGACGCCGCCGAGCCCCGGGCAGGGCTGCGGAAACGGCGATATCCCCGCCATGCGAGCTTGGGGAGTTGTTCTCTCGGAAACTTCCACGTCCTCTCCCATATTCCGCGTTTTTCCGCCCTTTTCCCCTTGCGATTTAAAATGGGGAAACCATCCCCACCGCATGTCCACGGGTAGGCGCGGCGGGTGGCACCGCCGCTCTCGCCCGTTCGTTTCCCCAGAAGCGGCCGGAGGACAGGCGCGGTGCCGGCCCTCACCCCGCCGCCCCGGGCTGGTCCCCACCTCCCCGGGCCGGCCGGGAGCGCCGAACGACTCCGCGGGAGGAGGCGGCAGTGGCCCCGGGGCGCGTCTCCCCCGGTCGGCGGGACGGAGTGGGCAAGGCCGGCTGCTCGCCCGGGCACCCCTGCGTGCCGTGCCGCCGGCCGTATTATTCTTCCAGGAGCCTTGTAGGTTTCGGTATATTCATTCTCGTACAATGGGATTAAACACTAACCGTTATCATCCAAATTAACTAAACTCTGAATAGCAAATGCAAGGGCTTTTATTTTTTTCCTCCTCTCTTTGCTCCACTGGCGGAGATGGAGTTGATCCTCTTACTGTCTGTGTTAACCGCCAGCTGCAGGCACCTGCGACGCAACTTCTTACACGAGGGAAGTTGTTTATTTGCTCGCTTGCTGTTCCCTCGTTGGTTCCACCGCGGGCCGGGCTGCCCGGGGCAGTGGCGGGGGGCGCGGGGTGGCCGTGACATCCCCGCGTGTACCGCTGCCTTGTCCGCAGAGGGCTTCGGCGGGGCTGAAGAGGAAGATCACCCGACACTGCCTAGGTCGGACTGTCACCTTTGTAGAGAAGCGAGGAGAAGGCGGCTTTGGATATTTTTTAGTTTTTAATTCCTCTCGAGCGCCTCTTGGCTCTCTTTGCGGGACACGCGTGCACGGCTCTTTGGCAACCCAAGGCGGACGCCCGCGTCCGCATCACCCACCACCAGTTTTCGGTTTTCGCTTCTCGCCCAGGAGCCCCGCCAGCCACAGCCCTCTCCCCAGGCAAGGAGCTGGCCGGCGGCCGGGGCGCAGAGCCTTGTCTGATACGCGCGGAGCGGGATGAGCCCGCCGTCGCCCCGGGGCTGCCGGGCGAGGGGAGGCAGCACCCCCCCGGCCGCCCCTCGCCGTCTCCCCGCGGCCGGCCCGGGGGTCTCCGTCTGGCGGAGCTGCGCCCTGAGGGAGCCGCCCGGCCCGGCCTCGCGGTGCGCTGCCGGGGTGCGCACGGGCGCCGCGTCTCAGTGGCGTGTGGCCTCTGTCCCGAGGCACTGCCGACCTCTGCCAGATATGGGCTCTCACAGCAAGGTGGAGATCCTCTGGGAGGTGTCGAGCTGCTTTGAATCGGCATCTAGGTTTGCCTTTTTGTGAAAATAGATCGTCTTCCCTCTGTTTCTTCACCTCCTCTTCTTTTTGACTCCTGTATAACGTTGGGGTTATATGCAATTACTTCACCAAGTAATTGAAACTGTGGATATTAGGTTTGAAAATCATTGTCACTGTGTGCAAGCAGGAAACCAGCTAACCAGTCTCTCATGAAAAGAGTTGTCCATGCAACTGGTGCATCAAGTGCAAAGTAAAGTGTCCCAGTGTGGCTGGGGCTGGGGTTGGCTCTGCCAGTATGGTTCAGTCCCATACTGGAGGTCCTGCTGTGTAATGTGGAGAGGCATTCACACTCCTGGTTGATCTCTTGGCTGCTAGGGAATGGGAGAACTCACAGGGTGCAACAGGTCCTACTTGAAGGAAGTGGTAGCTTTATTACTTGTCAATCCTGGATCTGCAAAGAAGCAGTGACCTCTTCACCCAAGAGAAGGCATTTAATTTAGGAGTTTAACCCTCAGCTGTACATATAGCAGTTCATCACACGGTGCCAGCTTTTGCTCTGAGTTAGTTTACTCTCCCACACTCAGTGAGGCTGGGCTAGGTTAGCAAGTTTCCAGTCTTTTCACAGCTCCTAATGCTCTCTGCCTCTGTGTATGAGGCTGATTGGTCCCCCTCTTGTTCCTCAGCTGCAGAGGTATCCCTTACCTCAATGCTACTGTTTGTTCCGGCTGTAGTCCACCTCCATGTCTTCCTTCCTAGTGGAAGGACCATGCTCCTCTGTTTGCTCACCTGCCATAAATAGTGGCATCAGTAGGGGGGAGATGATAACATGATAGGTCTTGGGACTCCATCCCAATATGGTCCGTCACAGAAGAAGCCATGCTTGTAACCATGAGTCTCTTGTATTGTTGGGTAGATTCAGAGTGGTCTCCACAAAATTCTAGAGTGCTTTAGGAGGTGCTGTTTGTGCTTCAGAAGATGACGTTCTTCTCGTTCTGTGAGATACGGTAATGTCCATAAATTCAACTTTGATCCTAAAAACTTTGATCTTTATCATAGGAAATTGTCGAGCATCTCTGTGGTGGAAGACAGGACTTCGAGGTCAGTAGTGCTCCTGAGTGCTGCTATGTGCTTGTCATATTCCAGCTCTGAGGAGGCATGGTTCACTGTGAGTATGTTTTGTGGTGTAATTTAAATATAACATACTCTGTTCTTCATGATGAAAAGCTTTTCAGGGATGTAAAATCTGATAAGGATTGCTTTTAATTTTTTGGTTTTTTTTTAATTTATTTTTAAATTTAAATTTTATTTATTTATTTTATTTTTATTGCTCTCTGTATGAACTTTTTGGGGTACGGATTGCTTGAAAGTCATTCTCATGTTCGTTTAATTTGTAATATCTCCTTTGTTGACTTTTTTCCCAGATGTAAGATTTTAAGCTTATGTTTAGGTTTATATGTAGTACAGCTACACAGAATTACACAGGGTAAAATGTTTCACTGATTAGAATCAGGTGTAGTTATATATTTTATAGCCATTTACAGAGGCTGATTTACATCAGCAGAAGACCTGATACAGCTTTTGTCCATCAAATGTGTATATATGGCGAAACTTAAGACTCTCCACTGTGTGTTTGTGCGGGGTGAGTGCCCCAAGACAGTGGATAGATGTTTGCAGTTTTCCCAGTGACAGAAATCTTCTCAGCCACGTCACTATTGAGACAGAATATGTTGCCCTTTAAATGACAGCCTGTCAAAATGAGAACAGAGTGCTAAAATTGATTTCAGCGGGATTTAGGTAATCATGAATCACTGGGGAGGTGTACATTAGATTGTTGTGACTGAGGTGTTCTAAATAGCTAAATATCTAGATTTGTGGCTGTCTGGCATGAATAAAGGCTGAAAAGTTCAGAAAATACAAGGGCTTTTTCTGCAATGACATGTCTAAGGCTGAAAAATGTCTAATCCCTGCTCTCCAGTCTTAGGAAAAACTAAAACAAACAAAAGTAAAAACTTGTGCTCAGCATGGCTTCACAGAGGGGAAGTTATGTTTAATCCGTCCAATGATCTTCTACGATGAAGTGACTGGTTTGGTGGATGAGGAAAGAGCAGTGGATACTCCGAAGAAGAGGAGGCTTCAGGGTGACCTCATCTCAGCTTTTCAGTGCCTGAAAAGAACCTACCAGGAAAGCTGGAGAGGGACTTTTTACAAGAGAACGTAGTGACAGTACAAGGGGTAGTGGCTTTAAACTGAAAGGAGGTAGGTTAAGATTAGTTATTTGAAAGAAATTCTTTACTGTGACAGTGGCACTGGAACAGGCTGCCCAGAGAATTTGTGGATGCCTCATCCCTGGAAATGTTCAAGGTCAGGTTGGATGAGGCTCTGAGCAACCTGGTCTAGTGAGAGGTGTGTGGCCCACAGCAGGAGGGTTGGAACAAGATGATTTAAGCTCCCTTCCAACCCAAGCTGTTCTATGATTCTGTGATACCATCTACTTGGCTTTTGATATTGTCTCCTGTAACATCCTTGTAGAAAAGCCAATGACATGCAGGCTGGATGAGCAGAACTGAAAACTGTCTGAATTACCAAGTTCAGAGAGGAATGATCTGTGGCACAAAATCTAGTGTCCAGTAACTAGTGGTATACCCTGGGGTTCAGTATTTGGTCTAGCCATGTTTAACATCTTCATTAATGAGCTGGAACATACCCTCAGCAAGTTCACAGATGACACAACTGTGAGGAGCAGCTGATACACCGGCGTGTCATTCTGCCATCCAGAAGGTCCTCAACAGGCTGATGAAATGGGCTGTGAGGAATCTCATGAAATTCAGCAAAGGGAAGTGCAAAGTCTTGCACTTGGGAATAAACAACCCCCTGCACCAGTACATGTGATTGACTGGAAAGCTGCTCTGTGGAGACGGACCTGGGGGTCCTCGTGGACATCAAGTTGAACATGAGCCAGCAGTGTGCCCTTGTGGCCAAGAAGGCCAATGGTATCCTGGGGTGCATTAAGAGGGTTATTGCCAGCAAGTTATGGGAGGTGACCCTGCCCCTCTACTCAGCACTGGGAGCCCAAATCTGGAGTTCTGGGTCCAGTTCTGGGCTCTTTAGTACAAGACAGATATGGCCATACTGAAGGGAGTCCAGCAAAGGCCCATGAGGATGATTAGGGGATTGGAGCAACTCATGTAGGAGGAGAGGCTGAAGGTGCTGAGACTGTTCAGCCTGAAGAAGAAAAGGCTCAGGAAAAGCTTACCAGTGTGTTCAAACACCTGAACGAAGGATGTAAAGAAGTTGGAGCCAGGCTCTTCTCAATGGTTCTCAGTCATGAGAACAGAGGCAACATGCCCAAACAGAAACACAGGAGTTTCTGTCTATGATAGGAAACAATTCTTCTGCTGTGAAGATGGTTAATCACTGAAACAAGTTGCCCACAGAGGTTGTGGGGTCCAGAGGTGGTCCTGGGCAACTGACTCAAGGTGGCCATGCTTGAACAGGGAGGTTGGACCAGATGACCTCCAGAGATGCCTGCCAACCTCACCCATATCATAGTTCTGTGCACTTCCTGTGTTAACATTTAATTTTGATGTAATTCAGTCCCACTTTGGTTTGGCATAGAAGAAATGTATTTTAATTTTTTTCTTACACTACACAGCAGATTGAATTCTTTTACTCTGTTTTCAATAGGACAATTCATTTAGATTCCTGGTTTCTACACCTGTGTCAAGCACAATAAATCGGAGGGAAGCACAGCCTTTCTGTTAATTGTGCTTCACCACATGTTGCATTGCAACTCGGCCCATTAAAGACTCATTAACATCCATTATACTTATGACTGCTTTGTAAACAATACTAATTCAATAGGACTTCAGAGCTTAATTCCCTCTAGTCCTTTGTAACATCTAGCCATGATATTCTTTCTACCTGAAGTGGAAAGGGGACCCCTGTGAGAGATTTATGGACTCTGTAAAGCCTATTAATTAAGTAATACCATAGTTCAAGCATCTTATTATTATGAACCCTCAGTACTGAGCTTATTGAGTTGACTAGGGACTTATAGGGCTTCTTTTCAGCAAAGCAATGTTCTTTGGTTCAGTCCAGTCGTGCTCTGATTTCGCAGAGGTTGAGTGGACCAAACACTTCTCCCTGCTGCACTGATTTCCAGAGAATTATTTCTGAAATATGCCCTTGTTGCTAACTCAGAGAGTTTGGATGCTACACTATGCACCGACTGTGCCAAGATTTTTAGGTTTAAGGTTCCTCTGTAGAACAATGAGGTGATATCAATGGTCTTGCATGCTACACTGGTGGCTAGTTTTTGTGAGGTTAATCCAGCCTTAGCATATGGCAAGCAGCATAAGCCGAAGATCTCAGCGACCTTGTGAAGGCAGATAATGTAAAGTTTATACTGTGAAATAAAAAAGAGAGAGGGATTGATGCCTCAGGGTTCCTGCAGAGTCTGTCTATCTTCTAGGCAAGGACTTCAGCCCCAAGCAGTGCCTTTTGCAGCTTCATTATTGCTGGGCAGGGGATGGCCAGCCTTCCTGCTGTCTCTCTATCGTGGATACTAGGTGGTCTCTGGTGCTGAAGGCTGAGTCATCACTTGTTTCTCTGTATCCTGTAGTAGCTTTGAGTTACCTAGTGTTTTGCTTGTCTCCTTTATTCAATGAGGAGAGATGGATACAACCAGGAAGGGAAGAACATGCAGCTGGGAGGCACTGTTCTGTTTGCTGCTGGGAAAAGGTGTTACAAGAGTTAAAGGCTTTCTATTGCTATCTGAGTTTCTGTTCTGTGAAAGTCTTGCCCTTCTGACTGAGTGATGAAAAGTGTTCTGCTTCTGGAAAGCTTAGGTTGTTCTTCTTCAAGTCAAGTTCTTTGTCTTGAACACTGCCAGTAGCCCTTTCCTGTTTCTGAACTCATAGCCCAAAGTAATCCGAAAGGTTATGATAACAAGTGAAGATCCCACAAATTCCTCAAAAACAAGTATGAAATTTGCTTGCATGTCCTGGCTTTAAAATGATCACTTCTTGCATAAGTACACTTTTGGTGATAGCAAAGTGAGATCTCTTCTGCTAGACAAACAAAACATGATTATTAAATGCAAACACTTTCTTTAAAAGCTGTCAAAGTATTCTGGGTAAATATCATTCCCTGCTTGCCCTGTTCTTTGATTCTTTCTTAGTGCACATCTATCTAATGTTAGAGAGAGAATAACAGAGCCCTGATCATACCTTGTAGGGATGTTCCTCTGCCAAAACTGGGTATATCTGACACAAGGATAGCAGATGGTGACCAAATTCTTCTGCAACAACTCTCCTTTTCTGAGTAAAATTAAGAGTATGTTGAAATCCCAGCATTCATAAGTCATGAGCCGAGCCCCCAAACTCTTAAGATAAGTGAAAAGTCAGGAACTTAAAATTGTCAGCAATGGTAACAAGCCATCAGAAGGTTGGTTATTTCAGTCGGTTTCCATTTGTAGTTTTTCCTTCCTCAGCTTTTATGATTCAGGTTCTCAAGCATTCTGCATAACCATTAGAATAGAAAAGTAATTTTTATGAAATCCTTAGATCCTGAAGCAAAAGAGTAAACCCCCAAATATGATTAGATTTTCTAAACGAAAACATAATGGTTTTAGGAACACAAGAAAGGGTATTAGTGCTGGATATGGTGCCACCCATTTTGGATTTCATCTGGCTCATTTTTTTAACTAATTATAGCAGGCAGGAAAGAAGTAGCCATGTCCCCTCTGGCTTTAATGCCTTGTCCATTCTGACAGAAAGCTGTTTTACATCTCATGAGAGTGTATAACCACCTTGTGCATGGTCTGAGGCCCCATTCTTCCTTCACATTCATATCCCACCCTCTTGATAGCACAGATAGGAGTGTGTCTGGGCACCCAGCCTGAACACTAGTTACTGCTTTTTCTAATAAATTTGGTCTGAATATGAGATAGGGAAAATAGAACATGAAAGTGTCAGTGCCAGAAAGGAGAGCTGGGAAGACTTTCTCAGTGACAAGCACTGGAATCACTTACTCACTTCTACTGATCTGGCATTGTTTCACCCAGTATCTGTACGTACATGAAAATATTATATAAACGGCAGTGATAGAAAAAGCACTAACTTCTGCACTGTTACCTTATATGCATATGTGAAGATTCATATAAAATGCAGATTGAATGTCACTGTGCCCCATGGCACATGTGGCTGATAAGCTAGGAGGGAGAGGAGAATAAGTCCCACAGTTTGGTCCCGGCATTTGCAAGGCAGAAACATCCCAGTTCTTCTTCCACAGCCCATCTGTGGTGCTCGAGACAGGCACCATTCGATAAAGAAACAGCATTTCCTGCATTACTTGTCACCACGAACTTTTAAAAAATAGCTTAGTGCCGAGGAGCGTGAACACTCGTGGCAAACAGGCAGGCTTTTTTGCAAAGCATGAGCCTCGCCAGCGGGGAGGCTGCTCAGCTGCCTCTTCCCGTGTGGAAGCCTAGGAAGCTTTGCGGAAAACTGGGGGGACATTAGGGGTTGGCTACTGCCCTCTAGTGATCGTCACCAGCGCCTGAGGTTTCTCACTCGCCTTTTATTTGTTCTAATCAAATTGCTAAAAATAAACTCCGTGTGTGATCAGATGCATGAAATTCAGTATTATGAAACAGCGCCTGATTCATCAGGTCTCAGAATTTGCACCAGACGATGGACCGTCCCTAGCATGGACACCAGCTGATACAGCTCTAAAAATACAGTTAATGCAACCCAAGCATGCTTTGTTAGGCATTTATATTATCACCTAAGTTAAATATTTCCCAATTCTTTAGCAACTGATATACCTTGGTTTGACTAAGCTTATTGATAGAATTTTCCCTAAATAAAAACATTGCTGCATTTTAAATACAGCCTTTCAATAATAAGCAAGTCACCCTTCTTTCAAAAAAACCCTCAACATAACAAAACCATCACTATGGGAAACTTTATAGAATATAAATTATTGAGAAACAGAATATTTGGTTCAAATAATGGTTTAGCTGAATTTCTGAGTAGCACTAGAGGCCTCTGTCCCCCCTTTTTTTTTTCCTCTGTGCTGAAATGGTCAAATATCTATTAGTTAAGAAGTAGGATGTGTGGGTTTTTTTCTCTAGTTATTGATGCAAAGTGCTCAGCTCCTCGATTAAGTCCTCATCAAATGCTACCTGAAGGGCTGTTTGAGCAGAATTCTGCAGCTGGCATTAGAGGGCAGCCTTGCAGGTTTATTTGATTTTTCCTTTGCATATCAGTGTGGCTAGGATCTAATTTAAAGCCGCTTAAGGCTATTTTTGCTCTAAACGCAGTACAGTCATTTAAGACTGCCCGTCTCATTAAGTCCAGCACCCAGCTGTGCCGCTCACTGATGAACATCAACAACCGCGGGTTAGGGACAGCCTAATCGCTCTGCAGGTAGAGCGGCTGCAATAATGAGATCCTCAGAGCAACAAGTGTGTTGATCTAATTGGCCTGTGTGTGGAACACACCAGGCAAGAGAGTCACCTTTACTTTTATCCTGCAAGAGTAATTGAGTGGTTCACAGCTCTGACTTGTTGTCAGCAACACAAATTAGTGAAATGAATGTGCTTAAGCTCTCTCCAGAGTCGCACAGACTGCTCCAAGGTTTGAGTCTTTACACGTATGAACAGTGCAGCTGATACGTTCTACCACGCCTTTTGTGCTCTTGCTTCTAGGCCCATGAACACTGCTTACCATCATTTGTAGGTACAATGTCTTCGCATTTCATCACTTATCCTTCAGACTTAAGTAAGGCAAAGGTTACAAAAGTTCTTGGCATCTGCCATATCATGTAGGAGGAAAGCAGCATCAGCAGAGAGTCTCTTGTGTAATCTACTGATATTTTTGGAGATATGTTTGGGTAATAAAATGTTCGCTTTGTCTGCTGATCAGACTGCCTCCCATACAGTAAAAATTGTCTGTTGTAAAAAAATGTCTTTAAGGCAGCTTTATAAAATGAAGCCTTACAAAGGTGTGAGAATAATTTACAAAGCCCAGATTTATATGACTTAAAAGGAAAGGTTCTGGAGCAAATAGAAAGCAAATGATCTTTAATTAACATGGGCTTGTCAGAGGATAGTGAGTCATCCATCAGCTGAGGGCAGGGGAAGGTTAAAAAAAAAGTGTGGAAAAAAAGATGAGCTAGAGGAGAACATGTTTCAGGTCCTGAATCACCTCTGCATGAACCACATTGATAGCTACTTTGTTTCTTGATGACTGTTCCAAATTCAGCAATCACTTGTCTTGAAATTATCTTGAATGGCCCTAAAAATAGCTTGATATTGGAGATGCCAATTTTTCCAGTAATTTCCCTAAAATGTCAGCAGAATTATTGGCTTTGAGAAACAATGCTCTATCTTCATCTTCATGGGAAGATGATGTTTGTCTGCTGCAATACAGTACTTTTGAAAACAGCATCCTCTGAATTCCTATGGTTTTCGATGTGTCCTAGATACCTTTGAAGATAACCCCATTTATGGCTGACAGCTGCAGAGGCAGGAAAGTCTCATGTCTCCTAACCTGGTAGCTGAGCCATTCAAAAACGTGAACAGGGATCTCACCAGGTGATTTGCTAACAGAGCAGATTTTGCCAGGTAGTGGGGTAAAGCAGAAACCTTAGGGTAGCTTCAGGTTCTCTAAAAACTGGCTAAACCTGAGTCAGGCTGGCTTTTTCCCCCATGTCTCCTGAAAACCTCTTTCCCCTGCTGCCACATACACCTGTGCAGAAGAAACCCACTAAGAGTTTTTCCCATTGTTATCAAAGTCATACTGTTTCCAGCAAAAGCCAGGAATCTGGAAAGACTTGATTTCAACTAAAATCAGCCCACAGCAATGGCTTTTGATACTAGATACAGAGGAATCTCTTAAGTATCTTTAGGAGTGCAGCATTTGAAATGTGAAAATCCTCATCATCTCGTACAGTTAGTTGCTCCAGATGCATCAGTCAGCCTGCAGTAAGCGTGCTCTGAAAACAACCAGAAAGTCCATCGGAGGATTGTCCCAAAACTTTGAAGACCTAATGAACAGCAGCTCAGTGAAGCAATAGATTCTGCTGCTGCTTGAGCACATCCCACACTGTTGTTTCTGTGGAGGTACTTGCAGTTGTTTGGCATACAAATCAAACATACAGGACTAACATATGACACTTCAGCATAGAAGCACAGAATGTCCTGAGTTGGAAGGGACCCACAAGGATCATCAAGTCCAGCTCCTGATATTGCACAGGACATTGCAAGAGGCACACCAGGTGCCCCTTGAGAGGCACCGAGAGTGCTTGTCCAAAGAGTGCTTCTTGAACTCTGTCAGGTTTGGTGGTTTGGTGCTGTGACCACTTCCCTGGGAAGCCTGTTCCAGTGCCCAACCACCCTCTGGATGAAAACCATTTTTCTAATATCCAACCTAAACCTCCCCTGACACAGCTTCAGGCCATTCCCTTGGGTCCTGTCACTGGTCACCACAGAAGAGATCAGTGCCTGCCCCTCCTCTTGCCTCACGAAGAAGTTGACACCACAATGAGGTCTCCCCTCAGCCTTCTCTTCTCCAGGCTGAACAGACCAAGTGGCCTCAGCTGCTCCTCATACGGCTTCCTCTCAAGGGCCTTCACCATCTTCTTTGCCCTCCCTTGGATGCTTTGTAATAGCTTTATGTCTTTCTTACACTGTGGTGCCCAAAACTGCCCCCAGCACTCGAGGTGAGGCTGCCCCAGTGCAGAGCAGAGGGGACAATCCCCTCCCTTACCCAGCTCGCGATGGTGTGCCTGATGCCCTCCAGGACAGGGTTGGCCCTCCTGGCTGCCAGGGCACTGCTGGCTCATGTTCAACTTGCCATCGACCAGGCCCCCGAGGTCCCTTTCCATGGCACTGCTTTCCAGCATTCTCATTCTCCAGTCTGTACATTCAGGGTTGCCCCATCCCAGGGGCAGAATCCAGCCCTTTTCCTTGTTGAACTTCATGCACTTGGTGATTTCCCAGCTCTCTAATTGGTTGAGGTCTCTCTGCAGGGTCTCTCTGCCTTTGAGGGAGTCAAGAGCTCCCCAAATCAGTATTATCAGCAAATTTAGACTATCATTCAGTCCCATATTCAAGCTGTTTATGAAGATAGTGAAGAAAATTGGCCCTAAAATAGAGGCCTATGAAACCCCGCTACTGACTGGTCACCAGCCAGAATATGTGCTGTCACCTAAAATCACACTGTGGAAGAAGAAGAAGAATTCATCCTGGGGAACAGCATCTTAGCAGCTTTCTCCAGTGTTATAACCAGTCTCTTCCCTTTGGAGATGGTGGTCTGCAGAGCCCCATCTTTCTTCAGGCTGTCCTCAGATGGTCTTCCCCCTGCCCTGCTCCTGGGAACATGCACCTCCTGGGAAGAGAGAACCCTCTACATATTAGCAAGTGATGAAAATTGACTTTAATCCCTGCACCTGAATTGTCACAATTTATCCTATCTGTCTCATTTGGTAACTGGCAATCCCATGTGAAGAAACTCATGTGGGGACAGAGTCCTGTCGCGCAGATCTGACTTAAGGGGCTGGGCTGGGTTGCACAAGGGAGGCCAAGGGGAGCTGCCAGCAGCTCACCCCACTGCTCTGCTCAGCTAACTGAATAACAAGGGAGGAGGATGATGAGAGATAAATATTAAATCTGGGGGAGTAACTGGTATTTAAACATTAAAAGTTTTTCTCTGGTGTCTGCTGCTCAGGCCTGCATAAAGCTGTTTGTATGCAAATGGTGAACTTGCCCATGCTTACTGCTGCTCAGGCTCTCTTAGCACAAAGCCCCAATCTGAGCAAACTACCAAAGCACTGCAAATCAGCAGGAAGGAAATACAGCATTTTATTAATGAGGGACCCAGGAAAATTCTGACAACCATTTTATATTGATGGAGTAAATCATGTTTAGCACCACTGACATATACATAGGATACCCAGTGGCAGTTGGATAAGAGGTAGACTGGGAGGAGAGATCATCAAGTTTCTCATGAAGATTATTTTCCCAGAATTTTTATGCCATCTTCCATGCCTTTTCTGTTCTCTCTTTTGTGCTTTGGAATCCCTTCCTCCACTATTCATCCACTCAAGTGTGGCCAGGATGTACACAGTCAGTCTTCTGCATATTGCTATTTCCTCTTGCTAGTGTTTTTGTGGAGGTGGGAGCCACAGCTTCCCCTGTTTGTGTTGGACCTGTGAAAAAAAACCTATAGGAAACATGTATTTGCTTGACAATTCAGGCTGAAGACTGTCCAAAGATCATCTTATAGAAAGAGGTTATTAATTCAGCACCTTTGCAGGTTGTTGTTACTTGGAGTGTGTTATGCTGTATTTGTCTGAAAGAATTTGGTTTGAAATAAGGACAGGAAAACAAGTGGCTGTCTGCTATGATGGTACTTGAGCAAATGCGCAGTGAGGAGCACTGGCAAGCAGCACAGACAGCGCTGCAAGAGATGCATTTCGGTGCATTTGCTGTATAAAACACAAGCACCATTTGTGGCTTCAATCCTGTTCCTAACACCCATCCATCTGTATAAAGTCAACTGCTAAATAAACAGATTTACATAAAATCATAAGGGCCATGTGAAGTGATGTTGATATCTTCTACACTTTTGAGACATTTCTGTGGCATGCATCAGCCAATTGTTTTCATAACACTTCGAACTGGTTTGGAAGCTAAAAGCACTAATGAATCTGGAAGTGAAATTAGGAGAGTGCAGGACTTTTTTTTTCTCTTTTGGTACCTCCATCTTTTTAAAAAAAAGTCTTTATTTAAAATGTCATATTAGCCAGATGAGGTTGCTCTGCAGGATGAGAAGGAGACTGTCAAGAAATATGTTGATGAAGTAATAGACTGATGAACAGTAAGGAGCTGTTTTAATATTCGTTTTAGATTACCACCAAGGTAAAAAATCTGTGCTGTCCTCTTGGCCATTGTGACAGGAATGGGGAACAGGAGAAGTTGGTCAAGGATGTATATGAAAGGCTGGATGGACACAACTGTGGCTGATGGCTCCTGGAACAGGATTGCTTAATTCTAAATTACAAGTGTGCTATTTTTATTAAGCAATTATTTTCATCCACAGTTTTGTAAGTCCCTGCGTTGCAAGTTCTGTTACTTGGATCCTCACCTAACCTTGGCCTATAGATATTTTCCATTTTATATGATAAACACAAATTACAGCTTTTCATTATACCATATGTGCAGACTACACAGGCTGACCAAGTCCTTCTGCTACTGCTGTCAGCACTGGAGCCTTTAGGCACAGTTTTATTTATGGTCTTTCTTCCTCTTTCCATGTGAGCTGGCCTTGCTACCGCTTGCATCTCAAACCATTCCCAGTCTGCTGTGGAGGAGGTCTTAGGAATCACCCTAGTCATGGCATTCACTTCTGCAATGTAAGTGTTTGTAGTGTTGTTATACTATTATTTTAGACTTTCTCCGTTTGGCGGTGTTGCCTCGGTGCCTTTCTGCAGAGGAGTGCTGAGGCTGGGCAGCTGATACTGCAGGCACTGACTACAAGGTGCAGGGCAATAAGCAGGAGGAAAGGGGCCATGGCTACTGTCACTCTTGGTCTTGGGTGTTGTCTTTCAGACCAAATCTAATTTTATTTCACAGCTATTGGGCCTTTTAACTCCAAAACAGCCCATGTGAAACTCTTGGAGTAATTCCATTAACACCAGAGGGCTTTAACTTATGTCTCTGATGGTGCTGGAAGCTTCTTTTTTCACCTATTAACAGTTCCAGCTTACTTAATATTTTTCTTTAGACTTGCATGTTTATCTTCTTTATTTTCTAAACATGGAGTTAAAACACTGAAGTGTCAGTACATCTTTCTGTGTTAATGATAGTACTGATTTTTGCACTGAACATTTATTTCCCTGAAAGATACAACTTTATTTTCTAAGACAGGTAATTTCTGAAGAAGTCTGTGGTTTTTCAGATACGTGTGGAATCAAAAGATTTAATTCACCTCTGCTGTATAGCTTCTGAACTTAGTGAATTTACATTAGGCTTAAATTTGAGCAAATCTTTTTCCAGGCAGCTGTCAATCTGCTCTAGTCTTTAACCTCACTGTTAAAAAAATCCTAAAATAGGTTTTGGAAATCTGTTTGGTTAAGAGAGAGAGATTTCTTCTTTTTTCACAAATACTGAATACATAAAAGAGTGCTTGAGCTGCAAAAATGTCTTGTAGTGCTGATGTTCAAGCACAAGCAATTACCAGATGGGTGCCAGGAGAAGAAAGATCTGTAAGGAAATGAAAAGCCCCAGAATATATCCCATGCAGCAGGACATGGTGCAGGGAGCTAGCACTAGCAAAACCTATGGGAGTCCAGAAAACAAAAACAAAAAAAAAAAGCAGCTTTCATTCATAGTTTTTATACAGACTCTCTTTACTGGAAGTTGCCTTGTTTAGCAGACCATGGGACACACTTTCTTTTTCATTCAAAGCTCTTCTTCATGTGCCACTGTTGTGTTATCAAGCAGTGAGTAGGAGAGGGTGATAAACTGTGGCCTCAGGCAAAACAGTTAAATGGAGAAGGAGAAAGACATTAAAAGAAAATTTAGGAAGAAAACCAGACTAATTTTCTTGATTTGATCTATTATACTAAGGCATAATCTTTCAAAGATGTTGCATTAGCAGTCATCTTTAAACGCCCCTGGTAGAAAGCTCAGAGGAGCACCGTAGGGAATTTTCCAACCCTGGTAAAAGGGAGAAACAAATTGCTTAATAAGCTATTCTTCATTTGTAATCCTTATTACATTTCACCCTAATCACTGAGCATTAACAGCAGCAGCTGTGATAGCAGAAGTCGTACATTTTTTCAGGTCAGACAGTTTTCCCTCTTTTTCTGAGAACTTAATTTTCCAGTACTATTTTGGGATTTTGGGCACCTTTATTTAGCAGTGCAAATTTTAGTTTCCAGAAGCACAGAAGCATATTTTGTAATAAACTTGCTGAAGGCAAATTGCTGGTATTCAGTATCAATGAGATGCATTGTCGGGAAGTTCGAGATTTTTAGAAATTTAAAGGGCCAGATAAGCTCAGGTACCTTACCTGTTTTTCTGAATAAGATTGTATCTAAGACTGCTTCTTTTGCATTGGAATTCGTACTCTTCAATCAGTGTGAAAGGTTTGTCACTGGAGTGCTTAACCCGATAAGCAAACAGCCAAACATCTAAATAAGCTCTTACTAAAGGGAGGTTGTTTTCCTGTGGTTCTTGGAAAACAACATGCATGAAAGGTGATACAATTTGACCTCTAAACATGCTGTGAAGATTGCTAAACAATGCAGGGCATCTCCCACAAACTGAGGAAAGCTCTTCCAACAGATAAAGGTTTGTTGCAGCAATACTAGGTTTAGATTAAACAGTGGATTTGAGATTTTCTGCTATTTGACCTAATTTTTACTGGTTTTTTTGGTAGAAAGCGTGTTTTCTCTATCTGACCTTTTTGGAATTTGTGAGCTGCTCTTGGAAATGAGTCTTGAGCCTCACCCCAGGTATCCACCTGGAGAAGTGGAGATCTGACCCTTCAGTTAACCACAGGGATGTCCTGTGCAATGCTTGAGATAACTTACATCCCTCAAACCAGCACCCAGAGTTGAGGTACTTCTGTACCGTAGCCCAGTGGTTACCCTTGCCAGGCACATAGGAGACAGTGGCTGCCTTCCTTCTGCCACCAATGCACCCATACCTGCTTTCCTTTGGGAGGTTTTTCCCATGTTTTTCTTTTGTTTTCTCTGTTGGGTATGTTTGCTTCTGCAGCATCAGTGTTGTTTTCCAGATGAGACATTTAATTGAGGTTTTGTAAGTTCTGCACATTTGCCATTTATCTCTTTCCAGTGCTAGGAATTATCCTCCTAATGCCTTCAGAGGGAACCTGGGTAAAATCTGAGGGTTCTTCTTTAGATCTGTAATCAGGTCACAAAAATACTGGTCTGACCATCCCATGCTAGGAGATTTGCCAGCTTTCTTCAGGGTTTGGTCCACGTTACAGCTGCAGTTCACAGTCCATGAGAGACCAAACAGCATGTATTTGACTTGGACTGACATGTCAGCTCAGCTCCGGATTTTGCCCTTTACCGCTCTTTCATTGTCCATGTTATACAGTTTTGCAGTCTAAATCACAAATATCCACTTGGGGGTTAAAGAAGTCAACAATTTTCAAAGGAGCAGGAGGAGAGGGAGACCCTTTCAGAAACAGCTTGGCATGATAAGAGCAGAGCAATGCTGACATATATCTCCTCTGGAGATATTTAAAGCCCACATGGATGTGATCCTGCGCAGCCTGCTCTTAGTGGACCTGCATTGGTAAAGGGGCTGGTCTAAATGATCTCCAGAGATGCCTCCCAGTGCAACCACTGTGTGATTCCATGATGAAGTATAGAAAAACCTTTGGCACTGGCCATCTTTCCTGAGTATTCTCTGATTTCATGTGGACTTCGGCTCTGCTCTCCTTCATGACTCTGATTCACATCTGCTTTCATCTGCTGCTTCAGATTCTCATCTGTGCTCACAGTATCAGAGTGCTGTCATAGGTCACCCTCTCTTTGGCCAGTAAATTCTCTTTGCTTCGTCCCAAGTTAATTCTGAAGCTCCCTGTACTATTTTGCTAAACACTTCTTGTCCCAAATATGAATTATGTCTCTTTTTAGAGGTTCACCAAACTTCTTAGTCACAGATCTGCTTGCTGTTTCCCCTTTCTTTTTGTACTTAAAACTATACTGCTTACAGGTCTCAATTTTACAAGGCACCTTACTCTTTATTCTTTTTTACAATGTTTCACAGTTGACTCCATTTTCTTTGGTCAGCTGGAAGCTCCTATGAAGTGGTTTTGAGCTGCCTGTTACCAGAAATTAGGCTGATTTCTGATTGTTTTCCTTTTTTCTGGGACTCAGGGCTTGTGGGTAAAACATAGGTTGTCTTCTCCAAGGTGATTCTCCTGGTTTCTTTTCCTGGGTTCAGTAAACATTAAGAATTGTGACTCTGATGGAGATCTGTGTCTTTTGGTGTCTGAGCTCTACCTGTGCAGTACTAGGACTAATTTTACAGCAGTTTTATAAAGGTCTGTTTCCCTGCAAGTGTGTCTTGCTGTTACTCTCCCACTCTGCACAAGGATATGATGGGCAGCTCAGTGAGGACTGGAGAAAAGACAAGAGGTGTGATGGCTTAAGAGGAATTGAGCTATGGAGGAGGTGTGGCTGGACTGATGTATTTTGTTTGGTAACAAGGTGAGCTGACCAGCCCCTGGAAGATGTTGATGGAACTGGTAGATGTTTTTAGTGGGACAGCGTATTTTATTCAGGACCTCAAGCAGTAAACCTGGATTATCTTGGCAAGTCACTTTTGAAAAATAATATTGATCCACCTACAATCATACCTCCTTATTCTGTTTCTCTTATGCTTCAGATAGTTCTTTTCCCTTTTGTGGGTGTGATAGGAAAGAATACTAACCCAAAATGTAGTGTAAATGTAATGTCTTACGAACTATTTGAGGTGGGATGCCTAGAAGTTTTGCCACTGAATTTTCTGACAGGCGTTTCCTTTGAATTATGCCTTTTAGCTAGAGACTCTCTGGTTAGAAAGGTGTGGTGAACCTCAGACCAGTTTGTTTACTTGATTTGAAAGTAGCTTTTAAGCTAGGTACTTAATCCTGTCCTGTTACTCAAGAAACTGTCACCGAGATCAGGAGTTTCAGCTGAATCATTGCCATGATTGAGTCTGTCTGCACTTTGTATTTTAGATAAAATCTTAAAATCTTCACATCATAAGGTGAAGTTTTTACTAAGTCTTTACATGTAATAAAGTATTTTTAAAAAAACCGGGTGTTTGTAAACCTTAAATATTTGCAAGAAAAAAGTTGTTTAAAAATGCCATCATTATATGGTGCTAAAACAGCTTCGGGGCACCTCTGCCTGCATACTCTCCTGCAAAAGTGTGAATCTGTTTTATATGGAGTCTGGCAAACAATCTGGCAGCATTGTTTATGGAGTTTTTACAAATAACAGAAGACAAATAATCTTCACAAGCAGTAGACATGTGTGATGTATTTCAAAAGGATAATTGAATTAAAATTTTATGAAGTGGTGTGAGCTGCACAGATTTCATTAAGCAATACAGCAATACATTGAGAACGTTTTGCGACGTGGGAAAAAGACTGTTAGAAGGATTTGAGTGGGACCAAAGAGTCACTTTAGCTGCCAGACAGTAGTGCAGGGGCTCCTTCAGTCTTTGACCAGGTTGTGCAAATCTGCAAATCCAGTCTAATCTTATTAGTCTTTAGATATATGGGTCCACCTATAAAATATGGCATATATAATTATGTTTATGTGGGCTCTGGGCCAACAGTGAGAAGCATGGGTGAGTTAGCATGTTGAAATGCACAGATGTGAATATTAATATGCAAGATCATTAATGTTTTTGTGTGAGTTTATTTCATTAAAATCTGTGCTCACTGTATTTTTGGAGACTGAAGGTGTTTTTGTTTCTTGTTTGGTTTTTTTAATGTGGAATCACGTACTGTGCAGGTGGTACAATTATTGTGAAAATGAGAGTTGCCTTTTGTAACCTCCTCCCTTCTTTATTAGGTTATCTCTTGCCTCAGTGATCCTCTCTCTAATGAATTCTAATTCTCTGTACCAATGGGAGCAGTTTGGTCCTATTTCGTCCCCTCAGGGCACCGCAGCATGTGTGAATGGTTAACTCTGATCTCAGATAACTGGTTGCATTCTTTCGGGAAGCCCAAGCCAGTGACATTATTTTAACCTCTTACCTACTTAACTTTTCCCTAACTACAGTTCCCGCTGCTCTGCTTACCTTGCAGGCCCAGCAAAAGGCCCAGGTACTCACAGCAAACACGTAACACATAATACGTAACACATGCAAAGGACATATGCTTGTAACTTGCAAAATACTGTCATTCTCTGCCGTGTTACTGTCCAGTCTTTGCTGCTGAAGGAACTGCAGAGGTGACCACTTTAAAGTTTTGCAGCTGGAATCATGCATGCTGCTCCAACATGCAGTGTCACAACAGGGTTGACAAAGACAGCCTGAAAGCGAGCATGGGCCCGAATTGCTACAACAGTCTGATGAAATGCTGTGGAAAAAGCAGTGTTGCAAGTCAGGCAGAGGTGAGCAACAGGCATGGGGGCTGGGAGTGTGGAGAGTCCAGACTCCAGGAAACCCAGTCTGCTGAAGTCTCAGAAGGTGCAGATGTCATGCAGCCAGCCTCCGGTGTGGGAAGCTGCCTCTTGCCCAAGGGTCACCGTGGTGCTGGTGACCCTGAGAAAGGAGCCCAGCTCAGCCTTGTTGTGCACATGTAATGTGATCTACAAGGTCAGGATGCACCTTAGATATCTTTTGCTGCTTGGTGTGTTTAAAATACAGCTTGCCTCCATGCCAAGGTTCCTGGACCTGACCTTGTTGGCTCACAAAAACTCTTCAGGGGTTGATGGATGGTCATGGGAAGGGCACCTGGAATATTTTGGCTGCTGCACACATAGACCATAGGGATGTGGCCATAGGGTTTGCAGTGACGTTCCCCAAGAAATCTGCCTGCATAACTCTGTGCAGAAACAGTTCTTGGGCAAATAGCCCAAGGCTGTGCTTTGATGGAGCACTCTGCCACCAAGGTGTGCTTGGATGGGTTTATCTGCAGTGGTGTTCTTGTGGCAATGGCATCAGGAGTGTTCATGGAAAATAACATTAAAATCTGGCCTTTTTTTTTCCAACACTGGAAACCAGGAGAAGATAATGTACTATCCAGACTAAGGCAGTTGCTTGCAAACTACAGTTTCACTCATAACATGTGGGTTGGTAAGAATGGGGAAAAAAGTGGAAACACCAAAATAATTTTGGCTTCTTTTTTTCCCCCCTTCTTCTTTTTTTTTTTTTTTTTTTCCCCTGAAACATCCCACAGATCTCTATTGGTTCAGAAAAAAACCCCCAAACAAATGTTTCTTTTTGTTTTCTGTTTATTTTAAAATTAAATTTGGGTTGAATAAACAAGTTGAAATGACAGGCTGAACTTTTGTACTGAAAATGCCAAAAGGAAAAAAAGAAAATAAAGTGGTGAGTAAAGGGTGAGGTGGAAGCCTGAAACTGTTGATATTGATATAAATTTATAACTAGTTTTGAGCTGCAGGGAAAAACACAGTGACCTACAGATCATGGATTTGAAATCTCTGCGTACTGGGCCAGGGATTAAAACAACAATTTTTCAGACACAATTATTTTCAGCATGAAGGCTGTTGTCTTCAAGGAATTCTGCCATTCTGCTTATTCATCTTGAGATTTCTGTGCAGTGCCCTCCTTTTCCCCCACTTTGCCTGAGGACCAATAAGACAGTTGAGTAAAACAAATACTTAAAAACAAAATAGGAGGGAAATATCTCCTTAAATAAAGTTGTCAAGCATGGAGAAGTTCTGCCATAAGTGTCTGAATTGTTGTTATTAATTACTAGAGCATAGAAGGTTGCTGTTGGGCTGGGTGCTAATAGGTTCTGAGCAAACAAATATTCCCACCCTGAGGAGCTTGGTCTGGGTCACAGCCCACCCTGAGGAGCTTAGTCTGGGTCAAAGGCTAAAGCCATTTTGGCAGAACAGGAGGAAACTGAGAAGCTCCAGTACAGCCTGATAGATGATGATGCCAGGAGACCTCTTCTAATGGTCTTACTGAAGGCCTTCTTAACATAGTAGTGCTTTAAAGAAGCATTAAGACAGAAGGAAAGCATGGAAGCACCTCGGGAAGGCAGTGATTAATCGTGGACGTCAGTGGCTGGGAGAGGCTTTTAGCTTTGCAGTGGGGGTAAGAATGGTGGGTTAGGACCAGGGAGAGGGCAAGAGATGGGCACAGGTGTGAGCTACATCCATCTCTCAGATGGGGTCTCCAGGGCACTGAGGAGTTGAAGAGCAGTGTAATAGGGAGGAAAGGTGTGATATAGTTGATATATTGGGCCCCAATACGAGAGGAGCAGGTAGGGTTTGAGGCTCTTCTCAGAACTGCTTGCCTGCCCAAGGAAGAACTCTGGAGAAGAGTTCTTTGTAGCCACTTTATAGCTAGTGGTTCCCCTCTGGATTATTTTGAGGGAAGCACTGGTGCTTGCTCGCAAAGGATGCTGAGGTATTTTGTTTAGGAACTGAATGCTCTGTGTACTCTTTTGCTTATGAAATAAGTTCTGGCTGACAGATTTTGTCAGCTTGGTTTCTTTGGGAGTTTTTTGGGAGGGTGGTTGTTGTGATGGGATTGTTGCAGGCTTTTTTGTTTTGTTCTGTTGTAGTAGCAGTGGCATTTGTTGTCCTAGGTTGGAAGCAAGATCTGCCCCTGTGAACACTAAAAATTCTAATCTGGTGATATGGGAGGATAAAATGAGTTGTAGGAAAATGAATATGGTCAATTTTCCCATAGATTAAATCAGCAACACCTTCTGCAAGGAGAACTGTTTGAAGGGTGTAATGTTAGAGGCAGGAGCCAAACTGTGATGGGGGGGTGGTGTTTCTGGAAGAGGGCAGAACACTGTCGTGATAAGGAAGACCATCCTTCCTACAGGATTTCTCTCAGAGATGATCTGTAGTATGAATCCAGGTGACAGGTGTAGATGAACTAGTAGGAGAAGTTGTAATGGATGAAAATGGGAGTAAAACACAGAAGAAGATATGGAGTGGTGAGAAATAGTACTGTGCTAATGGATAAGAGAAGGTGAAGCCAAGAAGGAAGGGCCAAAGTCTAACGATTCATTGCAAACCGCATCTCACAGGATGGAGTGTCTTGTGGAAAAGCTTAGGGAGCTGGAGGCCGAAGAACAGCTATACATTAAATGAGGAATTGGAGGTGAACTGTTTGCAAAAAACATCTTAATTCAAGACCCTTCTTCTGAATGGAAGGAAAAAGGGCTGTGAATTGCATGAAGTTGTGATGAAGATAAAACATACAACGGAGGGATGGAGTGGTTCCTTGAGGAGAAAATGGAATTACTGTGGATGAATGTGACAAATTAAGAAGACGGAGGAAGAAAAGTCTTGAATCAGAGGCTGATGGAAAATAGCTAGGTGAAGTTCAGGTAATAACATGGCAGAGAAGAGACTGTACAGGGTTGCATTAGAATGACAGAGTGGAAATTCCAAGCAGTGGCAACACAGCAGGGACTACCCACCTCCTTAAGTCTGTTCTCCTCCCTTTCTTGGGTTTGATAGAAGATGAGAGGGATGAGAAAAATGTACGGGATTTTCAGGTCAGGGTATATTTGCCTTTGTATGTCTATCTGGAGTGCTTGAAGGCAGAAGCCTTGAGTTTGATTAAGCATCCCTTTCTTGACTCATTTTCAAATACAGTGATTGTCTTTCAGACAAAGTGGGTGGGGGTTTGGCATAATTTGGGATCACTTTGAACTTTAACTGCAAACAAAGCAATGTCTGGTTTCCATTTTGACCTCACAATTCATAGGATAGTTTTACTTACTCTTATGTTTTTCCTGCTCACTTTTGAATCATAAACAGAACAGATATTTTCTCTTTGTCTCTCTGAAACCATTCTCTTGTGAGTGTTTGGGGAATAAAATAAGAATCTAGATGCTAGCTGTGAGATAAAACATATCTGTGGTGACATGTGAGAGAGTCCTGGTGCTGAGAACACATACACTGATATGCTACACTCAGCTTCCTTTGGAACCAAAGTAAACAAATAAGATTATGCAGTGAATTAGAATCAGTTTTGCAAGAATACCCATATAACCATTCCATAAACCAACTTAACAATGCAAAAAAAAATGCAGAGAATGGTAATAGCCAGCACTCCCTTGCACTCCTCTTTCCCAACTTTTCTTGAGATGAAATCTGATTTAATAAAATAGTATCTGCAAACACATAACAGCTCAACAACAGCCCTTCCTCTGAGCAAATACTCTGCTGTTGGCATGTGCGATGCCAGCCTAAATGTTCTTAAACTTTTAATAATATCCTCAAAGGAAGGTTGTACAGATTTGTCAAATGAAACCAATTTGAAAACAATTGTAGTCTAATTAATTTGAATTCTTAGTGCAGACAAACTGTCAGTTTTCATGCAGTGACATCTCTGCACCATACTCTGTCAAAATGCTCTGAGAGTGGTGAGCACAAATATATGCAAGCATTAAATTAATGTCACACCCAATCAACTACAAAGCCAATCAATAAATCAGGGAACGTGATCCCTTTTGAAGGTCAGACAAAACACATGGTACTTCTGTGCACTCTGACACCAGTCTGTGGGACTACCTCATCACTGTTAGGTAGTATGAGCACAGTAGTCTGCAAAGGAGAACTTGCTTGTTGCTTGAATTTAGAGTAGGGGGAACCTGAGTGTCTTGGTCAGGAGCTCTGCGATAACCCAAAGATCATACCCAAATTTCTCTGTCTTCATAGTATGTTGAGCTACTTGGTGGCACCTAAATCTGGCATTAGATGCAAACAAAGTTGACAGTTGCCCAAGAGTAGACAGACACAAGTGGAAAAGTGGTGTCCTGACAAAGCGGTTGGGGTAGAAACAACATACCATCAGTGGAGTTTTTTTCCACTTCTCTTTTCTCCCCAGGTCAGCAGCACTGCATATATATATATAGAAGGAGATGGGGAGCAGAACAAAAATAAACTGAATACTGCATGCATTTATGTATGCAAAGCACTGAACTAGAATGTGGCTTCCTGTTCCTGGGATCAGGGAGCTCACTTAGCTCTAGTACCATGAACATCTCTGAGGCAGTCGTGTCTGTCAGAGCCCTTTTGCCACCACTGTTCAGTTGAATTTTGACCTCTCCAAAGGGGAGAGCAAAGTGCGCCGTTCTGCTTCATCTTCAGAGCAAGCATGCTTCAACTTTGCCCCGACTGCTGAGAAGTGCTGAGCAGGCAGGTCTGACCCTGTGCAATTTGTACAAAGGGGCTGCTGGAGCAAAGTCAAATCTCTGGCTACCTAGAAGAAGGAAACAGAAACATTTGGACCTGCAACAGTGGACTTCAGCACTGTTGCTTTGTGGTAATAGACTACAGACCTAAGCTGGCAGAAAATCCATGACAACCTTAGTTAGCAGAGCTTAGAGGAAATAAACCATTGCATTTGAGAATGTTTGCAATGCCTTAGTCTGCATGTTTCAAAAGACAGTCAAGGCACTTAATCAAAATATTTGTTTTCTGAAGATATTCAGGATCAAGAGGAAGTCATGAAGCTGTAAAATATCTTCAAAAACTAAATATTCTTAGGAGGTATGCAATGTAATATAAAAATATATCAACCTATATGTGTAACTTTTATGTGTAACATAGAAGTTTCCAATAGCTGACCATCTTCAGAAAGTTAGCATTCTTTTTGCAAAAGAAAGAATCCCTCTCAACATAAACAAATTTCAGGACAATGTAACCAAATTTCATGACAGCAGTAGATCAGGAATAGAGGCAATTTCATCTTCTCCTCTGAGAATGTTATAACAATGTGCCCAGAATGAGAAAGTTCATGTCTTTGGAAGTGGTCCATGCTTCACTTTATCTACCATTAGTTGATCACTGCCATCCATTGATAAATCTGTGCCAGCCTAGTGCAGAGTGGGTCAGGAGAGCCAGGTATCCCATGGTAACCAAGCTCTGCTAGACTTCGGAGTGGTGTGGCCACCCCACCCTTTTCACTTCTTCCCTGGAGCTGAAGGCAGAAGAATTTGAAAAACCCACACAATGGATTTCACGACCTAAATGAAGTAGAGTGTAGGATATGGATGCATAAGATCCATGGATTCTGATGATTCTCTAACATGAGAAAGTGGCTTATAGGTAAAACACATAGCCAAATGAGAAGTGTGCTGGAGAGGTTCCACCAAGAAGTCTCCTCAAACCTGTAAGATGGTTCTCGATGAGATCAGGGCTTGCCCTAGGTGAGAGTACCCTCCCGGGCAGCAGGAGAAGGATCGCTAAGGGGCTTCAGGTCTTGGAGGAATAACTTGTTCCTCATCCAGCTCTTTTAGAGCTGTCTTGTCCTTTCTGCAGACTCTCTTCTTCCTGATGGCTGAGGGGACAAGGTGAGATCCGAGAGCTGACAGCTATAAACAGCTTCTGTGAGCCAAGATTGTCAGACTTTGACTGCCATGGCTTGACAAGCAGATGCTCCGTTGCTGTGAAGTTACTACATTTGGGGTTGTAATGAGCTCTCTTCAGTTCTCAAAAGCCATGAGGGCCTGTGTGATCGCTTCAGTTTTTCTGTAGTAGCTGCAAGTGATCCAAGAGACGGCTGGGTAAAACTATAATTATGAAATTGCCCATGAGTTGCTAAGACTCAGACTGGCACAGACAAAAGGCTTCAATGCAATGCCTAAATATCTCTCAGTCATGTTTAAGTTTTGGTGAGTAAAACTGATATGTTCCCTGCCATGTCTGTGTATGACAATTTTCAGAGCCTCCACGCTTGGAACAAGAATAGCTTAAAGGCAAACGGTCTCTCCATGTTAATTTGAAATTATTTCCTTTGCACCTATTGGTCTAACAGCTGTATTTTGGTTGTGTAAGTTACACTAAGAAATCTTTCAATTAAGTAAATTTTCTAGAACAAATGGGTATTAGAACACTTGTGACGAGGTGAGGAAAGTGGGGCTTACTTGAAATTCAAACTTAAGATTCAATTCAAATTGTTGGTGGTTTTGTGGGAGGGAGAAAGGGAAAGGGTGTGTGCGAGACAGGCTTGATCAAATTTGTATTCAAATCAGGCAACAGCCCTGGTGGCAGAGCCCTGTGTCGGTGATCTTGGCTTTCCACAGGCTGGGGGGAAGGCATGCACACCGGTTCAGTGTGGTTCGGGCACACTAAAGCTGCTGCGCCACGAACAGCAGAGCATGGATCAGCTGAGGACAGACAGCTGCATTTTCATCCCGTGCACTGGAGCAGTTGACATGGAGTCCATGACGTCCATGATCTGATGCCAGTGTGACAGAGATGATCTGAGATAGCCCAGAACCTGCCAGCACAGTGTTAACTTCTCACAGTTTCTCAGAAAAAATTGACTTATCAAACTTGAGACTTCTACCATCTGATACAAGATAATTTTTGATTGAATAGCAGGAGTTGTGCAACTCAGTTTATTGTTGTGAAACCACTACAATATCTATACAGTCTAATATCAAGGGTGGTGACAAACTGGTCTTATGAAAACCTTTCGAATACTCTGTATGGAAACAAACATGGGATCAGTGCAGAGCAAGTGTTCTTGCAACTGCTGGGGCTGCTTCTCCACTGCACCCAGTCTTGCTGGGCACAAAGGGCAGATGCCCAGCTACATGAAGGCCTGGGTAGGGGTGGAGGGCTCTCCTTGTGTGTCCCAGGAACCAAGATGGCTAAGTATTCTTCAGGGAGTGCTTTACAGCTGTGCAGGCTCTGCTTTTTAATTGCCTGTGATTTCCAGGATTTCCTGGACTGTGTTCTTGCTGACTTCAGTAAGCATGACCACAGTAATTCACCAGGAGTATCAGCCCTGGAGAGCTCCATGTGCTACAGCCACAAGAGCAATAGAGTTCTCCATGTCACCTGGATTTTAAATGAGTATCTGTGCTGCACTGACTGATAGAAACTTATGTGTCAGATAAGAGTGTTTGGTGATTGAAAGGCTGCAGTGCAGGCAGACAGAAGAAAAAGCAGGTGGAGCCTCTTTCTTACAGCTGAACTTACTCTCTCTATAGGAGCCAGGAGGTTTAAATTTTATCTTATATTGGCAAATAACTCATTTTAAATGGCAGTCATCTCTGTGACCTGCAGTACGTGAAAGAAGCATAGCTCACTCAAATGGCAAATCAGTATAATTTCGAATTAAATATTGAGAAATTTTATGAAAAATAAAGTCCAAAAGCATGTAAGAGGTGTGGAGTGTGTGTGGTATGTGGGGTGCACTTGTATGCATGGACATGCCTGTGCTGGGGATGGAAAGGACAGCAAGGAGCAGGGAGGGGTAGGCTTGATTGGATGTGAATAATGGGCTTGATTTCCAGGCTTTTCATCATGAAGCCTCTTCCAGACCGAAAACTTTCCTGTTCTTCCTGTCTTAAAGCAGATTTCATGGCAAAACAATTCCAAGACTTTGGCTGTCATCCAAACATACTTGGAGCTGTAGTATTTTAACTGATCAGCAGGCTCCTTTAATTTTTTCTGTCATGCTGCCAAGATCTTGCTGTATAAAGATAATCCCCAGTTCAGCTTTACCATCTGAAATTACTTTTCCTTAGGAAGCAGTGTTGGAAAAGTAGTGTTTGGCCTTAGTGAATCTGGGATATTTCAGCAGACTGCTAATGGATATTACAGAAACATAATTCTGATTTTGTATGTATTTCAACTATATTTATGTATGACTCTCAACAGGAGTTCAACAAATTGATAATAAGTTCTGCCTGAAAATAGTGGGTGACTGATATTTACATAAATTTCTGTAGGCAGTGGGTAGGGAGACTCTTCCTTGTGTTTTTAAAAAAGTCTTGTTTATTAAATCATAGATTATTATACACCTTCATTGTAGGCAATGCTGATGTGGGTTTGTGGGAAGAAAAGTCATCTGATGACAAGCAATGTGAAACAAAGTTGCAAATTGTACTGTCACTACTTAACTTTTTGATGCAGACTACACTAGTCTTGAATTGTTTTCTGTTTAAGGGCAAGATCCTGAAACCTTTATTCATAAAAAGTAACCTGACTGCAGGCAACAGGCTTGCTCCTCATAAGCTATATTACCTGCAATGGCACGATGCATATACCCTGAAATTACAGCAGATTAATTGGGTGGTAATGTATTAGAGAGTGCATTTTGAAGCTGCGCAGGTCTTTGTAATTTGTTTTTGGATTCCTTGAGCTCAGTTCCCTTGTTCTTCATCATTAAAAGCCAGGGAGGAGACAGCATGGTGGGCACAGCCTGGCAGGGCTGGGTGCTGGGGGCTGTGCCTGTGCACTATACAAGCTTGGACCACCCTGACAGCCTGACAGTGCTGGGCAAATGTTAGATGCTTGCAGAGAAAACAGAAAAATTCCAATATCTTCCTTTTTTTTTTGATTGGTGGTGGCAGGAGGGGAGCTCATGTCACTAAAACAAACAATAGTATAAAAGGATTTGAAATCACTTGATGCATGCCTTATTCTGGGTGTGGATTTTACCCCCTCCTCTAGTTACACTGCTCAGATTCTCAGTGAGCTTTTGTGTCTGTTTTGCTCACTGATTATTTTGCAAGGCCTTGGGCTTTGGTTGTCAATGCATGTTGCAGAAAGCAACAATAATTGAGCAGTTGCAGTGATCTTTATTACAGGCATCTACATTTTGACAACTACTTTATTGTGTAAGTCCCTACATAGTTCCTGTCCTTTTCAATGACTGGCTATGGGGAGACTATATTGCCTTCAACAGGGTGGCTATAGTTTCTGCAAAGCAGTAAAATTGAATTACGTTCAAAATTCCTTTGGGCTATCTTTCTTACAGTCTTAGGATAATTGTGTGCTTGCACTAATGTTTCCTGATGGATTGTACCAAAATGGCCTTGTAAGTGGCATTTGGACATTCAGAAGGTACAGGTTGGTTTTTTTTTCCCTTATTTCCCTTTTTTTTTCCTCATCTGGCCATATCTGTGTTACATTCAAAAGAGGACTGCTGGCTTTCCAATAACAGCAAGGTTCCCACTGTGCACACTTAACTGGGTGACATTTCAGTGCTTACTTTTTAGCACTGTTACTTTGCAGATTTTTGTAAACAGTCAATGTCAAGTACGTGAGGAAATGCCAGCAGTGGCATTGTAGTAACTTGGGGGAATTTTTGCCACCTTCAAAGAATAGAGATTTTCAGTTCATGATCTTTTTATTCATTAGAAAGTTTCTATGTTTTTAGAAAAATAATACTTCTGTTCAAACTGAACATGACTCCTATTCTGCTTGTGAGAAAGCTGGCTCAGGAAGCATCACTGTGTGTATAAACTAAGTTTACATTTACTTACTTTTACTTCACATCCTGTGGGGCTGTGTTTGGCTTCCTTCCCATTTTCTTGCCCATCCTCCCCCTGTGTTTTTCAGGTAAATCTCAAATCTGACACATTTTTCCCAGGATCCTATTGTTCCACTGATAATCTCTGCTGTTCCTACCGTGTGCAGCCTAATAAAGTCTCAGGCCTGTTCCTGCTGCCAAGGAATCCTCAACACAGTAGTTGAACAAGTTCAGAGAATGCCACATAAGATCTGGAGAACCTCTTATCATACCAGTGATACCTGATTTTTTACCCAAATCTTGCATCTGCAAGTCCTTTTACTGCTGTTTTCATCTTGGCTTTATATGGTCTCCACTACATCTTCTAGCAGCACTGTGTTGCTTTTAGTGGGTCACTAAAGGAAAATCACGTTGCTTATTTAACTCTGACTCCTTCTATAATTTACTTTCCCTCAAACTCCAGGAAAGTTATCATGCTGACCAAGAGGTTTGTCCATAGTGGATCAGTGTAGGATGGAGGCTTTACCCTGGAAAGAGACTAATTTGAACAAGTTTCCAATATATCTCAAGGCATTCAAATGAGCTTAAATTCATTAAAAAACAAATCAGCACAAGTGACATCCCTGCAGTTACCATAAAAGCAGTTTATGGAAGGACAAAAATAAATGCCAACACTGGAAGTCCAGATTTCTGTTCATCAGTTTGAAGGAATAATATTTCCTGGAGTTCAGTGCTATTATCCAGGGGGTTTGTAGTTGCAAGGTGTAATGTGAGTCTGAACTTCAAAATATGCATCTCATCACTCAATTTTCATTACTTCTGGGGAGTTTTTCTGTGTTTATGCCAGTGCATCCGACAGATCCTAACACTAGTTCTTATTTTTACAACCTGAAGGAGCCCCTCAAGAATTCTTCTCTTACCCAGCAGTGTGCATACAGAAAGCAGGAGAGAGTTTCCCCCCTCCCCAGATAAACTCTGACCCAATTTGGGCTAATCTGGGGAAGGCCAAGTGCTGCCAAAAGCTGCTGGGGAGCTTCAAGAGGAAGAGGACACAGAAGAGCTTTGTGTGACAGCCCAGTATAAGTCAAAGCTTAGTCATGTATTAGCTCAGCATTGATGACACTAGCCACCCTACTTCAGCCTCAGCCTCATTCCTTCAGATGTTTTATTGTTATGGAGGGAGAAAGACATGATAAAACATCAGCTTCAACACATAATTATGCCAAAAATACTCAGAGCATAAATTTCTGTCCTACTATAGCTTTTGTCTGAGCATGGATATTGTAGACCTTTTTCTTGACAGAAGAAAGAATACTTTTTTTGTTTCCTTTTGTTATGTTCATCATACAGAGGTGAATGGGCATATTTTGTGTTCTGACTCCAGATGTACTGTGGGAATCCTGGAAGGTTACAGAGGGCACAAAGCACCAAATATCATTTTAGAAATAAAATGGAAATAATTCAGTCACAATGTTGATTTATTTCCCTACTTACTAAAGTTGGGAAAACCCAACGGTTAAGTTTATGATGTTGCTGTGCACTTGAATGTGAGATACGCTAGCTTTGATGCTGTTGACAGTGTGATTCAAGTTGTGGTGTCCCTACATAATTTCTGAGGATGTCTGCAAGAAGAGAAATTCAGGAATTTGCCAAGCTGTGAGCAAGAAGAGCCTAAAAAAAGTGAGTGCTGCTGGTGGAACAGGAAGAATTAGTTTTTATTGACTCCTATTGCAATCATCTAAGGTATCAAATACATTCTATACAATTAAAAAGCTCAAAACCAACAATTACAAAGTAAACTAGAGTACTGACCTTATTCTGCTTTGAAAAATGTTTTATGACTTTTTATGTTCTTTAAGAAAAATATTTGATATTGAGAAATGTGTAAAAGAATATGCAGAGAATGGGTGGGGGGATTTTCTCTCTTTTTTTTCAGCTACTACTCAAGAAGTAACTTTAGCACTCAAGGGAGTTACGAAAACATCAGCTGCAGCAGTTCCATCCTGAGTGAAGCAGCACAGCCAAATCTGGAGAAGGAGTGTGTTGCCAGGGCACTTAATAACCAGGGCAGACATGGCAAGACTCCCTATTTTTCTGGATGAAATAAACCATGCCAGTTCTTTCAGTCGTGCTGTCACCAGGGGCCCTTACCAAACTATGTTGATATGGGATTTTATCTTTTGCCACCTTTCACTGAATTACATCAGAGAAGTTTTGCAACTTGTATCTGACCTGTTTAATTCAAAATAGAAGTAAAGATTTTTTTTTTTAAGGTTTATTCACTAATGAGTACCCTGTGGAGTAACAGAGAACAAACACATACTTTTATCTTGCCGCTTTTCATTGAAGTCTTAGTAGTAGGGGGAAAAACATTTTGGGGGTTAGCTCTTATTCTTGATATTCATTTTGCTGTGTGAGCAAATCAGTGCGCTTCTCTTTGCCCTTCTTTCTCAATCTGTGAAATGGAGATACTTCTGCTCTGAGATTTGAGATGGCTGGGCAGTGCCATTGTGGTCTAAATCCCAGAGCAGTTTCAGAAACCTGAAGGAATCAGCATCACTGTGACTTAGTTGGGAACAGTCCTGGTTTGGTCTAGGTATGTGTCAGCAGAAAAATTGACCTCAGGAGGGTAAGACTGAAACTGTGACTTTTTGTACTAGTGATGATAATGCTGTGAAATGCAAGGAAAATCTGCACTGTTAAAGGGGACGTGCTTTTGGTGTAATCAAAAATGTGTCTTGTGGTTGCTTCTGTCATAGCTGTAGGTCTGGAAGGAAATTAGGAAACATAGTTGTGAAAGAAACTCTGTGTTGACCAGAGCACTAGGAGACAATTACCCGCTCTCCTATAGAGAGAATAGGAAACAGGAATTGACTGTTTTCTTTAATGACTGGAAATTATATTATATTTCATAGAGATTTCTTGAAGGGCTGGCTCCATTAGCTATAGCAACCTCTCCTCGGTCACACTCCAGCTTGCCCTCTGGGCAGCCCTGTAAAAGTTGTCCATGATTTGTTTATAGTCTCACCACTTCCTGCTTTAGGCTTGGAGGATATGCTCAGAGGAAAAATGGCAGGCAGTACTTGCACTGTGGGAAATTGTCCTTCTGCCACGTTGGAGGCTCTTAAGCCCCTGTACTATTGCTCTTGTTCCTCTCTGCTTTGAAGAGAACAGAATGGCTCCAGGTTATAATGCAGATTGTATTTTGTTGTTTGGTTGAGGTTTTTTCAAAACAACCATAGTAGTAAAAAGGGATCACGCAAAATCTCTACAGAGGAGATTTAGCATACTGTAGGGCTCTTGTCTAATTTGCCATGTTACCTGAAAAGTAAAATCCCAGAGAACACTGACTGGAGTGACAGGAGACTGGTGTCGTCACGAGTCCTTGTTTCTGGCTCTCCCATGCAAGCCCTGCAATGATTCCATGCCAGAGCTTTTGCTGCATTGCTGCTGGCTGATGTAGCTGGTGTATGCTCGTTTCTCTCTGAGTGGTGTTTGGGGGAGGAAAGAGTCATCAGAGAACTGATGCGTACAAAGAGTAAAATCATAGTGGAAAGCAGTCACATTTCAATTTTACGCCATTAGGATTTGCAGGATCCCATTAATCACAGTTGTCTGGCTGCTCAGCCCCCAGGAAGTTTCTTAACGTACCAGAAACTTGTGCTGACACAGAATGGGTCTGGACTTCCTCTTCTCTCTGAGTGCATCACACGCGTATGAGGCTGATGTTCCTTTGCACCATGCAGTGGAAGCAGGTGGCTTTCCTGGAAGTGGCTGTTGCAGATCTGTCTCTGGAGGTTAGCCCCAGAGATACTCCTGTGTTGCACCTCTGTGCTGATCTGGAGTGGGAAGGGAACTAGGGCTCTTTTTCTTGGGTGTTACTACTCCCCTCCCCTATGTTTGAAGTTCTGCTTAGAGCAGGGGAAAAAAGGATGATGCCAAGTTTGTGGGTTGTCTTCTTGAAGCTGGGGAGTGCCAACCATGCTGATGCTCTGCATGTAAGAAGAGTTGGGGGTGGGAAGGAAGGCTGGGGTATGTGCTGGGGTGAGCTGACTGCCATTTCTGAGGGAGAGCAAGTGAGAAAACTACTGCCAGGAGAGAGGAAGTGTATGCCTTGGGATAAATGACATGAGGGAATACTTACCAAGAGAGGGAGAATGGAGCAGGGAGCCCTTGGTGCAGAAATAATATTTGTGATCACTGATCAATCATAGCACCTGGGAGTAAGGGAGCAAAAATCTCCCTGTTGACAAAGAGCCTGATTGGAAAAAATATGTGCAAGCTCCATAGCCAGGTGGTTAGTGCTCACAGGCATGGTGGGGCTCAGGGGAAAGCCAGACTATTTCTCTGCTGCTATCTGACCATTGGCCAAACTACATACTTAGAACAAATAATATTGAAGTCAGCCACCAAGTTTCATAGCCTAGATTTGTGCAAGGGTCAAGTACTACCCTATCTCCAAGATCCCTGATTTCTGCATCAGGTGTTATTGCTGTTCCTGTTTCAAAGCTGTGATCAATACTTTAAGAAACAGAGTCTGTGCACTTGTCTTTCAGATGTGTCCAAGCTTTTCTGACCTTACTGTAGCGCATAGGTGTCTTTTGCTTCTTATTCTGTTCATCCTTCCCTGATAGCTTTCTCCCTTCCTCCCCCACTCATGTAAATTAGCTGAGCTTATCAGAGTGCTTGTAGCACAGGCAGGCTGGTTTGGGCTCAGGATTGCAGTAGCACCACTTAATCCAGTCAGACCTCTGATTCTCCCCACCTTGCACCACAAGAGCTCTCTGAAGCAAAAGGAGTTCCTCCTTAAAGGCAGCTGCAGCATCAGGATATCTTTGTGTCGCAAAGGACAGCTCAGGACTTCTTATTTCTTCAACACATTCTTGAACAAATATGCCAGTGCATGTATAAACCTGAACAAACACTATTTTTCTTGGACTTTCATAGGGAGCATGGATGAATGTGTGGCTCAAGCACTCACTGTATCAGACTGTTCTGGCATAAAGTGCTTCCCAGCACCACAGCCGTAAAGCAGCAAAGCTATAAAATATCACTACAGAGAGAGGTGGTGGATTCATAACTCAGCTGCTCCATCCTTTCTGAAGAGGTGTCAGCTCTATAAATGAACCTTTCAGTGCTAAGTTCCTCTCTCCAGACAGGAAGAGCGGGGAACAGCCCACATGGAAACAAATTAACCCTATGAATTTTTCCCTTCCCAACTTATTAACATATAAATCTTTGAATTGACCCTAGGGTTGCTTTTCACCCAGAAGTGAGGGCAAGTACCAAGGGTTTAGTGGACTTTTACCGCTACTGTTGGGTTAATGTGGAAAATGGTCTGGTTTTGATGGCAGTGATCTGTAGTGCAGAAAGGTGAGAGAGCTGCCTTTGCATATAATGGCGTGGAGTCGTGGGCTGGTGGAGTTCCTGCCACCATGTGCACCTGTGTTAAGGAGAAAGGAAGCAAGAAGTATGTACTTATCAGACAGTTCGAGGTTAGAAACAGAAAATAATTTCCAGTACATCATCTTTAAATTACTTCGTAAGCTTCACAAGTTCCCAGCTCTGCTGTCTGTAGACACCACACCTGCACAGTGTGGATGTGTGTGGGTAACCATACTAATGAAGAATTGGCAATCCACACTGAATAAGAGGATAAAGGTAATCCAGAGGAGCAGGAGCTATTTGAATACCTTCTCTCAAGATATTACTGTAGCTAACATTTTGTTTGGGTAGTCAGGGAGTTTTTGCTTCTAGCTGAACTAGTCAGAAGGTAAGAGACAGACTACTGTGTACAGAGCTATGCAAGAAGGTAAGTCAGAGTTGTGCTTACTACCTATGGAGACCAAGGGCTTGTTTAGAGATGAAATGATGACCGTTTTCCCTGTTGTGCTCCTCTCCTGTTGCAGCCTGACCAATTGTGTGTGGTGGGCTACGTCGCAGATCTTAAAACATTTCTTTCCATCTCTTTGTAGGTATTCTCTCTGGTTTTATGTGTTTGCAGTGCTGTGTCCCTCAAGGGATAATGATCAAGCACTCTGCCACTGTTGAAGTGCCACAACTGGCTGAAAATCAGCCTTGCTTTTTATTTTATCCATCTCACCCAAGCCTCAAGTGCCCCTCTTCCTGTGCACTGGAGATTTTTGGCTTGTTTTGTTTAAAGTGATAAAGCCTTCATAACAAAATCCAGGCTTGCATTTTGACCTACCATGGAAAGGAGGTCCTAAATAACTGTTAAGATCATTCACGGTTTGCTTAAGTATAACACTACCAGATCAGCCCTTCTTATCAGTGAGAAGTTTCTGGGACCATCTGTGTTCAGGTCCAGCCTAAGACTGTGTTACCCACTCTTGTCTCGTTGAGGGTTTATTGTTGATGCTTGTAAATAGCTCTGATGGTAAAAGAAGGTAGATGTTCGAGATACGAATATCAATATTGTACTCAGAATTCAATCAACCTATCTGTAGATGCTTTGCACTAGTTATTTCCTAATGAAAATGGAAGTGCAACTCCTGGAAAATGGTAGGGGAGTAGAAAAGGAATAAGGAAGGTTGCCAGCAATCCTCATGAGTCCAGGGGTTGTTGAGCCTTGCACTGTGTAATAGAAGTTGATGCTGGTTTTGGATGTGCAAATGAATACGACATTTCACTGGAAATGTGAGGAACACAAGTTAACAGAATAAAAGTATTCCATCAAAACAATGCTCAGACACTTGGTCTTTCAACAGGTGATGTGTGCAAGCAGCACAGTGCACTTGTGCATGTATGAGGTTTCGAAATTAAGTTGCTGTGTAAGTGAAGCTGGGTAGGGAGCTGGAGAAGAGTAGCCTGCTACAGCAAAGGATCAGTGTGATTTCATGTATCTTTAGAAGCCTGGAGGTGATTAAGCTTTGCTTTGGGCTCAGCTCATTACACAGAAGAGAGGATTGCTAGAAAGAACAATTCTTGATCTTAATTTCTTCCAGAATTTAAAGGTTAAAGGAAAAGTTTAGTCTGTCTTCACATAAATGAAGCTTGCAAGCTTTGTAAGGAGTAAATAGTGTGCGTTCTTGAAGGAATTGTGGAGGAGTCAAATGCACTGACACACAGTTATTTGACTACTCCTGAAGTCACTGCAAGGTGTGGGATGCTGCAGAGGGTGGACAGAGCTGGAAGAATTCCCTGGAATTAGAAACCTGCTTTTCCCTTCCTGCAGGACAGTAGGGATATCACTAACCAACTTCTCATCTTCTGGTGGCCACAAAAGACAATTAACAGCCCTCTATGGCTGTGCAATGGCACTGGCTTGGAACTCAAAGTGTTCCTTTTGTTGCTGCCATTGTTCCCTCAAAAGTGATCCACGCTGAGGTTTGTGCAGCCGCTATGAGGAGTCTTGGATCTTCTGCAATGGAGAGGAATAAAGCTAAAGACTGGGGCACAGGGACTGTATGAAGAGCTGCACTGTGCTGTTTTCTGCTGTGACAAGGAGATGAATGTCTGCTGAAGGCTGAACCTCTCTAGCTCCTAGTGACTGCAGAGAGGGAGCTGCATTTGTTGCTCTTCTCAGGTTATGTCTGCTCTATGCAACCATGATGGATAATGAGCTATTCAAAGTCATTTGGACTCATTTGTCTGAGCGTCAGCTCTGGGCTAATCTTGCGAATTATTTAATCATCTTCTATCCCTGAGAGCACAAGTGTGGAGCTGTCTCTGGAGCACTTAATCATTGGGATGGTGTTTACTCAGTTTATACCTATGCTTCCATTATTTTGCTGTACTGTGTGAAGATGCGCATGAGCTGCCTGCAGGGCCTGGCTGAACTGAAGGGAGAGGTTCTGGAGGCCTTCACTGCTCTGGGGTTTTGCACCCAGGGCATGGAGTGGCAGTTTCATCATGAGAATGATGATTTTCCCCTAGCTTGAGAAAAGCTTCTTGGTTTTCTTTCCTTGTCACCATACTTAACCCATCAGCTGCTCATGAAAGTTTTAATTCCTGGTTTGTCTCTCTTGTCACACAGTCATGCTCCTGAAAGCCAGACTGGGGCTGATTCCCAGTTCAGATGTGGTAGTAGCTTTCTGAGGAACCCTGCTGCCCTGCCGCAGAGAGAGAAGCAGAGTGTAGGGATGGTCCTAAGTAACCCAGTGATGTTGGTTTCAGAAATCCTTGCTGGCTTGTTCTTTTCATGCAGCCTGGGATTTGGATTACCTAAGAGCATATGTGTCAGCTCAACCCTGTTACTGGTTCCATACCACGGTCCGCTACAGGGACCTCAGATAAATGTTGTTTTAAACAATGCATCTTTCAACTTGGTCCACAATTTACCAATGTGATACACAGCCTGTGTAAAACTGTTCATTTCTAATCATTTAAAATAATTTTTTATGCCTAGAGTGACCTGTTGTCCTGTTGTGGGAGATGTGGAATAACTGTGCTGGGGTAGTGGTGCAGTGGAGGAAAGGGAAAATGCCATCGTAATGTGACAACAGCATGCAGACTGTCAATCCACAGATTCACAACTGAACAAAAAAGTTAGGAAGTAATGATTCAGGTATTAAAACAAATTTTCATTAAGTAACTGGCTTACCCTGATGATTTCTTCTTCTTAACCATGATCCAAAGATTTTGCTATTGCTATTGATTTTACCTGGAAAGCACTATTGATGTTATCAGGACAATTAGTCTGCTGAAATTTAGGATGGATATACCATTCTGTGCCTTGTGCTTTAGTTAGTGAATACTTACTACATCCTGTACTTAATTGCAAGCCCATTCACTCAAGGTAAGATGCCAATTGCATGCTTCTCAGCTGGGCAGAGATTTTTTGATTAGTCATCTCTCCATAATCTTTCTGAATTTCACTCACACTAGGTACTTTGAGGTGCTGGACATATAAATGAGAATATTTTCCACTTTGTTGGTCCCTTGACAAAGGTGGATATTGGTTGAACATTTCTTTATCTTTCCACTTAACCTGAGTATTCTTGTAGCTTGTGAAATTTGCAGCAAGTCTAATATTTTTATATACATGTAGTTTTCTTAATAAGTCTATTTCAACTGTATGCACACAAACTGTGTATGAATAAAACAGATAAAGGAAATTGAAAGTCTACAAGATCACATTATGTTGAAAATGAATGTTTCATAACCATCCTGAAACAAAGTGTATGAGTTCTGAACTTTTCCTAATACTTGCAAACAGGAAAGAGAGTAACTAATCCTGACTAATATCCCCTGGCAAGTGCTTTTCTATGACCTAAAGGACTGAAATAAAATGCTTTTTTTTTGCTTGCTTTGGAAAAACGTCAATTTTTCTGCATGGAAGGAAGCAGGACAGAAAAGTGGCTTCTGGGGAAGAAAGTGGAATTTGTCAGAGGTGAAATCTGTTTGGTTCTCCCCACTGATCACATATTCTCACTCTTGATCCTCTTCCTGCTTAGCAAGTAAAAGAAAACCAGGTCCTAATACAAGCTTTTTTTTAAAAAAACCCTCACGCTTTCCCTAGCTGAGAAGCTGAAACACTTTTATGCCAGAAGGTTTCTGAAAGAGCAAGTGTACACTGTGCTGAGCAAGAATGTCTGAGGAAGAACAAAGTCTTCTTATGTTTCTTTTATTAGGGATTTTGGTCTGAATTTGGAGTTCCTGTTTTAAAGAGGAAACATTAAGCAAATTGTTGATGACCTTCTTTTTACCAGACCATACCATGTGAAAAGCCAGGGGAATCTTGTCCTGGATTTCTGTGGAAATAGGGCTGAGAGAATCCCTCAGCATCAATGGTAACTTGTTTCTATTGGACTGGGAGTTATTTGCAAGAATTTTGATGCACTAAAATAATCACATAAATCTTTAAACTGGAGTATTATCTGAAAGACACTAGAAGCTTCTTATTAATGGAAACAGTGGTTTTGACCTTCCACTTTGAATTTGTTTCATGTTTTTATTTCCTGAGGAAAATGAACAACTTTTACAGTTGTCTCAAAAGACTAAAAAAAAAGACACTCCCTCCAAAAAAACATAGCTAGAGTTCTCCTTCTGTAGATTTAGACTGCTCTTTTTCTAACCAGGAGCTGTGGTTGTGCATTTACATAACTGCAGTTTGGTGAGGAGGCCCATTCATATTTTCACATTCTGCAGAAAAGGCTCTGCTTGGTGGGAGGGTGCTGCTGCTCTGTCAACATGTCACATACTCTATCAGCGGAAAAGCTCAGTAGAGGTTCTTTCTTGAGAAATATTTTTGATATAATGAAAAGTTTAGATACTTGAAGTTTTTAAGTTTTCAGAGAGACTTCAGTCAAAGCTATTTGCGTTGGGACTGTAACACTCTTTGGGAATCCTTTGTGGATGCTGAGGGGCATTTTCTACTTGCTAGAGAACTTGCACTGTAAGACATGCAAATTCTTAAATTACATGTGCATTTAAAATCTGACTGTACCAAGGGTAAATTAAGCTGTGGAAAACCAGTGCCATTTTACTATAGATAAAATCTCGCTAAGCAGCAATAGATCTCCTAGCCAGTACACTGCACCCGCTGTGTATTATTAATATCCTAATCTACATTCTGTTGAAGCTAGGGGAAAGATTTTCATCAACTCCAGAAGAAATTAAATGAGGTTATTAGCTGACCCCAGTGTTCATGTTATCATGCTGAAGGACTTCAAAAAATTCAGTGCTGCTTTATTAGTTATTATAGTGATAAGGAGGAGACCATTACTGTATATGGCCTATTTGGACTGGTTGAAAAAAGGTTGAAGATGATCTCTGCATTCTTCCTGCTCCCTTTGTATTTCTATTTCACAATCCTTATTGAATTAGCTTGTCAGAAATGCCTCTGTGGTTCACCACCCTATGCTACATTAGGTGATAACATTTGTCAGGAAACATCCGTCGATGTGCTTCAGTTGGGTAGCTTTTCCTGAAGCATAGAATTATGCAGCTTTCACTCTGCGTTCTGAAGGATTGCACCATCCAGCTGGACACTGACACACCATCATGGCATTCCAGGCAAGCTCAGACCACCTTCTCATGGGAGGGATAAAACTCCTTCTGCATGGAGCAAAGCCATGCCCTCCACCCCTTTCTGGGAATATGATAAGGGTCCTTTCATCCCTGTGAAAGTAAGATCTCTGATAACTCAGCATAGCTTGGGACTGTGGCTGCTCTAGGGCTTAAGTGTGAGCTTTGAAAAGTTTTTTTCTGTGCTTAGTGGGGTAGATAACAGTTGAGAGGAAGTGGCATTCAACAAGCCTTCGAAGGTGAAAGAGAATATTGAGTGTACCGAAGGAAAATGAACAAACCTGTATTTTTACAAAGCTAAAAGCTACTTTCAGCTTTATCACTTACCATCCACGATCCAAGATTAGGCTGTGCTTACTAAGAAGGACATGCTACTGGACACACCTGGTGTAATGTTCCTTTCTTGGCTTTCTTTCTGAAAAGGATACAGAATATGGGCATCAAGCACCTTGCAGCCTTGCCCAAGGAGGCCATAGGCCAGCTGTGGGCAGAGAAGTGCCATTATAGACAATAAAGCACTTGCCATGGATGTGAAAATATTATCCCACTTTCTGGCAAGGTTATTAGCTATTGGATTTTTTTTGTTTTGTTAACAGTTAATTTTAAATTTCTAATTTTTCTAATTTTTTACCAGCTAATCTCTAAATTGTTATTAAAAAGTTACATCTGTTTTATTTTGCCTGTTCAGGTGTGTTAGCCAAATAGAGCAGAGGGAAGTTTGTATTTGCCCTCTTATGATCGGAAAGAGCCTATGCAAGCTGCACATTTGCAATTTTCTTAATGTCAAAACCTGAAGGGGAATTATGGGATATGGAACTTTTCACCACATTTGAGATTTCCTAAGGAATTTTGGAGTTTGTGGTTTCACTCTAGGACATGCTGGGCAGTATTTAACCTTGTAGGCAAGCAGTTAACAATCAAAGAACAAAAACAAGTAAGCAAAGGCTTCCTTGTCTGGGCTCATGAAATAATTTTCCATTTGTCATTAAGTCTGTCAAGCCAAACTGATATCTGCTGCAATCTTCAATGATTTGTGCCAACTCGTATGTTTCAACCCTTAGTAATTTCATCTAGGAGTGTGTTTTGATCTTACTTTGGGTTTTGTTGGCTTTTTTTGCAATGTACTCAGTGCTCCAAACCAATATCCCTGGGTCGTCATTCTCCATAGTCACATCAGGAAATTAAAATTTTAAAAAAAGAACTGCCCTAAATGTGTGGTGTTTTTAAAGTTCTGTCAGCAAACGTTTATGTAAGGGAAGCTGCCTGTGTAACTCCAGCAGTACCTGCTGCCACGCAGGTGAACTGCGAATGTGAAGGCAATTTTCCTTCCTGGGCAGCTGGAAGGCACAGCCTTCTCCATGACCTTGGGGTGAGCCTTGCCACCTGTTGCCCTTTTTATACAAAAGCAGCCTGTGCCTGCCAGCAAGAGCAAGAGCTGACCTCTCTGGGGAGAAGCAAGCAGAGCTCAGGAGGGCAGTGAAGCAGCCTGGCAGAACAGTCTGGTTTGGAGCACGTGAAACGCTTGTGAGTGGCACAACAGCTCCTGGCCTCACATGCTGCCAGCACTGCTCCTGCCTGCTGGCACTGCCAGCACCTGCACCTGGTACTGCCCTTGCCATGGCCGGATACACCAGGCACTGCTGGCTGCTGCTGCACGGAGCCCAGGTTAAAATTGCTCTTTCAAACTCATTGATTGTATGATTTCTCCTTAAACATCTTTGTAATATTAATTAACTTCAAAACACAAATAATGAATGGAGGATCAAACAGGAAAATAAACTGTAAAATGTTTACCTAACTTGAAGCAAAACAATTGCCTTTAGTTTAGCTAATCTAAAGTCTGGGTAGATCAACTTAAATAACTTTTATTTAAAATTAAATGTTAAGTCTGAACTTAAAATTCTTGCGCTTTTCACCCGTCATATTCACCTATTAATATCTTAGCTTCTGACTCTGTTTACAGCTCTCCTGCATATATATATATGCTGTCTTTGCCTTGTGGAGAAAGAGTCATTATTTAGATAGTGACCTAACTTCTGGGTTTTCTGCCTACATATCAGCATTCAGGCTGGTAGTGATTCAAGGCTCAGAAATTCGTATTAGACCTAGTCAGATAAAATTTGCATTATCACAGAGAGGTTAAACAACCTTGCAGTAGGATCTGCCACTGTTTCATAGAAGAAAATATAAGGAAGAAACTTGATGTATTAATTTTTGAGACAGATAAAGTTTTGAGGTTTTCTGTCTAGTGAATTTTTGTTGCTGCTAGATATTTCTAGAAAGAGATTTTGAAAAAACAGTCTAAAATACCAATATGTAGGTGTCCATGAGTGTTACATAAAAATAAAGTGAAGCACTTCAAATAATAATTTTCAGTACCATCAGGTGCTTTGTTACAAGAAGTAGTAGTCAAATATTCCTATAGGCCCATCTCTATATAAAGAAATGGGAATTTCATTACTGGGATGCATATTAAAATATATATTTCCAAAGATAAATAAATGCCTTCTCATCACTCTAGGAGTTTTGCATCTTAAAATATAAGAAAACAAAATAGAGAATAAATTCTGCTCCAGCTGGGCTGTGGTGTTATATGAGACAATGGAAGGTAGCATGGATGGTAGGCCATGGCTGGAACAAGGAAAGATCAGGGATATGATAAAGTGAGATCTCCTCAATAGGTACCTGGAGTGGTAGGTGTTGTAAGTGGAATGGGCTGGGGAAGCAGAAGTGATGGCCTGAACAGCTTGTGCTGTTCAGGAATGGGGTAGGGAAGCTTCGTTTCCAAGAACAACTTGGTGTCCCAGCTCTAAAGGTTTCTTGGGTCCGTGCACGATGGCAGAGTTCACGCTAGCCAGCACTCACGTGCAGGGAAACAGTGCCAATACCTGGTACCTATTTTGTGTAGACAACTGGATAGATGTGCTACAGGTAACTTAATTAATGGTAGTTCCTTATTACACAGACATGGCCAAACAACACTTATTTTCCTCTTATAATAAATGTTTTACCAAGGAGAGGTATATTTAACCTGTTTTTCATGTCTATTTCCCATAAATGCAAGTTTGCATGGGCAGGTTTGCTATTCACAGGCAAGACCTATTTTTTCCTGTGCAGCAACTCTGTGAATCACCCCATCGCAGTGGAGGAAGGAGGGTGGAACTGTTTCCACACATTTTCAGAGACAATGTAGGTGATTTATGATGAAGGGCCTTGACAGGTTGTTCAGTTAATCCCTAGATTGGCTTTTATCCCAAATGAAGATGTAGTTTACTGACGTACCTTGCTGTGGAATACTTTAATGGGCCGTGTGGTAGCCACACTGATCTTATCCATATCCTTCAAGCCTTTATTAAAAGTATTCCCAGGACTCTCCTTCACTACAACATTACCTTGTGAGTTGGCTCTATCTCCCTCCTTGTCTAAACACTGCTTTGCACTGAAGAAGGAAGGAGCGTGTAACCTCAGTTTTGTAGGTAAGAAGGAGCATTAACTAATATCTGAGCTACTCCAACTGCCAACCTGAGCTCCCTGCACTTAGTTCCACATTCCCCCAGGAGCTAAGCGCTGGAACAGGGCTTGCCATACATGGGAATTTTAAGATTTTTCCAGAAGCCTGTGCTTCGGCATCTATTTGTGCTTACAGGGGTGGCTACTGTGGATCTTCTCCATTTGTTTAAGGCAGGCAGCTGATAACTCCCAACGTCCATTGTTTTGCTCTGGCATCTGCAAGCTTGATTTGTTTGGCATTTGATGGCCTGAGGCAGATGAGATGTGGGGCCAACCTTTCAAAAGCAGAGCTCTGTTTACACACATGGTTCAAGTGTTGTGATATAAGTGTTACATGAAAATGCAAGTGACAGAATTCATGTATATGTTCCAGTCTGCAGATGTGTTTTGTAAGAAATAAGTGGCTTTTTTGAATGCTGGGCACTAATTTAAAATCAGAGCCTCAAAATCACTATGTAGAAGCTCTTTGGCTTTGGGAAAAAGCCTGGTGCTCATTAGTTCTTTCTGTTTACCCTTTCTGACCCCTGTAGGCAGTAGTATTGAGTTGGAGGAGCCCAAATGAATCCTTGCAATGGTGGAGAATGCTTTTTAGCTGACAGCTTTGGGGAGGTGAGCACACTCAGCTTGAGATATTCTTGAAAAGCAGATGTTCCTTGCTATGACATCCAGCCTGCTCCCGGGGCTGAACTTGTGCTTGTGCATCAATTCTCATTAGAAATAGTTGCAAGGAGGTGTGGGTATGTGAAGAATGCAAGAACATGCTGTGCATTTAGAGGTCATTGCTGCTGAGGGATGTTCAATACACTGTAGTCTGGCACTACCTGGGGTTCTCCTGTTCGGTTTTGTGTTAAACATGTGCCAGTGAACTGTAAATTCTACCAAACAGAACAACTTACTCCTTTTGTCAGCCAAAAACAATTGTGATCAGGGTATGTTCCAGCAGAAGAGATGGTATTTTATTTTTTCACACACTTCGTTTATTAGTTGGAGTCTAAACATAATAAATATTTAACTTCTGAGCTTTCTTGCTCTGATTATTTCTGTGTAATATTTTACTTGATATTCAGTTAAGCAAATGGAACACTGTTGTTTGTTCATATATTTCAGTAATACAGCCTTATACATGTCTGCATCTGTTCTCAAGTAGATGTTAGAACTAAAGAACATCAACTTTATCTTTTTGTGTGATGCCTTCAATCCTCAAAAAGATTGATATACAGAGAAATGGTGATGGTGAAAACTTTTACAAGAGAAAAAGTGAACAAATTGGTTTGTTCATATTGCATTGGCATAAACAATCAGCAGAACATTCTTGTTATGTTTGTCTTTTCATTTAAATAACGTTCAAATTTGAAAAGCTTTATGTTGATCATTTTGGTGAAGCAAGTAAACTTGCTAGTAAACTTGCACATGTGTACAACTTAGAGGAGGAAGGGAGTGGAAATGTAGCCTGTGAACCGAAGTTAAAAAAAAGAAGAAGGACTGGCCACAGATAAAAAAAATGTGGCATTTCTAGGGCACACCAGAAGAGAGACACGGTATATATATATATATATATATATATATATATGTACAGATACATACATACACAAAGATATCTAGAGATATCTTCAGCAAATGAACTGGAACAATTTAGTCTGTTCTTTTTAGCCTGGCTTTTCCAGTCCTGTGTCATTACATAGGCACCCTGTCATTTGAGGAAATAACATTTTTGTTAGCCTGACATAAGCAAGCTGAATCAGTTATGACCATATTGTCTTGTTTTTACTGGACAGAATACTATTTCCAAAGGACTCCCCTGTCTCCTTCATATCTTCTGGGATTCAAACTGACACCTTAATGCTGTGGGAAGGGCAGTTCCTGTGAGCTGAGTGTGAACTAAACAGAGACTTTGTCAGTTCATACAGAAGTTCCTCAGAAGATCCCAAACCGCAAGATACACATTTATCTTATAGAGGGTAGGGAGCAAGAGAAGGAGAAATATTTGATAAACAGAGACACTAATAGAAAGTGGAAGCTGTAGTAAACATAGTAAAAATCCTTCCTGTATTTAAAAAAACTCCACAAAGTCCTCAAAACCCAACAAAGTCATTACATGCTTAAAAACATGGAATTGTTATTTAAATTAGCTTTCTAGTTTTTTTCCTTTTTTTTTTTCTGAAAAATCTCTCTGGATATCTTTGTGTATGTATGTATCTGTGTGTATATACATATATATATATATATATATATATATAAAATGTCTCTTTTCTGGTGTGCTGTAGAAATGTCAAAATTTTTTTATCTGTGCCTTATACAGAGGATTTTGTAAACATTTTATTTTCCTGGTTAGGTATCTCAGAAGACCTGTTGATGTTCAGAAGACCTGTATTTCATGGAACTCAATACACTCATGACTTCTTTACTTCTATCTTTCTAAGTTGAAGGACTATTTAAGGTAACATACTGAGGGTGACTGAAGCAAGCTGTAGGCTGGCTCTGTGCAGACCTTTATCCAGAGCCCTGGCAGTACAGCTCATTCATTAACTCGGTTTGTTTGAGTTTGCATTCATCCATGTGGAAGGAAGGCAGATGACTGTAGTCTGCAGGAATCCCCCTACATATATTTTTCCTCTCTGACCTAGGACAGCATTTCTTATTTCTGGGCCTCTCTTACCTTTGGGATGTTTGCTGCAGTGCCCAATGATGCAGCATCCAATTTGATGTGTTGTTTCTTAGATGAAAATACACTTATATGATGACATAGACCTAAGGAAAAAAAAGGCATCGAGATAACCAAATGCAGTTGTCCTCAAGAAACCAGTTAATCTGTTGCACGCCTACAATATCTTATTCTAGCATCTTCTTCACACACTACCTTTTTATCCCAGTTCTAGTTGTCATAGAATCATGGAATCACTTAGTTTGGAAAAGACCTCTGAGGTAAATCCAACCATAATGTAACTGTCATATAACCTCAAACTTAGGTCCCCATGTCACCATTGTCTTTCAGTATGTGGCAGGAATATGTGCACATGCAGCCCAGGAAGCCAATCACATCCTGGGCTGCATCAAAAGAAGAGTGGCTGGCAGGTCAAGGGAGATGATGTATGTCCTAGCCTTGTCTTTAGTCCTGGTGCTGGCTCGTGCTGTTCCCCACTGTGTCTCCACATGGACCCTGGACCTGACTTGTCACCTCAAATTGCCCAAGGCTGTTGGTTAAACCGCTTGGTATCCCCTGTCTGGGTGCCCTGGAGGACAGCACAGCTCCTGGGGAAAAGCATTGCTTCTGCTGGAATTGTCTTCAGGTCCTGCTGGTTCCCGACTATGGAGGGACCCCACTCGCCCTTTCTGCTCCCTGGAGTTTCCTGTCAGTACTGACATTCCATTTCTCAGGTGTATGAAAGTTAAAAGTGCAAAATGAACATTATTCCATTTCTCACTAGGAAGAGGGTTGTTGGGACATAAGTAACTCTTCTTGCTCCATGGACCCAGTAGCTCATGGTTTTTAATTGCTATATATGTTAGACATTTTGAAGTGCTTATTTACATAACATTTCTTTGTTTTCCTTTCCTTGAGATTGCGCACAAGTGTTAGCAGATGCAGATACAGTATGGTAGAAGGCTAAACAGTCTGTTTTGTGTAAAAATGACACAACTGGGATGGATCTGAGATGATACACATACCATTACCCAATTCTGTAGAGTGATGTGCATACCCTGTAAAGAAAAATAAAAAGAACACAGGGTTTTTTTCCTGTCAGATGCTTAATTTATTTTGGCAATGACAACCAGTACATGTATATAAGAACAGTACTCTGATATCAATATTACTGGGAAAAGAAAATACCAAGCTGAAAATTCTATAATGTTCATATGCTGAAATGGAAATCCTCTGTTTTGGGTAATCTCTTTATGGGATAATTGCCCTGTTAACATCATGGTCCTGGAGACAGGTGGGGTCCAAGAAAACTGATTGATTTTTAAGGATCACCTTCTTCAAGCTCAAGAGTGGTCCATCCCCAAACACAGTCAAGCAGAGATGATCATCCCCCTCTATTCAGCACTGGGGAGGCCACAGCTGGAGCACTGCGTCCACTCTGGGCTCCTCCATACAAAAGAGACATGGGCGTACTAGAAAGAGTCCAGTGAAAGGCCATGAATATGGTAAAGGGACTGGAGTTTTTGTCATATGAGTTGAGGCTAAGCAAACTGGAATTATTCAGCCTCAAGAATGGAAAACTTGAGGCTAGGGGAGGATCTTGCTGGTGTGTAAATACCTATTTTGGGGGAAACAATGGAGGCAGACCCTTCTCAATGAAATGACAAGAGGCTGTGGACACAGACTGGACTACACGGAACTCCCTTTAAACCAGAAAGGCAGAATGTCCTTCTAGATGTCTTTATTTACTAAGTTGGTTTATCTGACATACTTAATGACCAGATTTCCTTAATGAAATGGGTTTAGAGCCTGTATACCCCGTACACCAATAAAAAGAGTTTGTGAAACCTCAAATATAATTAAAATGTGTACGTAGTTGGTAAAGTGTCCTAGACCCATCCTGATCCAAAGGAACAGCAGGTTCCTGTGTTCCCCTGTATAAGACAATCCAATATTTTCCCTGTAGATTTTGTTTATGCTCCTGCTTCTGTGTTGTCTGTATATATTTCTCTACACAGTTTGGTTGAGACTGGGTCTCTATCTTTTCTGATCAGCTGGAAAAAAGCTGATTTCAGAGAGTAATGTGGTCCCTGGATGTATAATGTGGTGAGCGTCAAGGGACATCAGAGGAGTAATACCTGGCACAACTGAGATACCTACTTAAGTAGTGTGTAGCTGGGACTTTCGCAGTTTCATGTTGCTGACAGAATTCATGAAAAGGTATGAGACACAAAGAGAGAGAGAGGGAGATTTTTTAGAAACTCTCTTTCCAGTGAAACACAAGAGAAAATCAGTTCACTAAAGTTTCTTGGAGAAAGCACTAAAATGTGGTGTATGGCCTTTAGAAACCCAGATGTGGAGAAAGGTGTGCTAATAAAGGATTAATTAGCATAGTAAATAAAATAATAGTAAGCTTTGGTGTTTGGCAGATGGAATACATTCAGGACAAAGCATGAAATCACCAGTGCCTGAGATGGTGTATGCAATTTTACCTCACTTGTTTCCTTCATCCAAAATCCTGGACAAAATGCAAAAATCACTTGGCAGAGTCTGGCTGTGTCTACATGAGCACGAAGTGTGGTGCAATAGGAGCAAAGCAGGAGTCCACTCATGGCAGAGCAGCTGACATCCATGTTGCTTGTGCTTTGGGGCTTTACTCAACTAGCTTTAGAGTGGTGCTAGAGACTCCATGCCCATTAGCAGCAGCAGTCAGTCAGTCAGTCAGACACACTCCTGGATTATGTGCTTCCCCGTCCTTTCCTGAGAAAGGAATTTATTTTGCATTTCTGAGCCACCCCATAGTGTGAACCCAAGTGCAGTTAAATGGAGACTATCAGCAGCTTCACAACTGCCCTCCTCCTTTGTGCTAAAAAGTGAATATAGGCTCCTTCCTTTCTTAAAACTGTTCTGCAGGAAGTCCTTTGCCTGGTATACTCCAGTATAAATTGAAACATTAGGAAACAGTAGTTGCCTTTATGTAAAATAAAATTACCTCCAGTAATTTATAGAATACTGTGTGTGTATATATATATATACACATACATATGAAAGTGTACAGCCTTAACACCCCTACACACACTTAAAATAAATAATACCCAGAAAACACAGGAAAATTATGGCAGAATGTGCAAAGTGGGACTTTGACATGTGGGTTGATGATTTACAGGTCTAATGGACTGATGCAGCACACAGCCAAACCAAAACCCGTTGAGGTAACTTAACTGCCATCCAGAGGGACCTGGACAGACTTGAGAGGTGGGGGCATGTGAACCTCACAGAGCTTAACAAGGCCAAGTGCAAGGCCCTGCACCTGGGTTGGGGCAACCCCAAGCGTGCATACAGGCTGGGTGGAGAACGGATTGAGGTGTACCCCTGGGGAGAAGGACTTGGGGGCGTTGGTGGATGAGAGGCTGGACATGAGCCAGCAAATGTGCACTTGCAGCCCAGAAAGCCAAAGGTGTCCTGGGCTACATCAAAAGGAGCGTGGCCAGCAGGGCGTGGGAGGGGATTCTGCCTGTGCACTCTGTTCTCATGAGACGCCATCCAGCTCTGGGGTCCTCAGCACAAGAAAGACATGGATCTCCTCAAGCAGGTCCAGAGGAGGGCTGTGACAATGATCAGGAGCACCCCTCCTCTGAAGGCAGGCTGAAGGAGTTGGGGTTGCTTAGCCTAGAGAAGGCTCTGGAGAAACATTACAGCAGCCTTCCAGTACCTGAAGGGAGAGTGCGGGGTCTGCAGGACAGCTGCAGATGGACCTTTTACAAGGGCATTTAATGATAGGAAAAGGAGCTATGGCTTTAAACTAAAAGAGGGTGGGTTTAGATTAGATGTGAACAAGAAATTCTTTGCTGTGAGAGTGGTGAGACACCAGAACAGGTTGTCTGGTGAAGCTGTGGATTCCATGTCCCTGGAAATGTTGAAGGCCAGGTTATAATGAGGCTTTGAGCAACCTCGTGTAGCGAAAGGTATCCCTGCCCATGGCAGAAGCATTGGAACTAGATGATCATTAAGGTTCCTTCCAATCCAAACCACTCTATGATTCTGTGATAACTATCAGAGGTCCNCACTCGGCTCACTGTGAATATCTTTCATTTGTGCCCGCACAGAACAAAATTTCCACCGCCCCCCGGCGGGTTTGTGTGCGTTACTGTGGGTAAGGGCAGGGACAAGGACAAGGAAGAGGGCAGGGACACGGGCAAGGGAAGGGGCAGGGACAGCAGACAGACGCGGAGAAGGCCGAGCTCCAGGCGGAGGAGGCGGAGGCGGGCTCGGCACACGCACACGCCGCTGCCGCCGTGCTCGGCTTAAAAGGGCGGCGCCTGGCAGCCGCCCACAACCGTGGTCGCTGCCGCCGGGAGGTGAGCGGGGTTCGGGGGCGCCGCTGCCGTCGGGGCCGGGGCTGCGGACCCGGCCGCGCTGAGGGGCCGGGGCCGTCAGGGACGCGCCGCCGAGGGAGGCAGCTGGGCCTGCCGGAGCGGCCGCCGCGGGGCCGGGGTGGTCTGCGCGGCCGCTGTCACCGCGGGGCCGGGCGGTCCTGTCCCATCCTGCCGCCGATCCCTGTAGGCTGCCTTTGCGGGGCCGCGGGGCTTTCCTTCCCGCCTCGCAGTGCGATCAGCGTCCGAGCCCGGAGCCAGCTCGGCTTCCCCTCGCATAAAAGCCGTCAGGAAAGCGTAGCTGGCTGTCTCCGGCCTCCCCCCGGCGCTGCGGCAGTCGGGCTGGCCGGGCATTGTTCGGCGCCGGTGCTGCCCTCCAGCCCGGCTCGGCTCGGCCTGGCGCGGGGTGAGCAGCTCGGCCGGGCCGAGCAGCAGGTAGCGGGGCTGGGCAGCGCACTGCTGCCTGCTGGCCCCGGGGGTTCACGTTTGTTTGCCTGCTGGACTTTGCCTTCAAGTAGGTTGTTCTCTCCTGTCCGAATGCAGTATGTACTTGAAGCAGTTTTTTTCCCCCTCTTTTTTCTTTTAAAGCAGTTTAGAGAGCATATGGAAATGCAGAGTGAGCCAAGCTGGCCTAAAATGGAAGGTTGAGTGGCTTTGACTTTGCGGGCCTCCTCTGCTGCTAGGTAGGACTTGCACTGCTACAGCACAGAGATTTAGCCTGGTTACACGGCGCTTTTGTTCTAGGATGCATACATTTCTTTTTCCTGTTGAGCAGGAATTGCAACACTTCAAGCCTTCTAAATTTCTAAAGGGCATGTCTGTGAGCTATCTGGAGTATTACGGACAGCTTCTTGGGCTATGTAAACTAAACATATGCCTCACTTGGGTTACCATCTGAGATATCATGGCCAGGTTCTGTGATAGGAAGGAACAGAACTATTCCATGTGCTGTTAATAGATTTCCTTTTTCATCTGCATTGCTTTGCAGGGAATCGTGCGGTCTCCTGAGCCTAATCAGGAGAGTTTATATTTGCCTTTTTGCTTTGGAACGTGCTCTCAGACTCACAGGCTGAGATTTCTCAGCCCCAGGATTTGGATCAGATTTCTTGGATCAAGCAATTGAGTATAAGAGGGCATTGAGTTTACTGAAAAACACCTTTCTCTTCCTCTTGCAACAATAGCAGTATTAATAATGCAAAAACTGATACATGAAGTTCCTCATGGACCCTCGCTGTTACTGCCTTTTAAAAGTTTAAGGATATGTAGCTTGCTTGTATTGGGATAGGGAAATGTTTGAAAGATGGCTAATGCGAAAAATCTAAAGTTTGCCATTACAAGTAGATGTTGTGTGTAGTATTACCAATTCAAGGTCTTGAGCAAACAGCCTTAGCCTAGTCTGAGGACTGCATGATTACAATGATTACAAAGGTAGCTTCTAAATTAGGTAGATGTTGTTTTACAACTACAACGTGGCCAACATGAGCTTGGAAGTAAGTCTTCGGTTTTTGAGAAGGAAACCCCCAAGTAGCCTTTTGCTTCAGGAACAAGTACAAGGTTGGTATTGGAAGAAAAACAAAACGAGCAATTTAAAATGGAGGGAAAGACAACTCTGAAATACTTATGTGGGTAAGTGACTTGCCTGTTTCTTGAGCAAAGTGTGTAGCTGGTTCTCCTGTATCATTGCTTCACTAGAAAGGAATCCTTCATGGGATTTTTGGGAGGAGACAGAGGTGGGTTGTACCTTCCCTGTTTTATGTGTGTTGCTCTCCAGTGAGGGAGAGTAAAAGGTTTATTTTCTTATCCCTCCAAGAAAACAAGACTTTTACTAATCTGAGCAATAGAAGGTAATAACAGGGTTTTGTGTCTTGTTTTTCTTGATAATGTGGTTGATGGAATTGGGTAGACTGAAGAAAACTTATGGCCTGAAATTTCTTCAGTGTGCAGCAGAGATGAGAGAGAAGTTCTGGCTCAAGGGATATGTTGCTTGATAAACTGGGCTTCTGGCAGTCTTATGAACAGACTGCCTGCTATATCCTACTTCCCTGTTGTGCTAAATTATAAGTTCAGAGATGTTAAATATTTGTTTATGGTAAACATAACCAGTGGTAACTCCCTAGAAATCCTCACAAGTAAGAAGGATGATGGTTTGTTCTTTGGTGAATGGTTTTGTGGGGGAATTTACAATGCCGTGTGGCTCAGGGAAGCTCTGCTGTACAGCATTGACCTTTACAGGCTGTAGGCTGAACCCTGTCTGCAGATGGGGGGCTTGCATTTCTGCAGGTCCCACCTGACTGCTGAAGCAAGGACACTTGATAACATAAGGCTTCTGCTCTCTTGCTGCCTTTCATGTTGAGCGTTGCTCATCTACACAGGGTAAAATATGATTCTCTGCCCCTGGCAGGGAGTTTGGAACTAAATGAGAATCTTTAAGGTCTTTTTCAACCCAAACCATTCTATCATAGTAAAATGCTTCTTTTTGGTTAGGATTTGAATCTTAGTAGTACTGGTAGTTTGCTCAAAATTGATTGAAAACAGCTTGCATGGTTTTATGGAGATGTAGAAGAGAAATGGTTTTTGGTTTTGTAGTTGAACCATTTAAGGGCTATAGCAGAAGTGCATGATGTCCTGTTTCCAGAAGAGGGTTTCTCGCTATTTTTAAGAATTACTGTTCTTGAACCCAGAACTCTTAAGCTGATTAGTTTGATACTGCATGTGCCATATTTTGGAAATTTGGCTTCTGCAGTTGGACTGCAATAATAGCGTGGTAAGGTTGAATTAGTTTCCAAGGAAAGCAAGAAGAAAATGCATACTATCACTGACTTGGAGGAAATGCAGATGTACCCTAATACCTGAGGTCAAAAGGTTGCTGTGTTTGTCATACTATTTTTTGTGTGGCCGGTGTTGGGAGGTCACTCAGTGAACTGATTGCTTCACTTACTGATCTTCCAGTCTCAGAGTGTTAAGGATTGTGTTTTTTGTAACAACCTGCTGGATGTAAACACTGTCTAGTGTGACGCAATGGGGTTTAGTGTGCATGACCCAGGTTGCCTTCTGTGAGACTTCACATATCAAAAGTATGAGTGAGAAACTCCTTCCCCCAGAGTCTCAAGTGAGCAGTAAAACCATGCGTTAGCTTGATACTGCGTACTGGGCTTTCTGAATAGTAGCCTTTTCCTGGGATAAGTAGAATGAATAAGCTGGTATGATCTACTCAAGCTCTTAGGCCACAAGAAAGCTGTTGGGTTCTGAAGGGTGGTTTTCATCTAAATGGTGTTTGGAATGATGCTAGGTTGACAGAGTAGTGCCATGATGTACTTGCAAATCAGAGTTGCAGGGATGCAATTCTAATGGATAGCAGTGTAGGCTGAAAAATAAATATTTGTAGGCATCTTATCTGGTTTTCAGAGATGAGAAACCAGTAAGACTGCTTAGTGACACGTTGTGTGTGTATAGGCTTGGATTGAAGGTAACTTAATCGTTCACTCTCTGAAAGGTTTTAGTGGTATGTGTTGGTTTTCCATTATACACAGGGTTACCAAATGCTGGAGGACTGCAATTGCACAAAAGGCATTGAGCAGATTCTTGTCACGTGTTTCAACTCCTGAACTTGAATAAACTCCAGTGACCTCACCAGTGTGCACTCAGATTACTTATTGGACATCACTGAGGGGCAGGAATCCAGGTGGAGTTCCACTTGATTGCAAGGGGACTGAGGCCAAATGTCTGAGGACAGGCCTGTGACTTTCCTTGTTGGTGTGAACAGAGCCTTGACATACCAGTTTCAGATTTAGTGCTCCTTAAAGTTGCAGCAGAAGCCTTAACTTTGGTTGCAGTTTATGAAGTAAGTCACTGTGGCCTGACTGATGAGTCTGAATTGAGCTTGTAGGTTGTTTTCCTTCTGTTCTGCCTTGTCCCAAACGCAGGAACAGAAACTGAACCAGCAGAGGCAACCTGCACCCCAGTGCATGATGCCCTATGGTTGCTAGACAGACTGGGGGAGCTGAAGAGGAGGTGGATGTGAGGTGCGAATATTAAGGACCTGGTGGTTCCTCCTGCCTGAGATGTGTTCCTTATCAACAGCTCTTCAGTTCTTCCCTCTTTACTCTTGCAGGAAGGTAAATGTGTCAGTTACTGCTTTGAAAGAAAGGTTTATAGCTCTCATGCTTGGGTGAACTAGATGATTTCTGGGTAAGCTAATATTTATTTATTTTAGTTGGGGAGGGAGCAGAGGGTGAGGTGGAGATGGTGGAGGAAAAGGTCATAATAGTGGATTAGACAGTTCAGTGTACTTGGTTTGTTCAGATAAGTCTTCTCTGGCTGAGGAGTCGTATATGACCCCTCATGTATGTCATGACACACTGCACCACAGTAGGCATCTTGCTGCGCTGTTTGTTATACAGGGCTTAAACTGGGATTTCTCCTTCAGGTCTCAAGTACCAAAGCTCCTTTGCTGTGTCTTGAAAGTGGTTGTGGTTTGCGTGCTGGCTAGTTTGGCTATGTCACAGGTGTTTGCAAGACCTCAGTCAGATTCCCCTCTAACTGCAGGACAGGCAGAAAATCCTGGGAATACTTGCATGCAGTGTTTAGAGTTTTGTGCTTAATGTGTAGTATTGCAGTAGTCCACCCCCTTCCCCGGCTGTGCTGTCATATTTCCTTCTGGGAGCTAATGGCTATCTGGTCATTGGGATGAGAGTTGATCTAGTCGAGGACTAGCATCACAACTAATGCAGAAAGATGGTGTTTGCCAGATCACCTCCCTTGTGACTGCCTGGCCAGCATGGAGAGAGTTGTGGGAGCTTGTATCTAGGACAGGTTGGACTGACTCGAATTTAAGCTGATTGTAAATGGACCCTGAGATTAGGATTATGTAGTCTATTCAGACAAAAGGATTTCTCCAGTTAATAGCCAAAGCTATTTGTTCTACCTGTTTTTTATACATAATAAAGGAACTAGAACATGATTCTGTGCTTGTTCTTTCAAAGGCTGAGTGGAGAAAGGCTTAAGGAAAAAATAAGATCCATGGGAGCTGTGCCATGTAACCTGTAGGAGTAAGAAAAAAACCAGACTGCAGTGGCAGGTAGCTGTCAGGACAACTCAAAGGTATGTGGGTGGCTGGTTCCCTGTTTCAGCATATCATAAGGAAAACATCTTAGTGCCATATTGCTCATAATTAGAGATAGGCAGCTTCACTTGTACATTTCTCCTCCCTGCAAGAGGCTGTAGAAATAACACAGCCTATTCTTTTACACCACGTGATGGACTTGCCTTTATGGCAGTGCTAGTGTGTTGTTTATCTAAATATTAGAATAGAGAGAAAGAGAGGCCATTGGTTCTTGGGGTTGTTTTCTTTGCAACACAGAAGCTGACGGCTGCTCTCCTGTTCTCTTCCGTTGCACTCGAACGATGTCTGGCTATGGATAGACAATAGGCAGGCTGCTGCCCACTGTAAATAGACCATTGTACGCTGAGAGTAGGAGCAGCAAAGAACAGCAGAGCCCTGCCAACTTGGGTCATTGCCTTGAGATACTGGCTCTGTTGTAAAGAATGAGTCTTGGGTGCTGTAGGGTGTGTGTGTGCATGAGCAGAGAGAGCTGGCTTTGTCTGAAACTTATAGAACTCCTTAGCCAAATTGATATGGTGAGTTCAGGGGGGCGCCTTGTTGGGCTGCATTGTGGGAACTGTTTCTCTGGAGGTGGTCAAGACAGATAGCTATCTCTGAAGCAGTTTTGCCTCCTTACCCAAACTGCTTTCCCTCTGGTCTTCTAGAAAAAAGACCAGCGTCTACTGATTGCGTTGAGAAGAAAGTGCTTTTGACCTCCAATGTCAATTCTGCTCTTTCCCCCCCTACATGTAGCAATCTGAGTATCACAGACTGGTACTTTTCATTTGGCATCTTCCTCCTTTGGGTCTTCAGCTGTATCTCACACTGGGGCTTAGTTGGAGTCTGTTCCTTGTGTCCAGATCCTGTCTGGTAAGAAGGAATTGCAGGACCAGAATTTGTGAAGAGAGCATGGCTTTTTTTACTTGTCTTGAGTGAGCAAACTTAGCTGGGTCCTTCCTTAAGGAAAACAACTGAAAGCCAGATGCAAGCACCACTGTGAAGATCTTTGTATCTCAATCTGAAGGCTCTAAACCTTTCTACTTGGTCATGATAAAAACCCAGGATGTCTGATGTTGTTGGAGCATGAGCCAAGTCAATACTAAGATGACTTAAGGCTGGAAGGCATTGAAGCCTCTTTTCTTGATGGGGTGTATTTGGATGCATTTGTTAAGAATGTGAATTTATTATCTTTGTTACAACTGGCTTTGCCTTACATACAGAAAACAAGAGCTGATGTGACTTAACAGATAGTGTTAAAGCTTGGAATTGCTTAGTCTTGCAGAAAACTGTGTCCTCACCTTGTTTTTTGTGCGGATGAGGCAGAAGGTATAATAAGAAGATATTATCTCAATATAAACATATGCAGCAAAATGTATCATCATGTTACAGGCTTCCCTAAAAACAACTGGTCAAGGAAATGAAAAGCAGAGGTGTGCATCTCTTCTCTTTGCCTAAGCTGAAATCATAGCAGATCCTTGACTATAATGGGACTGTTGTGTGAATTAAATGATGATGTTTACTTCAGTTGTTACCTGTAAAGGCATCACAGCCTTTTGAGTAATTCGAATTACATTGCATTCCTAAGTGGAATGCACACATAGTGTGTGCATAGTGTGTGTGCAGGACACTTCATGACTAATACAGACAGGAAAGCAATTTTAAAAGTCAAAGGTGCTCATTGTGGAGCTTGAGGAAAGAGCTAAGCTTGCTCTTAGCCATTACACACATCATAGCCCCCCTTGTCTAGTTTCATAACATGGTGTCTATGATATATGTGAAATTAACTTGTAAGTCCACACTTCCTTGTTGGTGTAGAGGGTTATTCTTGCTGTTCAACTGTCTATAGTAAAACTTAAGTAATTTTCACACCTGCAATGCCAATGAACATGACTAGGTGCATAAAAAGCAACTGCATGGTGATCCTAACTATTAAGTCAGCAACTGATTTTTTTTTTTTTTAAGGGTGGATGAAGAGCTTGTTTGTATATTCAATTCATCTCTGCCTTCTATTACTACAAGCCGATGTGTTGTGGATTTTGATTATAGCCTGCGGTTTTATCACCTTGCAAATAACAAAAAGGCATTTCTGTAGTGGCCCTGCACTGCCTGTCGAGGTGATGCAGCCCTGTGCCCTCAGGCTATGCCACAAAAGAGCAGTGTTGGGGAGAGAGAGCAGTGCCTGCAGGCTGGGGATTATTCTGTGGGTCCAGCACTGTTCCAGAGGTGGAACTTGATTCTGTTCCTGCCACTGCCCCCATTCATGACCTTGCTTCAGCCTGTCCTCTTAACATTGTGAAACCACGGGCCCTTTGAACTAATTTTATTACTATTTTGCTGTCTCCAGCAAATCTTGTCCAAATACTGGTTAGACTTCTTGGGAACTAGACCACGCTTCTGTTGTCTGGCTGAAAACTGACTGCAGCAGTAAAGATTTCAAGGTCAGACTGTAAACTAGAGTTTTTCCTGCAGAAGTATGAAATGTTAACCGGGTATAGTTGGTTTTAAAACTAATAAACATAAATCTGCCCGTTTGGGTTTCAGAGTCTCATGTACCACCGTCCTGCTCCGGTGGCTCCTTACACAGTATGTTTTAGCTATTAGCTACATCTTTGACATTCTCTAGCACCTTTGTTTAATTCTGTTGTCCATAGGAAAGGGCTAGGACCTAAATTACCTAAGTAAATACATCTCTTTGTTCTTCAAGCAAGCGGGACAGCGTTGCCAGCCGTCGCTGGGTGTCGGGCGGCTGTGGCGGTGTCGGGGCCCGCGGGCGCCCTTGAGCGCGGTGGGGTGAGCGCTGCGGGCCGAGCGCTGCCGGCTGCCATTGGCCCCGCGCGGGCCGGCTGCTCCGCTCACCTCTCACCTAGTGGGCATCGGCCGGGGGGTTTGGCATGTGACACGCGTCCCGGGAGACCTTGGCTGTAGAGGAGAGCACCAGCTGAGCTGCCTGAAGTCTTTTTTTTTTTTTTTTTTCCTGCAGCTGGTTCTTGCTGTGGAATATCCGTGTCAGTGAGTGCTGGCGGGGAGCAACCTCTTGTAGCTCTTCCTTCTGTGTGAACGTGACAAATCAAATGTGCTTCCTGTGCTTGATTATATTGCTGCGTGCTGCTGCCTTGGGCGTCATTTGCCACTGCTTTAGTGTGCCTCATGACCAGAGATAAATTGCTGGCATGGTGCTGGGAGAACTAGGAAACTTGCTAAGTACCATAGAGGAGCTATGGGAGGATATTGGCTTTGAAAGCAGCTTGCTGTACTGACCTTTCTGTGCATGTCTGAAGGAAGAGTAATAAAGAGTTTATTTTACTGGACTTAGGAGAGGAAAAATCCTGCTCCTGCTATGCTACTATAGGATTAGTCTGTCTAATGTTACATGCCTGTTACATGTCATGTCTGTTACATGCAGGCAAGATAACATATGTCCCTGCCCTTCATTTCCCGGACTTCACTGCTTTAACTGTTTAAACAATCTTAACAGTACATCTACTCTACAAATACCTATTTTACATTTGTGAAATTCTCTCCTTTTACAAAAGGTCTGCTTTTAAAAAAAAAAAAATTGAATGCAGTCTCTGTCAAAAGCAATACTAAAACCGTGAAGAAATTCTCTCTTCTCAGCCCCACCTATTTTTCTATGAACTAATAGTTGCTTGCTTACTTAATTGCAGCACAGATATATAAAGATGTTGCCTGCCTAGTGGCAGATCAAGTTATATTGATGGTGGGAAGCCAGCAGGACAAAACATACATCGCTGTCCTGTAGCAACAGTGAATGAAAAAGGGATTTCAGATTTTTTTGTGCAACTTTTTTTTCATACAGATTCCAGCATTGGAACAACTGCACTGAGCTGCAATGCAAGCACATGAGTTGTTTAGATACCTACGAATGCCAGAACTTGGGGATGTCAGACAGTATGTGCGCACCCTTCCGACAAATACGCTGATGGGCTTCGGTGCTTTTGCAGCGCTCACAACCTACTGGTATGCAACAAGACCAAAAGCACTAAAACCACCATGTGATTTAGCAATGCAGTCTGTGGAAGTAGAGGTAAGTGTCACTTGATGGATGCTGTACTTCACTGAAATTTGAACCCTTTATAAATGCAGCTTTGAGAGAGACCAAACACTTGATTTACATTAGGGTGTTTATAAGCCTGTAGTGTGGGGGGAATACATTTCTGAAATGTGGCTTGGACTCATTATTTTGGCTTTCTGAATTTGAAAACCAACTTGAGGGCTGAGGTCACAGTGGAAATAGCTATCACAGGAGAAAAAGACTGCTGAGACAACTGAGCTTCTGATTTCACTAGTGACAAAACTTGTTCATGTTAGAATTGGCACAGTGTCGTTTTCAATTCCTGGCCACGTGATGACCTATTAAATTAGGTCTTGGGGTCAGAGTATGTATCCTGGTATATACTGATTAGGCTAATACTCTTCTGTTATTTTTAGTGTATAATAGCTGACACATGAGACTTTATATTGTGTTACAAGCATGAAAAGGGTACTAATTGTCCTCAGATGATCTGTGGAAGAAACATTAGTCTGCCAAGAGATCCCAGCCATAGAGTAAGCTGAAATTAAACCAGCCACCTGCTAAACTCTGGATATGTTAGCTTAGCTTTTGTTTTCTGCTTTTTAGAAGCAGAGTTACTTTTAGGTGGTAGCTTTTAAAAAATTAAGTCAAATATGGAAAGAGTCTGACTGGAAGAAACTGTTGCTTTGTGAGCAAATACAGATAACTGATTGCAAGGCTGGCTTTCTGGGGGTTGTGGCTGTATTGATTCTCCTGCTCACTGGGGAGTCAAATACTTATTCCTTCGAGAGTATGTCTCTTTCTTCAGGATAGACAAAGTGTTTTCTCCTTTTGAAGTTTTGGAAAGCTGTGATCTTTAAGGGAGATACTTACAAAATGTAGGATCATAAAGCTGACAGCTTCTTTCCTTACTCATGATAGTCAGAAACTACCACTATAGATTTTGTTTTTTAAATATACATACTTGGAACTGAAGTCTCCCTTTATACTACATTCTTCTGCATGGATAGACTGCATCTAGTTGTCCTGTATCAAATGAATTAACATGACTCTTGTGCTTAAGAGCACAAGATGTGACTACAAACTGATGTAAACAAATGTGACTGAGCAGTTTGAAATTTACGGTAGGTGAACTTCATGAACTTTAGCAAACTCTTGTCATTACTTCAAATTGGGCACTTTTTTCCATGTTTCATAATACTGAGATTAAAGAGTGACACATTAGTTGGCCCCGCCATTCACAGTGTATTTCCTGGTCTTCTCAGTATGGCATACAGCAAGCTTACTGACATGTCATGTTCCTGTAGCAAATAGTGGTCTGCTACTAGAAGTACACAAAAGGAAAACAAAAATATGCACTTACAATGTAGTAATTGCCAAAAACACCTCTTTTCGAGCAACATGTGTAGAGTAAGGATCTAGAAGTTAAATCTCACTTCTCTTGGTGAGCTTTTCCAAGTCTGACAGCAGATGTGTAGACAATGTCTTATAAACCAGCACGTCTTGGTTGCTGGAATGAACTAGCAGTGCAAGTTTTCCAGCTGTGGAGTGCCTCATTAGGCAGTATAGACTTCTGCAGTTTTTTGGGGGGCATTGCATTTTAAGATGGTAAAACAGTAGTTTTTAGCTGTCCATAAACCCCATGAAATATGCTTATTTGCTTGAGACTCTTGACAGCAGTTTCACTTCACTGCCCTTACTTCTTCAAGCTAAGTTACTTGTCACTGCTGGATTCTGAGATTGAAATCATTGTTTGGTGGTATGAGACTTCACTAAGCTACTTAGTGCATCATTGATCCAATTATACTAATTGGCTCTCTGATCAGAGCAAGATAGGTATAACAGCATTATTTTTCAACGCCTCTTTAGAAAATGTTTTAATGGGAAGGCTGTATAGTAGTAAGGCTTTGAATGAAAAACACCTGAGTGTTAGCATGTCATGGTCATAAGAGCTCAGACTTAGAGAACATCTTGAAATGAGCGAGATCTGTCCAGTTTTGCTTTCATTAAGGGCTGTATCTGAACTATTAATAGTGCTTAAAACTGTAATCAAATGAGAATGTTTGTTTTGAATCAAGTTTCAAGTGTCAGAATTGCTGCTCTTGTAACAGTGACAAGACTAATGCAGTGCTTGGGATTCAGGTTCTCACTACATTTTGCTTAGAATTTTACTTCATAGTCTCCATTTTCTTATGTATATGTTAAGATTGTCACTTTGACAGTCAAAAGAACACAAACAGTGCTCTGAAATTGTCTTAACATTTTTTTCTGCCTAAACAATATTATATTAAAAGGCCTGAGGAGTTGCTCCAAAAAAGACATGGCAGAGGGCAATGCCTCTTTGCTACCATTTTACTCTCTAATCTACCTTTTCATTAACAATAAGAAATTTGAACTAGAAATAAGCTTATACATAATTCTTACTTGTGACTTAACTTCGTTAGACCCCAAGGAAGTAAGTGAAGTCATTGCCTGGAGTAGGGTTTCTACATGTTCTGATAATATATCTTCAGAACCTCATGTGGGAGAAAAAAGATCCTATTTACTGCTGTTCCAGGTCACTTCCCATCTCTCAACAGTTTTGATTTGGTAAGCCAGCACCCAGTGACCCATTTTAACCATCACTGGATGTGAGCATAAAGATTGCACACGTAGTTGAAAATGGGTGCAAAGAGTTACTGAAGTGGCAGGGACACCTTGCACTAGACCAGGTTGCCCAGAGCCCCTGTCAGCCTGGCCGTGAGCACTTCCAGGGATGCGTCATCCATATCTGGATATGTCTGCTGTAGATTGCTCTTTCTTTCCACTGGTGACTAGCTGAATAACTTTGGCTGTTGATTTTATGTGCAGGCTGTCAAATATATTAAATCTTGCTTTAAAAACTTTCGTTTGTCCCAACTTATGCCATGTAGAAGAATAGGATAGAAATAAATATTAGGATGTCAGTATTTCTAGGAGTAAAACTTTGGATTTGACTGGCTTTTTTGTTCCCCTAAGGAAAGACATTCAAATATGGAGAGAAGTATTCAACTCATGAAAACTTTTTAAGCCTTCTTGCGTTCTTATGATACATTACCAGAATTCTAACCTGCCTTGACTTTTAAGAATCACATGATTAGACATGCGCTTGTTTCCCTATGAATGATCATAGAGTTTAAGTGCTGTATGCTTACTTAGGGAGTAGCATGCTTAAAATTATATGGCTGGTTTGGAAACTCTGGTTTATACTACCTGCTGCTCAGAATAAGTATGTTGGTGAGCTAAGCACCACTTGCTAGTATACTTTCCCTCTCAAGTAAAGGGAAATTTCTCTTGTCTCTGAGGCATGGTGGAGCCTACAGTATGTTTTGACATTACTACTAATCCTAAGCAGCCTGTGTCAACAGCAAGCAAACCCATGGGTTGAACGAAAGCGGTTATTTTATATGACCTGAATAGGTGTTGATAGAGTAACATACGCTCTGTTGTAGAATAAATCTGTTTCCTTCAGATGCTGCTATTTTTAACCAATGCCAAGGTTTTACTCAATGACCAGCACTTGATGTGTAATGGGTTAATTTCCTGCAAGTGCCTGAGCTGCTGCAAGGGCTGCCTAACACAAATAACTAGGAACTGTTCTTTCATTGATCGGATTTTATTGCCTAGCTACTTTAAGAATACTTTGTTAAAACTGACAACCCTTTTGACTGCTTATCTTTTTACTGGACAGATCTATTAGATGCCATTCAACTAACCTGTGTGAAGTCAGCAAAACATTCCAGTCATGAGATTCAGATACTTGGTGGTAACAACCAGTGATTTTTAAACAAGTTTGCTGTAAACAGAACTCTCCCTGATATTGCACAAACATTCTGGATAAGGACTGTTTGGACAGGGTCCTAAAATAGTTCTTGCTGCTTTCAAGCGAAGTGTAGACCAATTCTATTGCTTAGTAGATGAGTTAGTTTAGACCTTGCATTATGCTCCTGGTTTGACATTCAGCATATCTGGGAGTATTTCACTGCATCAATTACATTGAGCTCCTTATGGCCTTCACACAAGGAGCTGGGTGTTTTTCAGAAAAAACTTCTCTTTTAAGACTGTTGAAAATCCAGTTAATTCTACTTTTGGAATTTATCCCGTTAGTTCTACTATGAGAAAAAGAACAAAGTAAGCAAAACTGAAAGTTGGTTATGTTTCCCCTGACTGAAAACCCGTACGAACTGATGGGAACTTTTAAACTGTAGTCTGTTATAAAGTTTCTTTTTTCAGAAGGACCATCAGTCCTGTATCTATGCAGTGCACTGTCTGATAACTGATCTTCAGATTTGGTTAGTGCCTCAGGCCTTGAGAAATTACTTTTGTGGTGCTGTGTAATAGGGCATATAAACAAAACAGTAGTAGCCCACATGAGGAGAAACAAATACTCTTGACTCTTGCTGAGGGATGGCTTAGGCTATTGTATTTCACCTAATGTAGGAATTGTAGCACATCAGACATGGTACATGTGATACATTGCACTTGTTGATGTTACCCATGGCCATGGTAAAAAACTACATTGTGTGATCTTTCTTAGATAAGCTGCAGAGTGGCAACACTGGAAAAATCTAGAAGATGACCTTGATTATCCAAGACCAGTGAAATAAAGCAAGTGGTCTTGCTTTTCTTTCCAGGCAGAGACATGTACTAGTGATCTGTTAATTTCCTGTAAAGTAGATGTTGACATGACTGAGAGCAAGTATACTCTTGAATTTCTAATGTTAAAAATTTTTAGAGGTAAGCCACTCATTAACTTGTTCTGGGTCATGTTCACAGTGTAAGTTTCTGCTTACTGTCAAAGGAGTGGCAAGCACTGCATTACTCATACTGTTTTGCTTAAACAAGTTAGACTTGTTTTAGTGTAAAAATACTTTTTTCCTCTCTGTGCCTTTAATGTGCTAGCTGACTTCTGTAGACATGGGTAATATGACACCTTCTGTACATAAACCTGTATTTATGTAGCTTATATATGGAACAGATGATGTCTGGTCCTCCAGGATACTTTGAAAACAAGAAAAGAAACCAGTAGTAGAGAAGAACCTTTGACTACATATGAAAAGGTTTTAGCTGTGGATGATAGACTGTCTAAATCTGTGCCTGAACTGTTTAGGGTTTGACTTTCTGAAAGAGCCTGAAATTGATTACACTAATAGAGAGAAAATCTTGGGCAGTGTTTACTCAAGATCCTCTGTTTAACCAGCTGGGCTGTTCCTGATAAGAACTTGTTTGTAGGTGTCTGTCTTCATAACAGGACTAATTAACAACTGTGGCCCAATAGTAATTGCATAACTGCAATTTGTAAAACTTGATTGCTGTCTATAAAATGAGATTAAATAATCAGTCACTCTAAAAAAGGCAGTGTTAAAATTGAACTATTAAGTTCTTGTATTGACTTCCAATTGTAGCTTATGTAAGTGCTCACCAGCTGAAAAATGGTGATTTTAATTCTCAAGATAGTATTGTCTTGGCTGCATTTAAATAAACCAGGAGGAAGCCCTTTTTTGTAAGATGGAACTTTAATTGGATTAAAGGACTCTATTTGGAACAGAATATTTTGCTTATGAGAGCACTTGTTTAGGGTGTTGGTGATCATGCTTAAAATAATTTAGGGTTTGAAACACATATTGAAGTGTGATTATGTTCTGTAATCTTACTTAGAAAAGTAGATCAGGCTTGCACCATTAATATTCTGTCTAGAGAGCTCTGAGGCTGGATTTAGAAACCTTGGTGAAATTATGTTCTATACTGCACTAATAGAGTAAAATATTTCTTCAGAAAAAGGGTTTTTGACAAAATGCCCTTTGGCAGTCTTTACTATTCTCATTTGTTCTGTACTATCATAGGTAGCTGAGGAATAAGATTTTGCCTGACAGGTTTTTGGTAATGTAGGGAGCAGTCTGACTCTTAAAACAGTGTCCTGGAAAACGTTGCATAGCTCTCAAGTTCTCTCAAGAAGAATATTCTGTCAAGCAATTCCCATTCATTTATAGCCAACAAGTGTGCTTAACATTTCTAATTGATTTTCTTAGGGCGGTGAGCATGCTCGAAGGTCCTCTCTTCTCAACAGCGACGAACTGTTGTTGTACTACTATGATGATGTGAGAACAGTTTATGATATTTTCCAAAGGGGTTTACAAGTATCAAGTAAGTCTAAAATTGAAGATAATATTTTAAATATGTCAAGAACTACATATTTGAACTGTTTTGAAATGCAGCTGGGCATAGGGAATCTCTATCTAGCAATATGATGAATGTATTGGATGTGAGTTTTCTTGAACACAAATTAAACTGGTATCTTGTGAAATAGAGTTCTGTGAATAAAGTCAGTGCTGTATTCCTTGGCCTAAACCAACCTTGTTGCCTCTGTCCTTTCCCAGCTTCCTTTCCTGCACCCCTGAAAAAAACCAATTTGTCATCTGAAGGCGTCTGCTGAGAATCTAGGGACTTGACACCAAGAATGGTGTCAGGACAGAAGAGTTTGGGTTAAATTTTGAGTAACTTCTGTCTTTTTTAGATAATGGTCCATGCCTAGGTGTTAGAAAACCAAACCAGCCATATGAATGGATCTCCTATAAAGAGGTAAGTAGTTTCTCTGACTTGGTGCTAGACTTGCTTTTGCTTGCTGAGGCCATTGATACGACATCCAGTAATGTGATGTAACAAATCTGATTTATTTATAGGTGTTTTAAAGTAGTAGCAGAATATTGCAGAAAGGTTCTAGTTCCTATTACTGTGTCTTAAGGGAACAGCCTTAAATATGTGCAAGGGAGAGAAAGAGATCTCCCATGCTTGGTTTAACCCCAAAAAATTCAGAAATAAAACTTATCTTGGCAGTCCTTAGCATCTCAATGCTGAATTGTTTAGAACTTGGGCACCGCCTCTGAAGAAGCTGCAGCTTTGAAGTAGTGTTCAGGGGCTCAGACTGCTACTACTTTACGTGCTTGCTTCCCAGAGGCTCACTTTACACTAGAAGTTCTATCTACAGGTGTTGTTTGGGCTTCCTGACAACTTGTCTCCGTAGTGCTGAATGATGGTTGTATAGGGTGCTAACAGATCTGCTTCTAACTAGCAGCATGCTGCTTCTTGATCCCTGAAAATATCTGTATGCAAATCTCCATTAACAGCTGTGCATACTTAGGTTGTTCCTGATTTAATCAGTCGGTCTTCCAAATTTGCATAAACCTTGCCTATTGCATACTGTTAAGGTCATTAAGCACCTTCTGTGTGTAACAGACCTCACTTTTTTCCCAAGGTGACTTTGCTGGGTATTTGTTAGGTGCAACCTCTCTTTTATTAAAGCTTTGCTGTTAGGGGTCATGTGACTAACATGGTTTCAAGTCATGTGCTATATAGAAAGAATTTAGAAAATTGCCTTCCCAAGCTTTGTTTATAGAGCTAACTGGGTTTTGCCTCCTTATTCTCCTGCTTTTTGAAGGGTGAAATGCTATTCCCATAGGCACTGAATGAAGTAGAAGGATGGCATATGTAGTGCTTGTGATTAAGCAGAAATAGTATGTTAAATCATTCCAGGGTCACTTCTTGGGTTTAACACAGATACAGCAGAAGAGCCTTTTCTGTATATTTAAACTTATACTTAATGCTTTCAAGTCTGACTGGATCACGTGTTTCTGCTGCATATTGAGTGCAAGCGTAATAATTACAATCAGTGGAATGTAATGGCACTGCAATGTTTAGGTTATCAAAGTCACAGAAGGCATCCAGAATATCCTAGAAAACTTCTCTCATTCATACCAATTAATAATTGTTGAGGAGAGTTAGCAATTATGACCTTGCTCATATTTTTTTGTCTTCCCTCTTTTTCTGCCCCTCTAGGTTTCAGACAGAGCTGAGTATGTGGGCTCTGCACTACTCCACCGAGGCTTCAAGCCATCTCACGTTCAGTATATAGGAATCTTTTCACAAAACAGACCTGAGGTAATTTCACTGACATTTTGTGTATTTGTGGTCTGGCCATTACTGAAATGGCCCGCTCCTTTATCTCTTGGCAGTGTACTTCCCTACTGAGAGCCTATTTGGTGTCAGGTAAAGCCTAAAGGCTGACATTGTAGACCCATTAGCCATAGACCTGGCATCTTTCAGCTAAGAACCAAAACTGGTAGTTGACACAATGGTTAGTGTCTTACATAGTGTCTTATATTGTTGTTTTGGTTTGGTGAGGGTTTTTTTGTTTTTGGTTTTTTTTTTTTTTTGCTCCCAGAGCTAAATGCAGAAAGCTGGAGAGCAAAAATAGAATCGGGTAATTCAGAAGAACTTAACTAATTATCTTCTATTTCTAGGTTATAGAGGTGGCTTGTTTAATGGGAAGCAAATGTATTTCTTAGTGAATGTAAACAGTATTTGGTTTCTCTTAAAAAGTAACAGTAGAGAACCAAGATAGTTGAAAGTGACAGGAAGTCACAAGGAGGTGTTTAAACCTTTAAAACACAAAAGAACACTTAGTGATTAAATATTTGGACAAAAGATGGGCTAAGATGATAATTTTGCCAGAGGCCCTGGGTACAAAGATTCTGGAAGGGAAAACTACTGCTGAAGGCAAAAACTGGAAATTAATTTAATAAAAATGGGTAGAAAGACAGAAAGTGACATAATTAAAGATCATCACCTGAAACACATATGGGGATATTCAGGTTTATAGTGACTATCCATTTTAACTCAGTAAGTATGTATTTTCTAGACTTGTTTATTAAATCTGTTTAATAGAACTGAATTTCTCTAATCTGGGTTTATATGTTTAGTAGCTAGAGCTAGTATTAGCTGCATTAAGCTAGTTCAATGTAAACCTGTATTAAGACAGGGGACTGGTTCTAACTCTGTCAAAAGGATGCTGTTCCCTCTTGATTAAACACTCCCATTTGTGTTTGCCATTATCAAAGGACATTTACGGTTCTGACAGCGTTAGAGGTGTCTTGGTCTCCTGTTGAAATTAAAGTGCAAGCTGTGACTTTGGCTTCATTCTTCCTCTTTCAACCTACACTCCAAGAAAACCCTGAGCTCTTAGGTTTTCCTGCTGGAATTCTACTTCTAACAGCTATAGATTTATTTCTGTAATAAAAAAGGCTGGAATATATTCAACTAGGAAACTGTTAAATAACATGGAGTTACAGACTCTACAGTTCAGTTTCCTGTGCATATAACGTGATGAACTGGAAGTAAAAAAGGGAGACAGATGTTTTTGTTGTGCCAGTTTGAATTGTTTCTCTATAGATCTTTTGGGTGCAAAGTCTCTGCTGGGTTAGTGAATTTTCTGGAGGAGAGCATGGAAGTGTGGTTTGCTCTTGGATCACAGAGGTAAAATGCTGAAGTTGGCAATGCTTTGAGTTGGGTCAGGAATGAGCTGAAAACACTTGTTTAAACCAGCAGTTTTAAATCTGGGATTTTCCCTGCTCAGGACTACTGGATGGGTGTTGTGACATCCCAAACATAATTACTAATCCAGACAGGGGAAAATGTGAAGGGTTTTTTTTGTGTGAAATGATTCACATTTGTTATTTCAGGGAACAACTGCTGGGGAAATCCCCTAATGGGGAAAATCCTAGCATCTTACTTGCTTAAATATGAAAAAAACAAACTTGGATTTGTAAATAAAAGTATTACTTTCTCTTTGAGTTCCTGGAAAACAGTCGTCTCTTCTGGAAGTGAGGAAGTTTTTCAGATTGAGAAAAAAACACAACAATGAAATATAGTTTTCTCTAAAACAAGATCAGAGCCACGTCAGAAAAGAAACTGTTGTCTATATTCAGTACTAGTTGCTTGCTTGGGCTTTGAGAGAACTCAAGTGTCAGGGTTTGATATTTACATTTACTCTTAATTTTAGAAGTAAAATGGGGAAAAAAAATTTTCTTGGTAGCCCAGAAAATAAAGATGCTGGTTGTACCATTGAGAATGATGGTGTGTGAGAGTTGTTGGAGGCTGCAACAGGGAGCTTTTACCACTGTGTGCAGCTTCTGAAGTCTTGCTATAGAAGACCTCCACCCTATTAAAATAACTACTAAACTTCTGGCTGCTAAACAGCAGCACAGCTGCCCCCTTGTCCTGGTAATTTTAAGGATGCATGCTCTTTTGTTCCTGTCATTGGGACTGACTAAAGGTACTGAGAATTTCTGTCGCTCTTTGATGGGAAAATCAGAAATGTTCCAGTTCTACTGGCTTCTTCATGTGTCTGGAGGCTCCCATTTGAGGGCTTGCATACTATTCTGTATTCTGGTGTAGCTAGTTGATTAAAAACTACACCCTAGGGTTACTATCAGAAAAAAGAATTGCATTACTATCTTACCTTGATGATACTTTGGATGAACATAGGCTGGCTGTAATGCATTGCCAGCTCACATAAAACATAAGGCTGCAATATTCATTATGTTTATTGAGTACTTGTTACCAGGTAAATCCTTCCTATTGCAGCTTGCAGGGATGTAATTGCGTTTTTTTTATAGAATTCTTCATATTAGATTCCTATAAAGAAGAATGGTTAGTGTTGAGAAACTTTCTGGGGCTGACTCTTCAAAGGACTTCTACTTTAATTGCATATATTGTATGTCTGACCATCGAATGAGATGCAGATAATGTAGGGGTAAGAATACTGTGTGTATATAAATTTAACGTGTGTCAAGACATAAGTGAGTCCTTCACTGATTCATGGTAAAATGGAGTATTGAAAGCTTTGCCTACCTCAATAACATAAAACAAATAAAAAAATACTGTACTCTTCCTCAAAGCCTTTCTGTTAGTAGGTAAACTAAGAAGACAGTTATTGTTAACTGCTTTTTGCAAAAGTATTTAATATTACTTTTAGGGATAAAGTGGAATTTTATTGGATTGGATTCTCTCCTGTAGCTCGTTACTATTTGGGGATTTTTTCCTCCTTCCACAGATAAAAATTGAGTAGGTCTTCAAAGTGAAAAAATGATACAAACTGCACCTTACTTTTTAGAAAGACTTGTCCAAGTGGGCTGTGTCCTATTAGCTTCCATGTTAGAATTTAAATATGAATCTTTCTTGGAGGACTGTTGCAATAAACAAAACATAGTCACTTTGATCTCTTCTCTTTGTGCAGTGGGTCATCATTGAACAGGGATGCTATGCATTCTCCATGGTGGTGGTGCCACTCTATGATACACTGGGAGCTGAAGCTATTACATACATTGTGAACAAAGGTAGGACACTTTCAGTAGCTCAGCAGCTGAATAGATGATGACAGATCTGACTGAGGGCAGAACTGTAGCCTTCTTTGGAAAAGTCTTCCATTGTGACATACTGAAGTATGTATGGATCTAGTCTAAAATGAACTTGTCATGTTCATAATATAGTTCTTTTTCATCAGCTGACTTGTCATTGGTTTTCTGTGACAAACCTGACAAGGCCAAACTTCTGCTAACCAGTGTGGAAAAGGGAGAAACTCCAATACTCAACACCATTGTTATCATGGAGTCTTTTGGTGTGGATCTTGTGGAACGTGGCAAAAAGTGTGGCGTGGAAGTCTTCAGCATGAGAGAACTAGAGGTAAGAGTGCTTAACCTGCTTAACTGCTTTCATCCCATTTACTTGTGATGGATTAGTTTTAAAATACTTAACTATCTCTCTTGGATTGAAGTTTACACAAAAATACAAAAAATAATAGGAGGAAAACAACTTGCTAATGGTATTTCACAATGCTCGAAGTATAAAAGTGGATATGCCAAGATGACAGAATGAAAGTTTGTTAACATAGTCCGAGACTGAACACTAGGTCTGAGTGTTAAGGCTTGCCCATGTGAAGCATAATGAGGTAAATATATAATGTGCTTAATATTTCAGAAATTCTTATTTCAAGAGCCTGTATAGGTTTTGGTCTTGTGAAAAGTGGCATTTTTCCCTGTACACTGAATCTACAAGATGTTTGCTGGGGCAGATGGAAAATGTCAGTCAGCTTTTTATAGGATAAAGTTATGGGGATATAGGGGGAATGAGACTTCCAGGTTTCGGAAGTAGAAACCATTTTGATCAACCACCTGATGTCAAGTCTTGGTTTTGCTTGTAGTTTTTGTCTGCATAGATCTCTTATGCAAGTTTATTTCATAACCACTCATTTGGAGAACCCTTTCCCAGGATCAAATTGCATGAAGTACATCTTTACTGTGAGATTATGAAAACGGGTTTAGCCTGGTTTCAGCTGTTGTTCTGATGAAGGCTTGGCCCACTAGGCTTTGCGTATCTCCAGATAAATGTGCTTGCCTTGTGCAGGTGTCAGTAACTGGTGTGAAATTGCTTATTTCACTGAACTTGTTTTCATAGCAGTTAAGACAGCTATGTTAATAGGGCCACCTGCTGGTAAGGATACAAAAACGTCAGCATGCCTTCTTTCAAAAGAAGATAGACTATATCGAAGCTAACTGGCCTCAGTAAGAGTGCCAGGTTAAAATGGGGCTAAAACCATGAAATGGGGCTAGAGTTAAGTGACTAATAGTTCACTAGCCAAAGGGTTGGGTTAAACTTAGAAAAAGAGTAGCCCAACTGTAAGCTGTTAGACTAAAATCAGCTTCTTTCCTTGAGCTGAACTGCAGTTTTTGACAGAGGAAGATGCTTTCCACTGGATATTTTAGCTATGGAAAAACAAAACTGAGGGTGAATGTCTTTACATAAGATGTTTGTATGCTTAAGTAGTGACTTTCAGTAGAACTGTATGGCTCTTACTGCGTTAATGCTAACATCAAGTGTTAATAGGTGTTCCAAGAGCGTTTTGTTTAAATCTCTGACGAGAAGTTAGAGGCAAACTGAAACATTTCTAATAGTGCTTCAGTGAACAGGAAAGTTTTGACACTTGTTTTTTTTTTAAGGGGATAGAGACTTTTAGTGTCTCCTGAAAGGTAACTATGAGCTGTGTAGGAACTTAGATTAGAATAGAATGGCTATTTCCAGCTTTAAGTAGTTGTTTTCTGGATTTCTGGCTTGAGCTTGCTCAGCTGTGCATGGGTTAGGTGAACAGTTCCTCCATGCATCCCCTAGAAGCAATCAGCGTAGTTTCTGATGCCCAATATCTGTATGTATCATGTGGTTACTTGTAGCTGAGTAACTGAATAAATGGCTCTTAAATAGGAAGAGATGGTGGAGTTTTGTTTTAAACAATCAGAACAAGTGTCTGGAGATCTTAGCTGTATATTCAGTAAACCTCAGATTTTACTCAAAGCAGGTTGTAGGGAGGTGCTGAACTTATGATGGTGCTTGAAATGGAGGTGCTGTTTTGAGCAGACAGGTATGTTGCCATAGTGGTAAATCTTTGCATAATGCACCCTTTCAAAAAGGCAAGCCTACAGGTATGGGAATGTTAACTTGTTTCCAGACATTCTCTTTGTCTTAAACCTCCTTGGGTAAATCTAAGAGGTACATGACACTAAAAAAGTCTAGAGCTCAAAGGAATGCATATGCTGTTATTGTGTACTTGGAAGGTAAAGGCAGTGGTGAAATTGATGTCTGTCCTCAAAGGGTGCTACCAAAGCTACACTTAACAGAAGGTCCTCTTTAACTTGCATAAGTCCTTAAGCTAGTATTGTTTCTAGTCTTACATGGCAGTAGTAAGTCTTGGTTTGAAGTTTTAAAGCTCATAGATACTGAACATCAGCTTGCAAATATTTCTACTTATTCATCATATCCTTGGTGGTAAAAGGATCATTTTGGTATCCTTTCCCTTCTGCCTGAAGAACCCTAACATTAGTGGTCAGGTCTGAGTAACTAAAGAGGGAGAAGAGTTCTGGATTAGTTTCTCCTATGTAAAATGTGTACAAACCAGCAATGAAACTCGGTCTTCCCTGTCGCAAGCAGTGGTGGAGGTGCTTGCTGAGATGAATCTTGCTTCATTTATTAAATAATTGAAAGTGGCACATCTTCTGCATGAAGTATAGGATTGACTGTCTGTCTTACAACCTTGAGCTTCCCTAGTGAGTGACTTCTAGTTTATTAGCTGGGAAAAAACCCCATGAGTTTTAGATAAGTTATTACTTTTGTATTTGTAGAACATGGTAGTTATTTTATGTTTTTAAAATGTGCTTTAAAGCTTTTGTTACTCTTACATTAGCCGTAGAATCACAGAATGGTTTGGGTTGGAAGGAGCCTTAAAGATCATCTAGTTCCCACCCACCTTCCAGCCATGGGCAGGGATTGCTGCACTAGGTTGCTAAACAAGTTAAAATGCCTTAACAGAAAGTCTAAATAATGAAGTACTATGACGTGTATTAACGTTTGATAAATTTAAAGCAAGAAAGCTACATGCTTGTGTCTAATCTCTCTCTCTCCCCTCTCCTTTCTGTAGGAGCTAGGAAGAGCACACAGGCAAAAACCTATGGTAAGTATGACATTGGTTCAACTGACAATGTGAAGCTGGTTAGCATTCTTTAGATCAAACTAGCAATTCTCCTTATCTCCCACAGCTCAAAAGTAACACTAGTATCCTGATGTTTTGTCCAGGAAAATATTTTTCCTTGCTATTTTAACCATACTTATACTTTCTTAACTCTCATAGCCTCCAAAGCCAGAAGATCTAGCAGTCATCTGTTTCACCAGTGGAACAACAGGTACACCTCATTACATTATGTAGAATTTATTATTCTGTATGTGCAAAATTAATTCAGAAGCCCTCCTACTTTTTTTTTTTTCTCCAAGAGTTCCCCCTGCTGCACCTTTTGGCAAGTAGTAGCTGGGGTAGTGTTATGTTAAGGTTCCCTTGATTTTTTAAATTTTTTTTTCCCCCCATTTATTAATACAGAGTTGCAGTACTGGGGGGTGGAGGTGTTACATTTTTGGGTTTGGAAATAAATACTGAATTCATGTTTACATAATATGGGCTCTGCTTCAGACTATCAGTTCCTCCATAGTCTTTTTTTTGTACTTTATCAGCAAAATTTTTCCAGAGGTCTGAGCAACCTTGCTGTAAGACCAAAACATAGTCTAGATGTTACTCACTTGACATTTGTGAGTTAATATCCACTGGCACAGAGCATAAGGAAAGAATACAGCAGCTAGCTACATTTTTAAAACAGATGTGAAAACAGAAATTAATCTGGATTTGGTAGCTGCATCTTCACGGAAGAGTTGAATTTTGAATGAGAAACATACCCAAAAACATGGTGATTCGTCAAGGCTTTGGGCTCCTTAAAAAATTATAAGACTTCATCACAAACTTATTACTTATCTGTTGCCAGCTGTTCTTGACAGTGTTTTGTTTAGCTGACACACAGAGAAATGTATTAATATCAAAGAATGCTATCACATTAGTTTTGCCACTGCTAGCTTAACTTTCAGGATCTAAATTTCACTGTTGAATCCTGATGTCCTTCTTCCTTAGGAAACCCTAAAGGAGCTATGATCACTCATCAAAACATAGTCAGCAATGCTTCAGCTTTTGTGAAAACTACAGAGGTAAACTGCCAAGATAAACACTGTGGACTTGCTTGAAGGAAAATAATCTCATGAGTAAAACAAACATTGAAATCTTTAACTTTGGTCTTAAATTTTAGTAAGATCCAAGTGAAAATGCAACTTGACAGCACTTTGTGCCCACAAGTCAGAAGTCAGTGTTTACTGGTTATTCTGTCATGGTCAAGAAACTGACAGATTTCCAATCTGTTCTGATGTAAGCAAAGTGATACAATAATCCTGATGTGAATGTACATTACATTCTGCCATGGGCTTAGTGCTTCCCATTAGTGCAAGGAGAACTGTTTTTAAATTAAGCAACTGGTCTCACAATTAGTTCATGTGAGGCACTTTTGATATCAACCTTAGGGTAAATTGGATAAACAAACTTCCTAATCTAAGATGAAAGTTTATTTTTTCAATCCAGTAGCATTTTAACCTTTTTTGTCCCCCTGCCTTCCCAGTATATGTAATGGAACTCTGTTTCTATCTCTGGATGATGGAACTCTGGTTTCTGTCAGAATTTATTTCTCTTCAGAATCCTATGAATGATAAGTAGTAATAATCTGGTCACTATACTCAACTCTAAAAGATTGTTTCTGCTGTGTCTTTACTTACGCTAGAAAATCATTGCTGTGATCTTTTTAAAGGAAGAAAGACAATGCAGCTTCATTACAAACAGAACTAGAGTAGGGGCTGTGCTCTAGAGTTTAGAGCTAGGTTTCACTGTTATGTTTAACTTGGGCAAAATAGAGAATCCATGAGAATTAAACTTTTGCTAACACTTCCAGAAAACATTTATGCCGTCCTCTGATGATGTTTTGATATCATTCCTGCCCCTGGCTCATATGTTTGAGAGAATTGTTGAGGTAAGCATCTGTTTGTTGTACTGAATTATTGAGAAGCTTACTTTTCTTACAGAATGCATCCAGATGATACATGCTTTTCCTTCTTGACTCTTGCAAATGTGTATGAAAGCTTGAAAGAAGTTTCAGGAGAGCAGTGTCCCATAAACAGTATGTAGTGAGCACTAGGCAATTGGTTTTCATGCCAAAATATAAACATTAACCTAAGAGCTAGAGTTAATAACAAACTGGTTTACTGGAACATAAGACCATCCCTTAGCACATGTCTGCCTAGAAATTCCCTCCAATATAATTAGTGCATTATTAAAAATCCTTGCCAATCTTTAGTCTGCAAACCTCAAAAATTTATTTTATAATGAGGCATCCTGTTTGCTTACACAAAACTAATTTTAAGTTGGTTAAACTTACCATTGCTTCCGAAAAAAAATTCAGTAAAGAGGAAGAGAATTTTGTTTCAGTGGAATTTTCTTCCCGGAAATGGAAGCAGCTTTTAAAGCCATTTCAATGACAAACTTTGAAGTTCTCTTGGATCACTTGTTTTACCATATAGCAAAATCTGAGGCTTGTTTTTTGAGAATGAAAGGGCTGAGGTTGTCTTAATACTGGCAGTCTTGAAGACCTCTGAGCCAATGTTGGGTGCTATGCATTATTGAATGAATGCAATTCCCTTGTGCCTCTACACATGTAAGATAAGTATGATATGTAAGATAAGTATATAAGTATAACATCTTAAGTATATAAGATGTTCAAGTATTAATTACTTATTGAAGTTGAATTAACACCTCTTCCTCAGGTGAGATTGCAAATACATATGTTGAAGGTTTATAGAGGGAGCATCCATGCAAGCACGAAAAGGCACGTGAAGCCAGAAATTGTTGTATGACTTGTATATGTAATGGAAAGTTTTCTACTGAAAGTGTGTGTATATATATACATACAAAAACATATATATTCATATGTATGTCATATATATATATGTATGTATATATATGTGTCTGTTACAAAGATATGGCATAGTATATTTCTGAGGAATGCCCCTGGGCATTCAGCACTTTTTCTTCCTGGTAACCTTGATATCAGTTACACCTCAGTGTCTGTTTTACTCCCCTGTCTTGCACCAGAACATATAAGCTCTGTAGGTAACAGCTCTGCTGTTGATTATGCAGTAGATACAGGATGGGAACTTGTATTTTAAAGGACAAAATGAAAAGCATGTTTGGGTTGCAGTATGCCTCCACTGTTTGAGGCCTGTACAAAATAACTGGTATAGCTGCATAAGGAAATTAACCAAGAACATTACTGGTAGAAAAGAGAAAAGATTTCTTTGTCTTTGGGGTAGAAATGAACACAGGCTCTGTGAGAACAGATCTTTAGAGTTCTGTTTTAAAGTTAATGTTTTCTTGGTTTTGGCATTGTATGGAAGTTAGAGGGTCAATGAACTTGACTTGACAAATATGTTCCCATCTAGTAAAGGCAATTGCTGCTCAGTCCATATGTATTGATATATTTGCTGCTTTTAGTAGATGGTGGCAAAACACAGATGGAAGGGGAAAGTGAAATTTTAGCATGTCTCATGCACCAAATAAGAGGATGGATAATAGGGAATGAAGGAGCAGATGTTCTGGAGGAAGCAGGAGAAATAAAAGCAGGTAGGTATAAACATGAGGAGAGATGTTATAAAGTCAAAAAATAGGAAAATAAAGGGGGGGTGTAAGGTAGGTGGTGAAGCTTCTAGACTTCTAACTTCTAGACAGAAAATATAGAACACAAAAGGATTAAGTCTGCCTACCTTTGTGTAGGTCTGAAGTGATGCAGAAATAAGCTCTGGCTCTGCTAGAATCTTCTAAAGAGTGTCTTGATCACCTAAAAACAAGTCCTCACATCAGTCCTGTGAAATGAGAAGGAAAACCAGGGTGCAAAGAATGGAAATGAAGTAGCATAAGGCAGAAATCCTCACTAGACTAGTAAATAGCATGTGCTGACTATAAATACAGAATTTCTAGGTATAAAGCAGGGGACAAACAGAAGTCTAGTATTTTTAAGTAAGCTTGTTAAATATTTCAAATGGAGAAGTTCTGCTTTTCAGTCTTTTGCTACCTTTTGAGTCACTGGCATTGCCTTATTTGACCAACTGCCCTTTTTGGGTAGGGGCTTTTGTGCTAAGCTCGAAAGTCTGGTTTGTGTATGCCAGATGTGTCTTGCTACTTGGTCTTTCTAGTGCCATCTTATAGTGCGAGAATGCTGCAAAACTAGTCCAGAAGTTGAGAGGATTTAAGGTGGATCTACACTGCATAGGACTGTCATACATATAGAGCTGGAACACATTGTACCTCCTGCATTTTCAGAGTGTTTACTTTTTTTTAACAGTGTGTGGTTCTGTGCCATGGAGCCCGGATAGGATTCTTTCAAGGGGATATCAGACTACTAATGGATGACCTAAAAACACTGCAGCCAACTGTATTTCCTGTAGTACCAAGACTGTTGAACAGAATGTTTGACAAGGTAAGTCTGCAGGCATGAGTCCGGACCTGTGCAGGCTTTCAAGAGACTCCATAAAGTTTGTGCTGCCAGAGTAGGAGTAACTACTATGCCCTGGGATATTAAATTGGCATGCTAATACATGAGTGTATCTCTTTCTAAAAGAGAGCTGAAAGTGCAGGGAATAGTACTGGTTGCATTAAAACACTTTCAGGCAGCAAATACTAGTGTTCAAACGTCTGACTAGGGGACTTGATTCTCTCTATCTTGATTAATGACTTAGTGTTTTGCTCTGAGCAAGTTATTTAAGTCTAGTCTACAACACGAAAATGAGGCTTGGCATCTGCATGCCACGCTTTTAGCATCTGACTCATGGAGTGGAATTTGCAAAGCAAGGTCAGGTGTTTGCTTGCGTTTGCTTATGTTTGCATGGACACATACAAATTTCCTACACAGCAGCCAGTGTGTCCTAGCTGGGAGAACTGTAAACCAGCCAGTTAGGAGTGCTGGGGAGAAGGTGTGTCAGTAGCCCCACTCTCCTGTGTGTGCGCTGCTGCCTGCTCAGGGTCATCTGAGATGGGAATTTGAAAGTAGATTCTTTCTTGAACTTCGGGTTTTAACTGGCCTTTTGCGTATGGGTGACTGACTCCTTTTAGCCAGGGGAGCTAAAGGATAATAAATCCTGTGACTGCTAAAGAAATGGCAGAGCTGTCTATGCTGTCTTAGCTAGGACATGTCTCTGATCATGAGACTAGAGGAAACACCAAGTAACACAAGGTTCTGTTTGGCTTAGGAACAAATAGTGCAACTGGAATCCATTTGGAGGGGAGGAAAACCTGAGACGAGGTTTTAGTACTTAAAATGTAGCTCCTTATTCTGCTCATGCATGCTCTACTGGAAGCTGAGAAGCAAAGTCCAAGCTTGAGACTTTGTTCTTATGATTTCCTCCTGCTTGTTTAGTCTGGTGCCCTGAGGCTTCCACTGTTTCAACCTCACCCACCCTTGCAGTAACCTTGCATGTGATGCCAGCAAGTTGGGGGATTGGTGTGGCAGGGGGCTGTAATGCTGCAGCCTGCATGCTTTCAGTCAAAATGCTGAGTCTTCCTCTTTCCAAATGAATATACTAATGTGTGGGTTGCTGTTGAGTCTGCTCTCTGGCTTCCTGAGAACAGCTAGGAGGAGAGTTTGAAAAGTGATCTGAAGTGCAAATTTGTGTATGCAAGACAGATCTCCATTTGGCGTTTCTGAAGTGACCTGCATCTCCTCACAACACCCTGTGTTATTTTATATATTACGATAGGGTGCTTTTCAGAAAATGCTGAGGATTGTGCTCAATTTGAATTTTGATGATACTAGAATAGAGAAATAAACCATCCATTTTCATTTATACATTTTAATGAAGAAATTATGCATTGAAACAACATCACGCAGTTTGATGGGTATCAAGAATTAGTTGTGCTGATTTCAACTCTTGAACTGAGGTCAAAATAAAATTGCTGAAGTATTTCTTACTAGAATTAAGATGCCTATCAATAAAGGTTGTTTTAATTTATTTGTTTTTCACTCTTAGTAGTCTCTGTGCATGCATCTGTAAGAAAAAGGGAATGGTAGTCTATGAGGATTCTAACCATAGTTCATTTTTCTTAATAGATTTTTGGGCAGGCAGATACTTCATTAAAGAGGTGGCTACTGGATTTTGCTTCCAAGAGGAAAGAAGCAGAACTCAGAAGTGGTATAGTTAGAAATAACAGCTTCTGGGATAAAGTCATCTTCCGTAAAATACAGGTATGCTTGAAAGCCTCAGAGTTGAAGTTTGCGATTGTTGAATTCCATAGGAATGGTTCATATTTCATAGGAATATAATCTGGTATGGCTTTTTCACTGATTGAAGACTACCTGGCTACTCAGAGCAAAAATCAGAGCTGTCTTTTTATTTTCAACCTCATTTTTTCAATTCCCTTAGTTCCCATAGTATCAGCTAACTGTATTAAGGAAGTCACTCTAAAACAGTCTGGTGCTTCTCTTACCACTTTGAAAGCAACTGCTGTCCTTCTGAAGGAATAATGCTAAGTATGACACAGTGCCACCTGTAGCCCCCACTGTCTTCTCCCTGTTGGTCACTAGTAAGTTATGCCTGCTATTATTATCTGACACTCACTTGCTATGGCCTTAACCTTGGCTGTACAACATGCCCATGTGGCTGCTTTTTATAGCATTCAGGATGTATGAGAAGCTGATACAAGGCAGTTAAAAATAAAGCCATCACTGTAAGGCCATGGCTTAAGCTCTTTCTGGCAGAGTCTGCATTGCAGTGACACCATAGTCTGTATAGATACTGTATGTTTGAGATCCCATCTCTTCCAGCCATTAATGAGACTATAAACACTGCAAGAAAGACAGCTTGCAATAGCAGATTAAACTTCTACTCTCTAACATTTGTGGGTGGCACTGTAGGTGAACAGTGGCTAAGGGTGTCATAGAAGATGACTCTGGAAATATTTCTAAAATGCTTTTGGTGTCCACAGTATCTTGTGTCTGTTGTAGGCAAGTTTGGGAGGAAAAGTAAGGCTGATGGTTACCGGAGCAGCACCTGTGTCTGCAAGTGTACTGACCTTCCTGAGAGCAGCTCTTGGCTGTCAGGTGAGTTGCTTGGCCTTAGTCCTAAACCCTAGGTATTTTAATACCTGGCTCCATCTTTGTTAGAGTTTTTCTAGCAGTCTGATTATATGGGTAACTCTTTCTGGTATTCTTGGAGACTATACAAGTGCATGCTCTTTTTCCAAGCTTCTCTCAGTCCCCTGATATTTCTGTATTTATCCTGAAGTCTTTTAAATGAAGTAACCAACTGACCTATCTTGGAGGAAAGATTTTTTTGGTGGGCTGCAGTAAGCAGTAAATTATATACTTGATTTAAGTTTCTGGAGTTTGCCTTGCTTACGGAAGTATTTGTAACTACTGTAGAAAATCTAACAATGTGATGATATTGTAGTGTTCTTGTTTTGAAGATGAGGCTGGAGTGAATCAGATTGCACACATTGCATTTATCTTCAGAGCCTCTTCAAAGTATATGATTTTGGAGGTAAAATTTGAGCAAAAGTGGCATAGAACAAATGTGTTGAAATTAAATAAATTTGAAGGATAGAAAACAAAAATACTCTAAAATATCAGGCTTCCATAATTTCTTGAAGTTTTTCAGTGGTGTGCTGGTGTAACAACGCATTTTGCACAGAAAAGGGAAGCCTGTCTTGTGTATAACAATTACAGCTGTGATGGGGCACAGGAATTCCATTTCTGGCTGTCTCAGACAAACCTGTTTTTAAATTATGTGAATGCAGTCACTACTAGTGCTATGGTGCTTGATTTTTCTTGCTTCCTCTGCTGTTTTCTGTTTTAATCTAAACAAGTGTCACATATGTGTGGAACTGAATGAAACTTTGAGTTAATATTGGAACTGAAGGTAGAATATTGGCACTTAAAATTGTGTATTGTGATAAAACTAATAAATCAGTTTTGTTCTTTTTTTAGAAGATGCTGAGGGTTTTGATATACTCTAATTTAAACAATTAGAAGAAAAGAAACAAAATGTTAATTGCTTTTTAATGAAGAAACTTTGTGTTGAAAAGTAATGGTCTTAGATTATATTTTGATTTCACCTTCTAGTTCTACGAAGGTTATGGACAGACTGAATGCACAGCTGGATGCTCCCTGTCACTGCCTGGTGACTGGACAGCAGGTATGATGTTCAGCTGTCTACCTATCTGTTAAATTTTAGGGTCCTGAAATTTTTTAGAAGTCCCTGGTCACTTTATTTAGTCTTCAATAGCACCTGTCACAAAGGATAAGATTGGTTTTCTTCAAGTGAAATAAAGTTTTGAAGGGATCTCTTGACATTTCTACCCCTAAATAGATCTGAATGTTCAGTAATCCAAACTTTTAATAGGATTTGTTCTTGTATGTTGAAGTAGCTTTAGGAGAAGGGAGGTCATAGTATTAACCCCTGTAGTTTCTATCAAACAGGAATCTTCTGTGTATAAAGGCAGGCTGGAAATACAAATGGCATTTTTTTGGTGTTTGAATTGACAGTCTGCACTTCCCTCAGCTGTTACATGTCTAGCTCCCTAACTGAAATAATACTGCTAAGTGAAACTATAGTGGGGCTTCTGCTACTTAAATATCTCTGTAGAGTGAGGATCCTGATTATAAGAAAAAGCAAGCCTGAGTACATGGTTCACCTTGTAACATTCTTAGGGATATCTGAGAATTTAGTGTTTCAGTCCTGGCAAATTTAAGCTACCAGAAATCAGTTTTCCATCTTTCTTCATTGTGCAAGCAGCTTATTTTTTTTCAGAATCTGACTAAAAAGCATCAGGCTGTTGAAGTGTTACTCTGTTTAATAGGTCATGTTGGAGCGCCGATGCCATGCAATGTCATCAAGCTTGTTGATGTACAAGAAATGAATTACTCAGCTGCCAAAGGAGAGGGTGAGGTAAGTAATTTCAGAAAGTCAGTATGAGCCTCTTGAGAAATCTTGGAAAATGAGTTTTTTTGTTCCTGAGATAACTGAGTTTAGTAAAAGTGCTAAACATGGGCTGCTACCTAGAATCTTAAGATGTCTGCACGCAATAACAGTTAATGATTCACAGAAGCAAACCAGGAAATAGTATATTGGAGGCGAGAAGAAACACCTTACATAGTAATCTGTTATCCCACAGGTTAACAGATGGTTATATGACCATACATAAGGTTGTATGACCAAGGCAACATCTTCTAGCTGTGGAGTAGCTGGGAAGTGTAGCCACCTCATAGTGCAGTTATCCTTCAGCATAATGCTGGCAGAGAGCTTCTCTCCCACTCCACTGCCAAGGGCCAGAGAACAGCTGGTGCATGTAGCCAGTTACCCAGCCTGTGATGTGTGAGATTAGGTAATTTAAAGTGGCTGGAAACTTCTAAGAGAAATGGAGATCAAGAGCCATGAAGGCTGCTGATGATTTGTGTTGCCTGCCTGCACATTTTTCTGAACTTTTTTTATGCAGTCTGCACAAATTGAACACCTATGTTTTACAAATTGCATTTTGAGGACCCAGCTTTATATGAGATGCTATATGCTGTCTTCTAAAATATTGTTTTGAAGTAAAATATATACAGATTTAACTTTGTGTATATACTTTGAACAGATTTCATATAGCAATTCATTTTCCCCAAGCCTCAAAAGCAGATTAACTGTGGTGTCTTTCATATGCTTTCAAGAGGCTGTTCAGAACAAGAAGTTAACAGTAGCTTAAGCAACTAATTAATTTGTGGCTACAAAGGATTTATAATCTTTATTTGTTTTGGTTGTAATTTGTATGAGACTAGAGACAAATCACTGGGCTTTAATTCCCAGGAATACTCAAGGATTTAGTTGGTCTCGGTGGTGGGAAACTGTTTGCAAGTGGAGAAGAATGTCATAATTCTTCTGCCTTGCATATGACTCCATATTTAGTCTTCATCAATAATTTTTGCTTTACTTTCAGTATGCTCTTAAAGCTTGGTCTGCTAGAGGAATTGAGTATAAATTCTTATAATGAGAAAAAATGAACGTTTTTAAAGCAGAAAAACTAAAAGTGTTTTGCTTGCACTTAACTCATAATGCAGCAAACTTTCATATTATTTTGGACTTGAATAAAAATTGTAGCATCTTAATATATCAGGTGCTGTCTTAGTCTTTCAGGCCTAACTTCCTCAGTATAAACTATTCTAAATATAACAAAAAAAGTGTTGTAATGTGTTTCACAGCATTCAAAGCTCATGGCTATGGAATTGGCTCTCCTTATCCATTTGCCTAAAATAAATATTCCTCCTTATTTTCTGCTTTTCATCTGGGTTAAACATTTCTAGTCCCCTTCTCTGAGAGTAAGCTTTCAATATTCTCTGCTCTGTCAGCCTTGCTTTTCACTTTTGCCAGTTATCACTGTTCAAGAAGAATAAATTTGTGAATAGAATTATATATGAGCATATGCAGATGAGGTCTCAGTGCCAGACAGCAGGATACAGATAAATGGTTGGCTGTCTCTACTGGGAAAAGCTGTCACCTACTGCTTTCCTGTGATTGCAGGAGCCATGAAAAATTAACGTTTGATTGGTCAGTCTTTAACTTGCCTGGGGCATGTAGAGTTCTCTTTTATTCATACCCTTCCAGATAAGGTCTGGTTTATAACAGAAATCACTTGGTTTGTAAAATAAGACTTTGGTTTGGTTCCGAGTTTGGTACAGTCTCCATAAGGTCATCAGAACCCTCCCTTAATACTCTGATCTCCCTCCTATTGACTACATCTCATGTTCATTGTATTGTAGTTCACCAGCATGCTGGGTAGGCACTGAAAGTATGTGGGATGAGTTTTTCAAGAATCGACTGCTGAACTACATTAGTAATTCCTTCTAGTCTAATTTTTGGACAACAAATGTGCCGTTTGCTTGATACACAACTTTTTTTTCCCGGCTGGTTTTAGAACAATGCCCCCCCTGTTTACCAAAGCTGAAAAGAACACGTTGCCGGGCTGAGAGATGGTATTTCTGGATCTAGCAGAATTTTTTCACATAAATAAATAAAACCAAATTTCTTCTGATAGGTTCCAGTTATTCAAATAGTGGGTGGGAACACTGCTGCTAGACTGGAAGAGAACAAGTCCTTCCAATTGCTTCTCATTATATTTCATACTAATGGAAAACATTAGGTCTCCAAAAACCATGAGTAGAAATTCTTGTACACACACAAGCTTCCTCTTGCCTTTTTAATGGGGGTTAAGAACCACTGGAGAAAGCATTTGTTGCTAGTAGTGACTGCTAACTTTCCTTCATAGTAGCATATATTAACAAATGGCTCTTTTCAGGTGTGTGTTAAAGGGCTAAATGTGTTTCGTGGCTATTTGAAAGATCCAGAAAAAACAGCGGAGGCTCTGGACAAAGATGGCTGGCTTCACACAGGAGATATTGGGAAATGGCTACCAGTAAGTTAACTTACATAGCTGGAATGGTACTTTCATAGTTGTTAACAGAAATATAATGAATATATTAGAAAACATTTGGTATTGAACAGAATTAGTTAGGTGAAAGACAAGAATTTGTGGATAATTACTGTTGTAGCTAAATCTGTGTGCCTGGGGCTAAAAAAGTTTTGACAGTGCCAGTCCCGAGGTTTTCCCCAGTTTTGATGAGATGGATACATAACCTATTTTCTTCTAACATTAGTTTGACAGTTCTCTGGCTCTAGCACAGTTTTACTGTGCTACTGTGGCATGCCTAAGCTGTGTAGATTGGTTTTTCACTTGAAGTGCCTCCTCTGAGTGAAGGTTATTTCTGTCAACAGAATGGTACGTTGAAGATCATTGACCGGAAAAAACACATATTTAAACTAGCCCAGGGAGAGTACATAGCACCAGAGAAAATAGAGAATGTGTATCTGAGATGTGAAGCTCTTGCACAGGTGTTTGTCCATGGAGAGAGCTTGCAGGTAAGCATTTTTCAGGTAATTTTAAAAATTAATGCAAAAGGAGACTGCAGAAAAGTCTTCCTTTCTTCTTCCCCACACCCCAAACTTTGAGACAAACTTAAATTTTTATCGTTATGCCTTTTGGTTCTGATTGGATTCCAGCAGTTTGGATTTAGTTTCAGACCAGGTACTGGAGTTGAACTAATTTGCATATTAACGATTGTATATAAATTGCTAACAGTGTGCAGGGAGAAAAACCCAAAAAACAAACAAAAATCAAAAGAAAAAAAACCCAAACACACCAAGAAAGAACCAGGATATCTTGGGGGTTTTCAAGTGTAAAGAGAAATGTGGGTCTTAATTCTTCCAGTTCAGCTTCTGAACTGCACTCCTGCGTTCAGGTAGCAGAAAGCTGCTGACTTGACAGCAGGATGAGAAATGCTCCCCAAAGCCTAGCTGATGAGTAAGAAATGTGTAGGAGCTAAAGTGTTGACTTACGAATTTTTGTCAAGCTTTTTTTCCTTTTTTTAGGCCTTCTTAGTAGCTATTGTGGTACCTGATCCTGAAACTCTGCACAACTGGGCCAAGAAAAAGGGAGTTGAAGGCTCCTATCAAGAGCTGAACAAAAACAAGGTTAGGTCTATCTAACTGAACAGTTAGCTGTTCTGCAGCAACTTTTTCAAGTTGATGCTTATGCAAGCATGAAGCTATACAATGTATTTCTGTATCCACAGGATGTAAAAAAATACATTCTGGAGGACATGGTGAGAGTTGGGAAAGAATCTGGTTTGAAGTCATTTGAACAGGTATGATGTTTGTGAGAACCAAATACCTAATTCTTTTAAACTTCTCAAGTGACGGGCTTCGTTATGATGTCTGGGCAAGTTTTTAATAGTCTTGTCTATTCCAAGGAATACAGCTTAGCTAGTAACTTTTTATTTTCCAGGTGAAAGACATTTTCCTGCACACAGAAATGTTTTCTATTGAAAACGGGCTGTTGACACCAACACTGAAGGCGAAGAGACCAGAACTGCGAAAATACTTTCAGTCACAGATAGATGAACTCTATGCTAATGCCAAAATGTAACTGTGAATGGAATGAGGAAAGTGGCACGCGTCTGTCTACTGTTGGCCTTCATATCTGTATTTTGACTACAGCAAAAATAGGGAAGGAAACTGTGCAATCATTAACTTGTACAAAAATGGGTACTTGCCATAGGAACATTGAAGAAATGGAACACTGCCTTACTGTCAAGTTGTGTTGCATACTGTTTTTATGGTGACCTACAATTTCCAAAAAGAGCCTTAACTATAAATGGTAACTATATGTAAGTTATTTAATATTTCCTTGGTCAAAAATGGGACTCACCTTCACCAAGGAACTAAGGTTTTATTGCCAGCATGTTTGCTGTCTGCAGTGTGTTTTGCAGTTGTCAATTCCACAAAGGATTTGGCAGCTTTGAAAATGCCTCTAAGTATCTTGCATCCTCAGAAAAATTACTTAACCTCTTTCAAAACAACCCCACCACCTAACCACCAAAAAACCCAAACCCTTACAGTTGCATAGCTGGTATCACATCTTTTGTTAGTCCCAGTATTAACTGGGGCAAGGCATCTGAGCTGTATCTCCTTTCTACATCTGCAGCCAGTTACAAGATGTACTTCTATAAGGTAGAAGTCAGCACTCCACACAAAGAATACTGATGAATAGAAGTTCCTCAGAGTAAGTCTGCATATGGTGGTTCTGCACTGTGTGGATGCAGTTCATTCAGCTAGTATAGCCTCTGCTACATTAGCATGATTCTGGAGTGGTGCCAGCCCTGCAAATGAGCAGATCCCAACTCTGGCAAGAACACTAAAGACCTAAAAACCAAATCAGGAGGCCGGGCTGTGCTAACAGTCAGGGTTAACATTGCACCTGTACTAGCCACTTGTTTCCCTGTAATGAACTTGTATTTAAAATGCATTTTATAAAAATGCACCAGGCCCTCTGTAAGTGGAAGAGCTTCTGACATAACCTCTGTTTTCTGTGCTTTATGTATGAGCCACTGAGTATTCTTCACTGAACAGCAAAATAGGTCAGGTAGAATGTTTTTGCCTGATGCTTTGCAGCAATTGGAATTATTTATGGATGCCAACAGAACTGTGCATTGGCCCGGGATAGGTATTTGTTCAGGGATAAAAACCTAATTCCCAGATAAATTGCAAAATAATAATTAGTTTTGTTTGAAAACTCAGCAGAAATAAGCCTTATTACAGCATAAGTCTTTTGCTATCCTTAACAGAGTTGGTTTTGCATTAACATTCATTGCTGTTTTTGAAAACATGGATATATGTAAAATACAAGCACAACAAGGTTTGCACTAAGATTTGTGTGTGATTGTAATGCACTACTCTGTAGCATAATTTCATACGTGTGTGCAATTCAGGTACACAAATCCAAGTCAACTGTTAGAGCAGTAGTTTGTTACATTGAAATTCAAATGTTTGCTTAGTGTTGGCTATTTCTATGTTTTATAAAACCAAAACAATTTTCAAAACCAATGAAGGAAACCAAAATAAATATTTCTGCATTTCAGTGTTGTGATGTGTGTGTTTATCAAGGAAAAATGCTGCTGACTAACAAGCCCAGGTGTGATATTCCAACTGACAACCTGTAAAACTCCACTGCTGCAGACGTACTAAATACAGTATAAAGGCTGGTTGTCTACAGTTTTACTTTTGGAAAGTAGCTTTTTATGTTTAAGGTGTTAGCCAATATTTGTAAGAAAGGGATGCTGTTCTATGTAACTTGCTCTTTCAGTACATTACTAAACAAGCAAACCTTTAAATTTTTTTGGTCTTTTTCCTGACAATTGTGGTCTTACCATCACCTCAAATTACTTGAGTGAAAGCTGGAGTTTTCTGAAACTCTTACCAGCTCCTGGGTGGTAGTGGGTTTCCTTTTTCCTGCCGTCACACCATGGATTTGTCTTAAATTGGGTGTGGTATGAAAGATTTCAGGAGCAGAGTTACCAGACCAGGGTAGATGAAGCACCACCACCAGCATACTCTTCAAATCTTCATGTGAATACAGATGTCAGTGTGAGATACTAAGCAAACTTCTGTTCCTACCTATTTCTAGGTAGGAACCTAGAAACCTAAGAGGTTTCTCCTCTTAAGTAATTTTGTATGTTCCTTTATATATTTCTTCTGTACTGAAGGAAACCTAAAGCAAATTTGTCACTTCTTCAATAACACACACTTATTTGCATATATGCTGCTTGGAAAGAGATGGAAGTGTCACCACACCTCTCCTGCTGGAGATAGCTGAGAGATGGTTGAGAACTGGAGCTGAGGTTTACGTTCTGAACATTCTATTGAAGAAACTTTTCTGGAAATGCCATCTCTCACTGCAGAAACGAAATTGTACTGGTTAATCTGGGGCTCCTGGGGCTGGGTGCTATAGCCAGCAAATTAGGAGCCTCAAGAGAACTTTCCACCTCCTAAGCCTAAAGTGATTAATTCACTGTTTTAGCTTAGTGGGCTGGCTAAAGCCAAAGGGTTGTTTGTGGGTGGGTATAGAGGTGAGGCATCAAAGGGCCCCTCCAACTGCCAAGACTTGACAAATTGCTAAATCTCTTAACAATTTAATTGCCACACAAGTGGAGGGGAGAAGAAAAGGCGGGGGCGGTGTTGTTGTTTGTTTTTTGTATTCAATCAGAGTAATTAACAGAAAACCACGCAGGGGAGCAGTAGTTAAATAAATTCTCCGGGACAGTGATGGGGCCGGGGCCGCGGCCGCTTCCCTTTCCGGCCCGGCGGCTCCGCCCCGCGCCTCCCCTTCCTTCCCGCCGGCGGCGCGCGCCGTTCCAAAGGCGGCGGGAAGCGGGAGGTGCCGTGAGGGGCCGGGCCGGCGGGAACGGCGGCCCTGGGGTTCCTGCGGGAGAGGAGCTGCGGCAGCGGAGCGAAGGTACTGGCGTGAACTGCAGCGTCGCGCTTTGTCTTTTTCATATACGTGGCTCACTGATACCTGCTAAATGCATCCGTCCATACATACATAAATATATAACCTCTACGTCGGTCTGGGCTAAGGAAGTGAGTTTTACTGCTTTTGAAGTGGGCCGAGCATAATAGCTTGGAATAACAAAGAATAGTTTGAAGTAACAAAGATTTCCCAAGTACTGACACAGAGAAAGCTGATTTGAATCGGGGACAATTTTTCACTGACTTTATCCTCGGTTTTGTATTCAGCAGCGTATAATAAACAGCGAAATGTCATCAAAGAAGAAAAAAAAGAAGGATCATACCAGCTCTAAGCGAGAGGTAAGTTTTGCTAGGTTGGACAGAATTCAAACAGCCAGTGTTCTGTTTTTGTAGAGAGTGTTCAGAGGGGGGTGAGGAAGAAGGTGAAGGGCCTGGACGCGAAGCCGTGTGAGGGGTGGCTGAGGTCACTTGGTCTGTTCAGCTGGAGACTGAGGGGAGGCCTCGTCCTGGTCTCAGCTTCCTCACCAGGGGAATTGCAGGGGCAGGCACTGACCTCTTCTGTCTGGTGACCAGTGACAGGACCAAAGGGAACGGCATGAAAGCTGTGTTGCAGAGGTTTCGTTTGGATATTAGAAAAAGATTCTTCACCCAGAGGGTGGTTGGGCGCTGGAACAGGCTCCCCAGGGAAGTGGTCACAGCACCAAGCCTGACAGAGCTCAAGACTGTTTGGACAGTACTCTCAGGCACGTGGTGTGGCTCTTGGGGTGTCCTATGCCAGGCCTTGATGATCCTTGTGGGTCCCTTCCAGTGCAGGATATTCTGTGATTCTGTGTTGTGTTGCTGTGCAGTCAGGGCGTTGTTTCTGGAGATGGATGCACAGGGGTTAATGCAGGGCTTACTTTGCACTGGGAACTGCTGTGCAGTCCCTGCTGGGGCAGCCTTGGGGTGCTGGCGTGGGGTTTTCTTTTTTCCATTTAGGGGTAGCACAAAATGGACCATTGACTTTCAAACAGATAAAAGTTTAAAAACAGTCTCATAAAAGAAGATTTTATAGAGAAAGTAGTTGATGTGTATATTTGGTACCGTAACAGAAATGGTGGGGCAATGCTAAGCACTGGTAAAATTAAAAAGCTCCAAAATTGGTCTTTTCTGGTTATAATCCGCCCTGCAGGTACACACAGAAATGAGTGAGGAAAGTCACTCGCACGTGGTGTGAATGGCACACGGCTGTTTCCACAACTCTTTTGTAAACTAGTGTCATTCTCACTTACCCTTCTGCTTTACAGAAGTGTCTCTGTAATCCTTGATTTATAAATTCCACTTTTGTATAAGAAGTTACACTATAGCTTTTTGGTTTTTTAAAATGAAAGTGATTAAATTAAACAAGGATGGAAATTTATGTGATGTAGAGATGAAAGAAGAAATATTTTTATGCCTGAAAAAAAAAAGACTGCAGATCATCGAAACCAGGTATTAGAGTGTTAAAAGATTTCTATGCTTCTACACTTTTATGAAATGTAACAAAGCTTGCAGTAGAACACAGTATCAAATAGCAGAATATACATGTTTTATACCATCACTTCTCTTAGGGGAAGAAACCCTATAGCCTGAGGAAAAAATGTTCTTCAAATCCTTATGCCATAGCTCAGGAGTCAATTTAGTTCTGGTTAAATGTATTTCTAGCCAAATGTTCTTGAAAGCCATTATGATTTTTAAGCTGTTGTACACTCAAGAAAGCTGGATAAACTGGCTCTTAATTTCCTGCCTATCCAGGACCACAAAGCCAACTCCAATCTTCATTGGAAATCAGTTCCACTTGAGGAACCAGATGTCTCAAGGATATTGAAAGTAGCAGGAACAAATCAACTTGAGGAGCTTGATGATTCCTTCGGTTAGTATTAACTTGAATGTCATTTAATGTATGCTTTTCACAAACCAACCACATGGGCAAAATTCTTCAGTACTTACCTAGGAAAAGGTATTGGTTCTTTGCAGGAGAAAGTGATGGATAGGAGAGACAGACAGGACTTTGTGTTATTTTCCATAATTTAGGGAGTAACAAGAATAATGCTGTAGTATATGCAAATAAAAGTCAGTGGAAAAATACTGGCTATTCCACCTTTGTAGTCTGAATGGTAGAAATTTCACACATCGTAATACTGGAGTTGTGTAAGAACTTACAGTTAAAAACCAAAGTTCGATATCTTAACTTATTCTTTATTACAGAAATGATGAAGTGAAATTTTTGCCATTGTAAGAGTATTCACGGCAGCGAACTTGGACATTCTCAGGGATGTCGTTCTGCTGCTTTCAAATGTTACTTAAAAAAATAACATCAAACGGTACAATTTTTGGTGAAGGATTAAAACCACTTCCATGCTTTGTATTGGACTTGTGTAATGAAGCCTCAATACACAGGAAGAGAATCAATTTAGATGGAATAGTTGCTCCTGTGTGGAGTCCTCTGTTATATCTATCTCTATGTACCTGTTTGGGTTTTTTGAAAAACATTGTAATTAGAAGCTGTAGAGAAGATGTTAAGAGCTGTTTCTCAACTGTAATAGTTATTACTCTGAGAAAATTGTGGAAATATAAATGTGACTACCAGGAACAGCATTGAAAATGAGCTATACAAAACAGTTTAGCAAAAGGGTTGTTTGTAAAGCAAGGCTGCAAAATTAAAAGCTCTTTTCCTTATTTCTGTGGAGTGTATTTAGACTATAAAAAGGATGCTTACTGACAGTAATGTAAACTAACACAAAAGTTTTGTGGCAATGTGCTTGAAAAAAGAAATTTATACCATGGAAGACATGCTAAAACCTTAAATTTCTCAGAGTTTTGATCTGTGTTGGTAGCTGCCTTCAAGAATTCTACGTCTACAAATATTCTTTAGCAGCAATAATTGCCTTCCGTTAAAGCAGCTTGAAATCTACATTAAAAAAAAAAAGAAGGTAGTTTTTTGTGTAGAAGGTTTACATTTGCGGTAATAAAGAGGGACTTGAAACAAAGTGTACCAAGTATTTTGCTTGCTCTCTGCCATGAGTACGTGCTGAGCTACCTTTGGTTTGGGCTTGTAAAGAAATAGCAGGTGGATGGGTACAGAAACTAATAAACTTTTCACTGTATATTTTTTCATAATCCCCAAACAGTACTTGTAACAAGAACTTCCTTTTTATTAGTTAGCAAACCACAAATATTCTGACTAAATGCTTAATGGTAGGCAGTGCTCTTTGCCTTAAAAAATGAGAGCAGTGTTCATGCAGTTTATTTTCTGTTCTTTATAGATCACCCTTTGCACAGTACTGCAGTGGATGCTTATGGAGAGGAACATTCACAAAACACATCACTCAGTTGTGTTTCGGCACCACAAAGACGAAATACGGACAGAAGGTCTGGTCGAAAAAAAAATTGTCAGCATTTGATTTAATCTTTAAATTTTTAGATTAAAAGGAGAAAACATTCTAGTTAATTTATATGTAACAAAGAAAATTATTTTAAAAATATTTTAATTCAAATTTTAGTATATTTCTCATCTGTTAAATCAAATTTACTTTAATAGAACTCGTATGAGACACAGCGGTACAGAATGTTCCCCAAAATGCGAGGTTTTGTTGTGCATATGGTTGAAGATCATTCTTTCCCAGAGGGTAGTAGTGTGTGTTTTTCTTTTCCCAGTAAAAAACCACGTCACTCAAAGCCTTCTGATGGTGATGTTCAGAAATTCAGCACAGCTGATGCTGGAGAGGAACCCCTTAAGGAGACTGTGGTACAGAAAAAGTTGCATGAGTATTCAGTCAATTTAATTTTAGTTTACTTCATGCCATGCCTGCATTAGAGGGTGGGGGGAGAGGGAGACCTCCCATTTGTTTGTTAGTACTGCCTTAGTACTTAATTGTATCCGAAATAATCAGTCCTCAGAGTATTTCTGTGTGATGGCCAAGTGAAATGCTGAAAGCTACAAGTCATCTTATCAACAAGGTGTCTAATAGCCAGGTGTTCCTGGATCATGTGGCCTATTCTCTTGCTTGTTTGGGAGTATGTTCTTTCCTTTTTTTCAAATATATTCTTCGTATCTAGAATATATGTTCTCGAGGAATAGCGTATTAGATGCAATATGAATCCTTTGTACTTGTTTGGTATTGAAGCAAAACAGATTTACGGGAAAAACAGTATTGATAAAATTAATTTTGAATATGTGTTAGAGTCAAAAGCCATTCAGTTTTGAATGAGTGTTTTTCCATACTCCACAGTCCGTGCAAAATGCTTTTGGCCCCCTTAGCTGCCAGACATACGGGGGAGACAACTGTCTTCAGGCTCAAGAAAGTAACCTACGATAAAAGCAGCTGTGCAGGAGTTGGAACAAGAGGTTTTTATGTATTGAAATTTATTGGGATTGTACACTCAGTGCAGAGTGTTAGTGTTTCATCAGTAGGCTTGGATGCTGCAGCACTCTTGTAGAAGGGCTGCTGGTGTCATGAGGCAGTCAAAGTAGAGAAAGGATTGGGACAGAATGCGGGTGAAAAGGAAGGTGAAGAAGCACTGTTCATCAGAGAAATGTCGATCCTGGGCAATGACTGTGCTGAACTGAGGGTCCTTAAGCTCCTTAGGATGTCTTCAGCCCTGCTGCAGGGTTGACAGGTCAGTGGCCAGTGCGGTCAGGCAGCCGCTGTCCTGCAGCAGGGTGACCACTGTCTGGTGGAACAGGCCAAAGGAAATGTTACTATTGCTTTCTGCATTCTGCCTAATTGCCGTCTCTCGGGAGCTTAGATGAGTAAACCTAGGGTTTATTCTGGAAGTTAATCTGCTTTTCATATTACAGAAGACTCTGAATACTACTCAATTCCAGACAAAAAAGAAGCAGCCTTCTGAGGAGAGCACATCAGATCCTTCTGGTAAAGTAGACTTTTCAGAACTCCCATATAGCTTTTCTTCATTCAAAATCAAAGTTTTTCAATGGTTTTCATTTCTGGAATGTAGCAACATAGTGCTTCTAGAAATGGGAAGTTTTAGTTTCGGTTTTGGTATAGGTTCCCATTTGATCCCCATGGTTTGCATCCCTGGACTTGCCTATTCTTCCTCTGGAGGGGTAAAGCACAGGTGTGCATTGTACCTCTAAGGCAGCCTGGTTCCCCTTGGAGGGAAGCCTGGAGCCATGGCTGTGGAGCTGTAAGAGGTGTTGGCACATTCCTTGGCCTGGAAGCTTGGAGCAGCAGCTGTGGGGCAGAACTTGCAGTGCCCTTGACTGCAGCGCAGGTGCAGCTGTCGGTGTAAAGACCCTTGAGACAGGGAGCTTCACCACAGTGGCATTTTTCAGTAGGAAGAAACTGTCTCTTGTGCCATCTTGCTTCCTTTGAACAGAACCCCATCACGTTTTAGTACAAGATTTACACTGGGGAGTGCGTGAAGAAACATGGTTTAACTTTTTGTGGAATTGATTAATAATACTATTGCAAAGTTTAAAGAAATGTATTTGTGTATAGTGGGTTTTTGAAGCATAAATGGTGTTAATAAAAGAATGTATACAAATATAAAAGCTCATGAGTCTTTGCAAGACTCATGCAAGTTGCAAATTCAGGCCAATAGTTTTTTAAGACAAAAAATTATGTCTACAGTGCACTATGTAGTTTGTCACTTAGTTTGCTGATATGTTCCTGGGCTTGCTTGGGTCAATAAAGAATTAAGAATTAAGTTACATATCACTGATCATCCCAGTTCTAAGGTGTTCCCAGATAAATCAATCATAGTTGCTCAGCCAAAGACGGATGAAATAATTAATATATCCCTCTTCTCAAATTTCGCATTAAAATATTCATAACTTTTAGATAGTTATTTTGATGGTGGACACAATAACTTTTCTATTGTTTTACAATGTGTACCTGAATTGTGCAGTGCTTATGTTCATTCTGCTGTTCCAGTGGATAGCCCACATTTTCTACAGATTTGGTGTCCCAAAGACCTGAAGAGATCTCCTAGAGATGTTACAGAACTGGACGTTGCTCTGGCCGAAGTTGAGAAGATAGCAGCAAATTACAGGTAAATATTCTGCTTTCCCATGACTGGGTATTCAAAGCTTAAAAAGAAATACCTGTGGTTTTGCTAATGGGCTGTCCTTTAGGGAATCAGTATTGCATGGTTATGTTCTGATGTTAATGATTATTAAGTTTCTATGATACAAATGTTTTTTCACGTGTGATCTTGACATGGTCTCCAGGGACTTGATATTTTTCCAAACATAAACAGCACATCTCAGCTGGTATTTTTCAAGGTAGAAATGAAGCTATTGCTAGTATATGAAAGATCTGCAGTTGTCTAACTGCTTAACTTTGGGTTTTATTTGTTACTCAAAGGAAGGGCTTTGGATGAGATTTCCCCTTTACTAAACCAAATGGGTTGTGTTTTGTCCTTCTGACTTCCCCAGACAAAGCATAGAATCAAACATTTGCAGAAAGGCTATCAATGACTTCTCTTCTGCTTTCAAGGACCAAATCACTGATCTTGTAAGTACACCAGAAATAAAATCAATTTTGTGGTCAATATACCTATGGTTTTATCTTGCCCTTTACACATTCATTTTATAAGCTGTAAAAGTTTCCAATCTCTTGTCAGTATAAGTAATATGAAAACACAATTTGTTGTGTGCAGGTTATGATTGGCTGCCTCTGTGCAGGCCTTCACGAGAATTGCCTCTAGACACAACACTGCTGTCGTGCAAGTACTTTGCAAAATTGTCACCTTTTGAGAATAGGGGAGCATCCAATAATCCTGAAGTGTTTGTCATATCTAAATCATTATGTAGTAAAACTGGTGAGCTGCATAATTTAAATGAGCATACAGCTATGTCAAACACTGTTTAAAAGCTCATGGACTAGAAAAGATTGATGATTTAATTTTTTTGCTGTCTCAGTGACTTCTGAGTAAGGCCTCTAACATAGTCCAGGGAAAATCATCGTTTTTTAATTAACATTTTGAACATAACTGTAAGTGTAAGATATTCAGGAACCAACTGGACACAATCCTGTGCCATGTGCCCTAGGATGACCCTGCTTGAGCAGGGAGGTTGGACCAGAAGACTCACTGTGGTCCCTTCCAACCTGAGCCATTCTGTGGTAAGTTTATTGGCTGGAAACACTGAGATGATTATGATGAGTAAACTGAACTCAGAACTTTGCTGAGTTATGCCGAGTACAGTGGGTAAGTACTGAAGCTATAGTTCTGAGTGGCTCATTAGAAGTAACGAGTGTTAGAATTACCAGATTTACACATCCAAATAAAGATATAGAAAAATTAAGGTAGGTAGTATTACAGTGATTGGTACAAGGAGTATTAGTTGCACTAACTCCTTTTGTGCAACAGTTTTCCTTGGGCATGAGGAGAGAGGAAGGAACCAATACACAACCGGTATTGGCTCCCTTTGAACCAGAGCTGGCTTTTTAAATAGCTTTTTATGTTATTCCAAAGTAATTCTTATGGATCTTGAACTCAAGATCCATAGTCAATCTGTAATTCTTCTTCTCTGTAGATAGCAGGAGTCCAGGAATTAAAGAATATGAAGAAAAAGAATGCTAAGGTAAATACATACATATACCATATGATTGTACAGCATACAGCTGTGGGCATTGGAATGTCAAGAACTTGACTGGAAGAAATTAAATAATTGACAAAAAGGTGTACTCTACTCAGAATCAACTGCACAACTAGAGGTTAGGGAACCACCAGAAGTTTTTTGGAAAAGATCTGAGTAAATGTGGGGGCTTGCAAACTCTGTATGTGTACTGCTGTATGGTGTAAAAAGAAGGAATGCACATTAGGACGGGTAAGATCTATGCGTTACTCTTTTGGCTTTTTGGTTTGTGGGTTTTTTTAATGAGTAATGGTGAGGCCTTTGGAGAGCCACTTAAATAATGAGAGCTAACCTTAGAGAAACATAAATTAATATAAAATCAAGGAGAGCAGCAAAGATGGCAATGTGTGAGGATGGAATTGGATTGCTTAATGTAAAGAAGGGAAGTCTCAGGCAACTGCATTCCCTAAATAGATGCAGAAATTTTGTTCAGGGGAAGACAGTTCCTCTCTTCATTCAGAGCAAGCAGTAATTCACTGAAAATGCAGCAGGAGTGTTGACAGGAGGAGGCACCAAAGGGCAGAAAAACATTGCAGTGGTTTCATCAGGGAGAGGTGAATACCCTCCAGAAAAGAGAGTTAAAAGCAGCTTAGGCACTATCTGGATTTCTGCCCAAATTAACATCTTCTGCAAAATTTTCAATGGCAAAATAGCTATAACAAATAATGTCAGCATAAAGCTTATCCTGGGAAGTAGCAATTAGTATGCTAAAGTCTTGTTGACTTGAGGTGATATGGTAAGCTGCTCTGCATGTAGAATGAAAATCTTAATACACATCCGGCATTCACAGCCACTCAGATTTATCCTTAGTTTGCCTCTTAGACATTTGTTTAAAATTAAAGTTTTAGTTGCTAAATTTAATTTTATGATGAATTTTGGGTGTTACTTTTTTTAAAATTGTATGTTATATTAAAGAAAGCTTACTTAGTTATGGCAATCATCCTGAACATTTGTGTTAATTTGCATTTTTAAAACTAAAACCTAGAGTTGATAATGTTTGAAATCAAAATGTCATAAACTCCTTTTGTATGCTTGTAAATACAGTGTTTCTTAAGAGAAGTTTTGGATGGAGATCAGAGTTTGACATTTTAAACAGTTTTAAAGTGTTTAAAATACAAATGTAAAATATGTCAGTTTATCGGGCCTGGTATCTTAGAATCTTCCACAATGAGAATCAGCATAAAACCTCAGATAAAAAATAAAGACAATGAAATTTGGGTTGTTTGCCTTTGAAGTTTTAGAAACTGTTTCACAGACTTTGCTCACTGTTTGTTTCAGGCAGTAACAAACATCAAAAAGAAAAGGCAGCGACTGGTGCAACTCAGAGAAGAGCTAATTAGGTGTGTTTCTAACGATGCACAATAATAATAGCCTGAAGAACTCAAGGAGTCTGGTATTTTGTAACTTGGAAGGGAAAGTAACTTTTTTTGTTCTTTCATTTTCTTTTTATGAAACTTCTGCTGTCTTGCTTTTTGTTTTTACAAAAGCTCATAATAACCTCTCCTTTACATACTTCAGTTGCCTAGACAGTCATTCTTGCAAGTTCTCTTAGCTAACTAGTTAGTGGGAGGGTGTTTCACACCGTGTGTTCATAGGAAGAACACCAGTGTTATGATTCGAACTGCAAAGGTGCTGGATCATAAATTTACAAAGGTAATACAGAGGACTCTTTTGAGGTGGGAGATTTTATTTTGCCTCTGCAGTTTGGCAGGGGTTGCTCTTAGTACGTGGTTTGTTTCCTTCTCATGTGGCCACACAATTCCCCTTCTCTGATTTGGCATTAATCTTAAGTGTCATTTAGATACACACCACAGGAATTATGTTCTGTGGAAGAACCATTAGACTTCCCCAAATCCCTTGTGTTGCTAGTGACAAGCTTTATACCGAAGCTGCATTTAACATACACCCTGTAAGGTAACTCTGTAGGGAACCATGGCTTGGATCCACAAAACCAGCATGAAAACCTTTTCTCTATGGCCATGAGAGGCGTTTTTCTTTGTAGTGCTGTGGACAAACTTCGCTCAGAGAACTATTTGAAGTCATCCCTCCATATGGTTTGAGCCCCCTCACAGACTGAAAGCTGCCTTTATTATATGTTGTTTTAATCCTTTGATCATTTTAAGAAACCTTTTTTTCTGCAACCCTGTTGGATGAAAATTGCCATTGCTGCTCAGTTTTTGGAGTGCTACTTCAATGGATTGAGCACTCCAGCTTATTTAGCAGAGGTGTAGGTAGTTTGTAGATCCTGGATATGCTTCAGCAGAAGCACTGAAGAACTGAGCTTGCAGGCAGGGGTGTGCAGAAGCAGAACACCTTGTATTTAAGAAACTACACTTGAAAAATTTAAATGCTTAAGAAAGAGTGGCTAGAACTGTCAGACTCAAAAGAGAGGTTTGGGTCTTTTTGGTGGATTTGGACTACATACCCCTGTTTAAGTAATATGCTTGTTCTAATTAAACACTACCCTATAGTAACCTATGTTTCATATTTCTGACCAATCTTTAAGAATTCCTTCAGAGGAAATAGGGTCATAGTTATTCATACAATAAATATGCAGATGCAATCATCAAAGTCTTGATCTTTTTTCAGAGCTGAACCACAACTGACACAACTACAAAGAGAATATGCTGAGTTACAGGAAAGGAAATCTTCCTTGAGGCAAACAATTGAATTAATTACTGAGTTAAAGGAGCTACGGCAAGACTGTTTGGATTATAGAGAAGAAAACCCAAAAGCAAAAGTGGTAGTAAGTACATATTCTGCATGTGTTTCAGTTTTATTAGTGTTTTTATTTTAATTTATGAAAGGTATTTATTAACATCTCTTAAGTAGCAATATTTTGTTAATTGTCTTTGTGGAAGCAACTTGAGAATCACTGCTGAACTATACTGTAACATCTCACTTGTTTTTTTGGTCTCATGTTAGAAGCTGAAGTATTTCAGAGAGGATTCTGCTGCCTTGCTCTCATTGTCCAGGAATTCAAGGGACATAGAAATGAAACAGTTGTCCTTAGTTGTAACTTTTTTATAGAAATTGAAGATTAACAGTGAGACAGAAGTAATTAATTTTTTCTGTTGTTATTGTTCAAAAGTAGGGAAAGCTCTGGCTTTCCATGTAAGAGATTTAATGCTAAGAACAGTGCTGGTATTTCATGACCAGAGTAACTTCTCATGTTGCCTTAGAACTTGTCCCCATTGTACCCAGGACGTGGCGAGGTATTTTCTGTGGACAAGGCTTACACACCTGCCATGTGTAAGGGAAATCCTCACATTTCAGAAGATGCTCTAATTTTGGCTGTTGTTCACTTTTAAAAGTCATGTTGTGTCATTTTAGACAGAGGAGGAATAAATACTGATATGTAAGTAAGTGACCTGTCCAAGAGTTAAAAATGTTGCCTTGTAATTTTATTTCCCTATCAACAGTATGGAACTTCCAGCCTCCCTGCTCTTCTGGTGGAGTCTCGGAGAATTCTAGGAGCAGAAAGGCACTTTGAGAATATCAATATGAAACTGGAAGAGGCTCTGGCTGTACAAAAAGAACAGAGATCAAAGGAAAATTAAGCATCATTTTAAGACTTTCTGACATTCAGTAGGAACAGTTATAAGAATGGTCAGTGCTTAAAGCTTGTTTAATTGTTACTCTATTTTGTTTCAGTGTTTAAAAGAAGTCAGTGACTTAGAGATTGTATCTTTCTATTGTCAAATAGTCTCAGAATATCAATGAAAGGAAATAGTGATCACAGAGTAATAAATTTCTTCTGTACTCTGTGAACAATGTTAGGTGTTAATCTTGAGAGGAATATTTCATAAAGAACACAGACTCAGGTGGAACAGAGATGAACCAACAAATCTTTTTATTAAATTTGCATTTGAAATAAATTATTATATCCTGTTTATGGAAATGAAGAAGTTTGTTTTGTTGGCTTCTCAATAAAACCTGGACATACAACTAACAAAATAGAAACTGTACAGCAAAGAGCATTAAAAGTGCTATGCTTGGAGCAGCATTTGTGATGAGTTTTTTAAGTCTAATCCTCTTCAGCCCCCACATAAAGGTCCATGATCTCCTCATGCCTGTTGAAGTTCACCCAGGCACTCCATTCTTTGTCTTACAGCTCTGGAGTGGTGCTTGTGAACTACCCTGCAGGACCTTTCACACCAGCACAACACACAAGTGTCATTCATTGCTGGCCAGGCCAGCAATGCCTGGCTCAGCTGCCTCCTTTAGTGTAGGTATCTTCTTTCCTTAAAGCTTCCAAAAGAACTTCATCCGGGATTTCTCCCATGGCATAATTCAGACTATCATCTGCAGCTTCAGCCAGTTCCACGTCTTCAGCAGCTTCTAGGAAACAGGCATCATCACTTGTGTTTTCCCACTCGCTGTCTGACAACAGGAAGTCTTGAGTCCAGCTGTTCTCTGGAGATACTGAGCTTTTTGACAAGTCTGATGCATTAGAACGTGGATTTAATTTTCCTTCTGTGTGCCCCCTGTCATCCATTAGCATGTACTCTTCCTCCTTTGAGAAACAAAACACTATTTACTCCATAGGAAAATACTCTTCATACCTTTAACTGCTCTGCAAGCGTGAAGCTTGTGCTGTCACACAGAATGGATACTGCAGAAAGCTGGCCAACAGGACAAGATTTTCCAGCATGTTCATGTACACCCACATTAACCTGCGGAAGCCTCTTTTAATAGCAGTAGAAGTCGGCTGTTTTTCTAGCACCCTACAAGTAGCCTCTTGAGTACAGCTTCATAAAATAGTACAGGATTAAGACTAACTTTAGTGTCTGTTCAGAGATACTGTCAGGACCTGAAAATAGTTAAGTGACACTTTTTATGAAATAGCACTGATATCTATTGATGAGCTGCTTGAGAGAGCTTAACATGCCATTCTGCTGTATGACATTTAGAGCTGTAAATTTAAATTGAAAAGTTGCAAAACTGCCAATTCTTATTGCCTAAGCAGTGGAAAAACTTGTATGTTCAGGGTGTAGAGTCTCGGTGCAGTATCAGGTCAGTTGAAATATTCTACTTGTTTGGGGAAACGTGCTGCTCTAATACACTAAAATGGAGATAAATGAATATCAAAAATGAGGGTCACTGACTTATATTTGACTCTGACTGACTCAAGTGTTCCAGAACCAGTTGTATTTTACTTTGCCCAGCATGAAGTCAGACATGCACAGCAGAGCTAAACTTGGGCAGTTTTTCTGTTCTGCACCCCAAGTGGCCTTGTGGCTTAGACATTGGGAACTGCTGTTCACATCAGAACAGAACAAAGTCTTTAGTCCCAGGTGAAGTCAGGCAGTTCCAGTAATTTAGCACTGCTGGAGAACTTAAAAATGAATATATGGAGCTACCACCAGCACAGCTGCTCTGGAGACCTCTTCTATACCACTGTAACAGTGTGTGGAGCTCTCCCAGCAGACTGAGATGTTAATGGGAATATCCAAGGACTTCCAGAGACTCACATGAACTTGAGCATCTCAATAGGACAAAAACATACCTCTTTGAAAAGAGATGGGAGGCATATCCCAGGTGGTAATGGAAAACCTAAATCAAATATAAGGCATTAATTAAGGTCAACATCCCAAAAAGTATCAAGTATAATTGAGATTACAGGCTACATACTTTGTGATTTGAAGTTTTGTTCTCTGCAGACAGGATCGTGACACTTCTGATACCAGACTTCATTCTTTAGATCTACCAGAATCCTAAGAATGGAATTATTTAGTTTTTTAATAACAGTACATAAATGAAGCAAATTCATACAGTAGGAAACTACCACTAAACAGGTTTTGTTTGTCCTCAGCTATGGATATTGCTTTCATACTCTTAGCAGACTTACTCCATACTTGCTTTGTACAGTTTTTAGTAAACTTCAGGTTTCTTAAGTCAAAAGAAATAAGTTTTTAAGACTAACATCTGAAAGTGAAATTTAGTCAACTTAATTACATTAAGCTTGGAAGAAAAAGTCATCAAATTAGGATTAGCATATGGGACTTAACTGTAAGATATGATTTTGTTGCTGCTGCTGTTACAGATAATTTCATTATAAAAGCCAAATAAAATCACTATTTTCTGTCAACTGATTAGGCCACCCAGCTTTTTCAGCTGTGCTTTAGAAACACCAAACTTCAAGCAACAAACTTGAGAAATAGCAAGTTCATCTAGCTGTGGGGTATTGTGAATATCCTTGTTTCTCAAAAACACATTCCTTATGTTTCAATGATTTTAAATCTTACATAAAATTATTTTTAAGTTAAAATATTTATACTAATTATATACTGTAATTGTAATGTAATCTAAAAACATGACTTTCCATCACTTATTTTGCTAAAACTATAGGAAGTCTGAGTCCTTGTAGCATCACTAGCAAAACTCATCTTGATTCATGTGGCAGGAATTACCAAGCTAAAATGGCAATTCTCATAACCTAAGAGTGTAGTTTAAGATGCACTGTAAATTAATTCAAAAGTGATCTGCTTGCTTGCTTATTTTTCAGCTTCCTAGCTGGGAAGTATCAAAGCACAGTACTGCTTAATAGCTTTAAAATACTCTAGCATCTTTGGAGACCCATATTTTAAATACCGTGAAGATTACTTCATAGAACTATTAGAAATAAAAGTCCANCTTTGGTTTTGTGGGGGGTTTTTTTAGTAATTAAAACATTGTATCCCCACAGAGCAAGACAAGAGAAATTGTAACAGTTGCTGATTCTATTATTAAGAGTTTTTTCAGCATTTTTTGAGAGTAACAGTTGAACAGGAAAATAAATCAAGCTGTTTTAAACTGAATAGTTAACGAACATACATTATGTTGTTACTTTTGTGAGCTCTTCCGATATTTTCACACCAACGGTAACCAGAAATATCATAAATAAGTAGTTCTTTGAGAGAGAAGTAACTCCATTGTCGTATCCCTGAGGAAAAAAAAATTAATTCTTTCAATTCTTTAGAAATAATGCTGCAGAAGACTTATCTGTAAATAGTAAGGTGGTCTCTTTACCTCCTTTTAGCCCATCTTTATTAACCAAAGAACGAACAAAATTATCAATTTCTGGATATGGTGAACCCTGGTAACCTTCCATGGGATCTGTTAAACCAAAGGCCACAAACACACACTGTTAGAGGGTTTGCTACTGTAATATGTCATTGTAACACTTACACTTTATATTGACCATAGGCAGAAAATGTACCTGAATCACATCACACCGTTAAATAAAACCAGGGATCAATTCCCTGTTAGTTTCTTGTGGATCTTTAAAGCACCACCCCCAAGGTGCAGAGAGAGCTGGGACAAAGCAAGATAGCTGTGGGTACAGGAGGTGTACCCACAGGTACACCTGTGCCAGGGTACAGGAGGTGCTGCAGAGCATCCTGCAGTGCAGATGTGCTCGGCCTCCTGCAGAAAGGCAGCTGAAGAAGGGCCCTCCTAGAAGCTATCAGGTGTACAAGTCACAGAACATCTAAGTTAAGAGTATTTATTTTTCCTGTGCATTAGAAAAGGCTTGAGGTACCTCTGCTGCTTCCAGTAGTTTTACTGTTTAAAAAGGCAGACATTTTTCTCTCCTGCTCTGAAAAGCCAGATGACAGAACTTTCATGTCATCACTCATTCTGAAGAAAGAAGAAAATACAAAGGAAAATGTATGATTCTTACAGTGTAACACAGTACAACATAACTCACTGTAACATCCCACAGGATGGCACAACAGGACACAGCCCTGGGCCTTGGGGGTGGGCCAAGAGACCTCCAGAGGTCCCTGCCAATCTTGCCCAGGCTGTGATTTGCTGTGCACCTTTCCCTCCCCCTGGAGCACTTTCCCATCTGGCTTTGGCAGTTTCCCTGACTCTCACCACAGGACAGGCATGACTCCCACACCAACAGCAACATTTGGTTCCTGGCCAAAGTCCCAGGACCCGGCCATTTAACAACTGCTGGTCCACATTCCTACAGCAGGATGTGCTCTAGATGTAGTATTTATGCAAATACACCCTTTGAAAGGTTGCAATTTTTTTTTTCTCTACAATGAACTGCTTTTCCTTGCCCTATCGCTAACTGGAAGCCAGATGATCACAGAAGTCTAAATTCAGCACGGCAGAACTTCTCATCCATACTGATGGCAGATTCAGCTGATGCCTATGGTCTGAATACACTACAAGGTTTATTCAAGGCATCAGTTCAGGATAACAAACATTTCAGGATATAAAACCTGAAGTCAGAACAAATACATGTTTTCAATAAAAATATGATACCATTTTAACCTTTCTGCCACAGCAATGATTAGGATCTTCTTAAGATATCAGAGGTTTAGACTAGATACAGAAACCCTGATTATTGTCTGTACGAGTACCCAACCTAAGGAGGTGTCTACACCAAATGGGAAATGTGCTATGCAAGAAAATAGGAGAGAAATCCTTTTTATTTCTTATCCTACTTTGAAAAAATTCAGATTTCTCATTTAACTGACTAGAAGTCTGTAAGTTTTGCTTCCAGAACTACACAGAAGCTGACCAAACTTAATAATGGTTATGTTTTGGCATTTTGAGTGCGTATGAGGCACAATTCAGAAACCATAACACATTTGAAGGCAGGTTTAACAAAAGAACAAGACTCCCATTTTTTTCTTCAAAACTAAGAAATTCTACTAAGAACTCCTAAATTACACTGTAACAATGTTAATGGAATAACTGCTCATTCATAACAGCTACCTGTATCTGCTGCAGGAGAACTATCATTAAAATACATTTTTAAAAATACTGTAAATTGGACTGGAATTAAGTAATTACCGAATGTTGCAGATTAAAGAGGAAAGAAAATATTCTTCTTCCAAGGAAACATCCTTTCCACAGTTGGGGATAAACTTATTATCCTCTGCTATCTTCAGAATCACGTTTTTTCCTGCTTTTGATGACTTATACATCCGGAAATTTCTATTCTTTGTATAAACTCCTACAGGAAAACAGATATCTCTTAACTCAGCAGTGCTGGCTAGGATTTAAGATACTGAGCACTTGTAAATTAAACAATCTCCCTTAGGCCAAGCTAAGAGTCTAATGAATGGACAGAAACTGTTACTGACTGGCTCACATCCCACAGAAGAAACGCAACAAAGCAAGATCACTCACCCATTTACACTTTTACGTTACAGAAGAATCAAGACAAATGCTCAACACCTCTACACAGGCATTTTAATCATTCTGGCATTATAATTTTTAAAAGTTTCCCTTCAGTACAAGAAATCGGTGTTTTCACAATGACTTCGTGAAATACAACTGAGCCCAAAAAGCTGCACAATAATTTTAACCAGAAAGAACTCAATCAACCTTTCTGTTTTCTGCGGACTGCTTCACAACTTTTCTGAAGCATGTATCAGGAAAACTTAATTCCAATCTCAAAAACAAACAACAATGAACAGGTATCTTAACATTGCATAATCTATCTCATAATTGATTGAGAAGGTGAGTTTTATTTGCAGGTTGCATTTGATTTTCATGAAGAGAAAAGAACTTACAGAGCTCATACAAGAAGAACATCCCAAAGCTTTCTGTCACTGCAGCCTCGTGATATAAATCAGTATTTCAGAAATTTTGACTTTAGCTTTCCAATGTTGAGGTAATGTGTCTAACATAAATATTGAAGAGGGTTAATTTTGGGGAACTAACACCAAATTCTTAAAAGATGAGACAGGAAACAAATTGTTTTTATTTAATTTCCATTCACGAATATGACTGAAAATTTTGAACAGTAGGTGAAAGTAATCCTTCTGACTCAGTGAGAGAGAAGCCTACTGTAGCCAACTTTGGGATTACATTTCAATAGATCAGACATACTGAAGAGGCCCACAGTAAAAGTGATCCTGAATTCTGTGAGAAGAAGTCGAAGGATTGGGGGTTCTTCAGAAGAGTCGAAGGAAAAAACCCAATGTAAAGTCCTGAAGTGCATAACACTGCTGTGCAAAAGTGTGCTAAGCTATTTTCATTTCCCCAAGACAAGGCAAAAAGCAGAATAATCAGATATGGAGTTGAAGGAGGGTGGAACTTTCAGACTCTAGTTTGACTATGGGTGTTGTGCTCCTGGAGATGTGTAGCATTCTAATACCACAAACAGGCTAAGCCCAGCTGGACCATGAAGTCCCCAACCCAAAATTTCCATTATTCCATCACTCAAACCTAACAGCTGCCATTCCAAACAGGAAAAGAAAGCTCAATTCATACACGTAGAAGAATACAGAAAGCCATGCCTGTAAGACTTGTTCCATTATTAAGCAGCTTCTAATTCAACTGAAATAACAAAAATGCAATATATGCTATCCTCTTTTAATCTAAATGGGAGCACTAAGCCCTTGAGGGTAAAAACAAAATTAGTCTTGTGTGGAAAGAATTACTTTAAACTTCAGAACAAAATAATTAAATGTAGTAATATAAGAAGTTCCATAGACCATGAAGCTAAGATTCCTTTAAAGTACAGCATTTTTGATCACAGTTTCAGCATGTATTTAAAGTGTGACCATAGGGACAACAGTAAGAACACCACTGTTCTTACTCTCTGTAATCGAAGATTAAGGAACATCTCATTCTTAATGTTTGTTGCATCCCAAAGAGGTTTAAAAACACTTATATTTACCTAGATCCACAAAAAGTTGCTTGTTGCCTTCTTTATCATTTACTATGAGAAAAGAAAAATCCAAATTTTCGCCCTGGTGTGACATTTCCACATCCTTTGTTTTGTGTGCAATGGCTGGCCAGTCTTTAGAAGCATCTTCAACAGCTGTGATGTTTGTAAGAGAACCATCTAATCCAACTCCTGCAGAACACGGGAAAACATGCCCTGCTTCTTCTGTTGGAATCACAGCAGCCTTACTCTCCATTAATCTTATGGCAGGCTGCAAAATGGTTCTCACAAAGTTACCTTAAAAACAACCAAAAAAGACCAGAAGCAGGTAACGTCATTTATGAGTCAAGAAAGAACTTAGGGAGTTTCTGTGCAAACATTTTTCTAAACAACCAAGATGGAAGTGGTAAGTTCAGGGTCTTTTTAGCCCTTCTGGATTTTTAATAAGAAATCTTTCAGCCAGCCCACTGTATAAAATGGTTCTGGCCAGTAACTGAGAAACCAATGCCTTGCAAGAAATTGTACTAAACGTCTTTAAAAAAAAACCCCTAATTATTAACAAGGTCAGGTTTAGGATTCTGAAAAGGTTATGATTGTCCCACCCACTACTGCTTTCCCTAATTTCACTTTCAGAATGATTGAAATGTTTACTTGCAGCTTCATGGTGTATTTACTGATTTAAGAGCTTGACCAAAGTTTACTCAAACAACAAATTCCTTTTACAAAAGTGTTTTGTAATGACTTTTCAAACTCCCAAATTCAACTCCCATTGTACCTCCAGGCTCTGCTAGATGGTAACCAAAGACAGAAAAATAAAAATCATGGCCAAATTAGTTCCAGGGAAGAAGCAAGAGAATAGGATAAATACAGATGTGGGAAAAAAACTGTGAAGGGGAAGGAATACTGGCAAGGATGATTCTGCAGTTGTTGGATGAAGCTTCCATGGGGAACATGAATGAATGTGAAATATTGTTCCTCCCATGCTACATATCAGCAGCATGACTCAGCATATCAAACATCAAAATCATTGTTAACCTCATAATTCACTACAGGACTACTGCGGCACACAAATGAGTCAAAACAACCCTAAACTGGCAATTCTCTGTATTGGAGTTGCCATATCCAAGAAATCCCAACTTACATCAACAATTAAAATTGCTTTCAGCTTTCTCCTTATCATGTTTATGCACAGGTGGCTTGAAATCATCTTTGTCCTGCTTTTTTGACCCTCTGCTGAGCGGAAATTAACTATGTTTAGTGCAAATAACAGTAGCTTTAATTGTTAAGACTGACGTTAACCTGAAAATTAAGGAGTCATAGACTTGCCAGTTTCATAGAAACCAGTATTTTTGTAAATAAAACATAAGCACAAAAGAAGTTACATTTTTGCAAACACACATGCTAATTATAGGAAAAGAAAGTAGAAGATGAGAAAAAACGAGGCTTAATGAAATACAGAGTAATTATGCGTATGCTGGGAATACATATTTGTTTCCACATGTAATTCCATTAAAATAAATACTCATATGCGAGATGGCACTGTATAAAGTCAAAACCTCACCTTTTATTTCTAGGTGTAAGAGGAAAGAACACACTTACCAACATGAGTATTATCCTTAAATACAGTCTTTTCGGGTAGAAATATTAAGTGCCGACTAAATTTTTCATCAGTACTGGAATCTAAGTTCAAGACATCGTTTGATGAACAATTTACATCATAAAGTTCTTTTAATTTTTGGCTGACAAGCTGAAATTATAAACGTTAATTATGTTATTTTACTCTAGCATTTTTAGTAGCTATATCTATAAAACCTAACACAAATTCAGATTCTACATTTTTACCAAGGCCTTTTTTTCCCCCTCATTTTGAGCATACAGGTAATTTAATTCAAACTAACCCATATCAAGTTTTAACCAAGTTTGACATAGACTGTACTTCCTTAAATATGCAAGTCACTTAACACTCAACTAACAGTGATAACCTGAGAATTAGTTTGTCAGGTCAAAGTCTAGTTAGGTGGCTTTACCCTGCAGGTTGTTTTCCACCACAAAGCAGTTCACACCCACAGTGACAATGTTTGTAATCCAGGCTCACCAGGAGTGGAAATAGAGGCTGTCATGATATAAAGGACTGGTGAGCCAATCCAGTGCTATGATTTAGCTAATTCATTGTATGATCCAATGAACAATAACTAAGCAGAAAACATATTTCTCTCTTAATTAGCTCTAAAAAAAACTTCTATAAGCTAAGCTAGTGATTACTCATGTTTAGGACTGCGACTCAGAACCTAAAGATCTGGAGGCTTTAGGTTTTAGCAGCTCAGATCTCCCACCCAGGAAATCCAAAGTCCTCTTCTTAACCTGAGGAATCTCTACATTTCAGATAATACTGGATAAATGCCTTCAGATTCTCTGTCAATGAAGGGTTCTTTATGAAGGAATGACCTCAATAATCTTACTTTTGTTCATTTCTAGCTAGAGACATGCAGGTGACAAGTTTCACAGACAGACATCCACTCATGATGAGATTTTATTAAAACAGAAGATATTCTTCTGAAAACACATGAATGCCATATTGCACTTGCAGAGAGCTCATTTTCAAAAAAAAATTGCAATAAAATGGAAACTGCGCTATTTAATACAATTGATAATTAGCAAAGGTATTTAATTTTAGGTACCAAATTGGTAAATGCAGTCACATGATGCTCTCCACATCATCATTTAACTAAACTATAATGAACTGTCATCCAAAGAAACTTTAAGGACGGATTTCTCTAAGCCTTGATATACAACTGCACCATTAGGCAAAGGGAATGCACTGAGGAATATATGAATGGAACGTTTACTGATTCTACTTTAAAGAGTACCTAAACATTCCTTCAGTTTTACAGTCTTGAAGTGGCAGAGTACATAAAACAATCTTCAAAAGTAAACTTACCATGTCAGTAAACCTGCTGTGAATACAAACAGTCCAACAGCCACCATTCTTTATTTTTATCTCTCAATTAAATTTTTTGTCTCTCACTTTGATTAAACCCTTGCTTTAATTAAAACAGCATTTTTATTTTTTACTTAATTAAAAATAACCACTGGGTCTACAATTCTTTTAATTTTACTATAGCATAATCAAGATAAAGTGGTAAATACTTTGGTTTCGTATTAAATTAACAACGGATTCATCTACAACATGACTTTGCTCCAGTTTACCTCAATTAACTTCATGACCATACTCTTGCCATCTGCATCAGGATTCGCTGGTTTGTAAAACTCCAAATCAAAATAAAGTTTGCAAGCATCTTTTTCAGGAATTACTTCATAGCAATGCATAAGACTTGTTTTGTAACCTTTGCTAAGGAAAAACAAAACCAAATCACAACCTCTCACGATAAACGTGTTTATCAGTTGCAAACAAGGATCCCACATATTTTATTCTGCAATCAACCACCCATATGAAAAAAAACGTAGTAGCCCTATAACACTCTGAAAAATGTGTAACTAACATCAGCATCAAATATTAACAAAGATTATTTGTCTGGCCTAGAATTTCATTTTGTAAAGTATTCTCCTCTCCATGCCTGCCCCCTCCCCCCCGCCCTAGTCTTACAATACATACAAAAATGTTGTTGAGAATTCAAGGAGCTGTGAAAACTACAGCAAAAAACTTAAGTTACCACTCAGATGTCTTTAGCACAAACAAAGAGATTAGAGTTTTTTCTAACTAAATTTTAAAATAATGTCATTTTCAATTTGAGAAAAAAATCAGGCTTCTAATATAAAAATTGACTCAGATTTCTTTCACTTCTTAGCCAAATGTTTTACTGTAAAAAAAACAAATGGGGCAGGGGGGGAAGTTCAGCAAGTGATCAAATTGTCAATACTTGGAACTACATCATGCAAATGCAAACCCATAAATCAGTTACCAGACATCTGCATTAACGCCCACTGAAACTGCTGTATGAATAGTCAGAGAAGTATGTTTTTGTCTGTGTTGGTATGATCCCCTGAGGAAAGCTGACAGCAAAAGCAAATCTACTGTTAATAAACTTCAGTTCAACAGACAGAGTCCTTAATTCACAGGAAATAATGGCAACCTGCTACTCAAAAGAAAGTTGAAACCCGCTATAGAATATATGGTTTTGTCCTTATGAAGGCTTTTCCCATTGCCAAGGTGAAACCTCAGGAAACCATTACAGCTCTGTGCTACTCAGAGCAGCAGCTGGCTCCTGGGAATACCTATCTAGTGATAGCTCAGGATACCACTATATTTTAGTAACATACAGGGTATCTTCTCAAATACTCACGTGTAATAAAACCAGAGCTCTTTATATGTTGTCACAAGGTAAAACCTCTGTCCATTCTGTGTGTTCTTTTCCAAAGCAAACACATGAACATCCTTTTTAAATAAAAACATTGAAGGGGGTTTTTTAGTTTTATTCAAAGAACTAGTTGAAATCTTCAGAAGTTCCTACTTGGCATCAACTAAAGGCTAGTAAATACTGAAGAACTATAAGCAGATCACTTAGCCTTTTCCAAGCTCAGTAGCATCTAGTTTTAATTGAGAACATCATTCTGATTTCAGTTACATGGGTAAAACGTCAAAGCTTTTCTTTGCTGTGCATTAATGTAAACTGTTTTCTCTGTAAACTCTTGGTTTTTTCTCATCAGCAGCAAGTGCATCTAAAGGGAGGAGGAACAATCTCCTGAAAGGAGCAGCCTCATGGACATGATGGCAGTATAAGTTTTATGGTAAATATTCTTCAGACATTACGTTGCTTAGATCCAAAAATGGAAATCTGAGAAGAAAACAGACAAAAACTACTGCCAAGCCAAAGAGAACCCATTTTGGAAAACAAACAGGCTGTCAGGATTACTTAAATACCTGAAACAGTGTGGAGAATAACACACTTTCTTAAAAAAGAGCAATCAATTTGAAAAGTATTAAACTGAAAACAGAGGATACCTTTCACACAATATTTACTTGGCTAATCACTTCTAATCATCTGAACTTGCTACTCAGATGCCACTGGAGAGTTGTATTGTTTGTATTTAGTCTCTGCCTCTTCTTTATCTCTTTTTCTTCCTCATTTTTTTCCTCCTCTTTCTTCCTACTCAATTCTCACTACCTTCACATTCTCCTGCCCACCCTGACAGCTTGTTCTTCTTGAGAAGGAACAAATTTATCACTACAATGTTACCAAAAAGCACTTTTACTGTTCGAAGATAACACCACATATGAACTTGTACTTAGAACAGAATTAGTACTTAGAGATCGCACTCCAGTGCAACATGACTTACAAAACAAAAAAAGTACTTGCTGTTTCAGGACTGGGAACAAAAAGAGATTGCAAACTGATAAAGACTGCCCACAGCAATTTTAAATTATGTTCAATCTTGAAAGTATAAGAAAGAGTAGAGACATTTGCCTAACACAGAATTTACCTCTTTGCAGGTTTTCACGTAATTAAAAGCTTCAGCCTGTTGAGAAAATATTTTCCAGACAGAGGATGGCATAGAGGGTTTGGACAGTCTTGGTCTATAAACTGTAGGAAGAGGGTTTCTTTCGTAGTGAGATGCTCGTTCTTCCACTTTTTTCAGTCTTTCTTGCCATTTTCTCTTCATTTCTCCTAAAGCAATTACAAATAGTCAAATCAGTATCAAATTATGTTTGCAAGGCAATTTTAATTTTAATACATCCTGTACTCATTACTGCCTTTGATTCTGGTTTTGTTGAATGTAATTTATTAATTAACTGGGAGTAGCCAATATTCCCAAATCAACACCCAGCCTTGCAATGATACTCATTTTAATATTAAATCTCTCTACACTGTTTTGGAAGTACAAGAGCTTCATATTAACACTATCAAAGATAAACACAACAGAATAACCACAGTAAGAGAAGGCCTAGAAAGTTTCATTTTTGTCTATAGAATGGTATTACACTCCTCAAAAACTATACAAACTGCCGACTAGGCACATAACATTAGTAAGGAGTGACTACTATTATTTTTGCTTTACGGCTGGGGAGACAAATGAGATAATTAATTTGTATGGTAGTACAATACTTGAGTTCATAAGAAGAGTTAAGACGTCAGTGACTCTAGCTCTGAGCTCTGTACCTCAAAGTAAAAGAACTGAAATACAAAACGAGGGCTCCATTCTCCACTGCCAACCTTTGCTATTGATCAGTAATACTTTCATCTGCTTTGAAAGCTCATGTGCTTTTCACAATCTCAAAATAACAATCTTATCTCTTTTCAAGAAGTAGAACCATGCAGTAACTCTTGCTATCTTGCAACCTTTAAGCTTCTAGTTCCATAAAGTAATCCAAATGCTGTAGAGTAATGTAGTAAAGCATAAACTTACAAGTGGAACACCTGCAAATCAGTAAAAAGCACTGCCAGGAAACTCTGAAATAGAGGAAGAGAGGCAAGAAGTAACAAACATGAAGGGGAATCTTCTTGTTTTGCACAGCATAACAACTTGGTTCTCCTAACAGCCCCTGGGTTGCAGTGAAAGATAAATATGAAATCGAGTGTACTCAAAAGTATTCAAACCTTTAACAAGCTGGATCCACAAGGCGAATTTAAGTATTTCAATATTCTTGTGGGGCCCCGAAGCTCAAGTTTTAGATCCTCTCATTTCCCTCTCCAAGTTTTCCACAGCAAAAGTTCCTGGACACACACATTTCTGCCCACATTCCAAGCCTGCCAATGTCTTGATAGTCAGTGCCTGTGTCGAGTCTAACAGAATGTTTTTTCTCTATCGGGGTCAAACATATTATCTCTACTGACCTTCTCTGTCCTCTGACCTGTGCATTTTCTTCACTCCCTTTTTATGCTCTTAGTTTCTTCTCTGGGAATGAAAAGCTAGATTACAGACAGCAATCAGCATTTCTCAGAAGTGCTAACAAAACTTTCAGTTTCATTTTGGTGCTGTTGGCTGTACATTAACTGGGTGCAAAAGACATCCCTACATCAGCACTTTCCTACAAGGTGACCATTAAAATGGGAAAGCAAAGGAGAAGCCCCATAATTCTCTATTAAACTTTCTGGTTATATCAGGTTGTATTTTTGCAGAAACACAGCTGGGAAGGTACCTGAACCTGGGAGAAGGTTGATGACCCTTACTTTAAACTGAAACCTATCATGGTTCTTGCAGTCCAAACACTCGGACCCTCAGCAGTCAAACAAGTCAAGTCTATTCAAGGTAACTTCAGTTCCTGTGTGAACTGTAACACAACACATCTATTTAGAGCACATAAAATTTACACTTGCAGACCAGCCTTCTGAGTTCACTGGGAAACTCCCACTTTATCTCCCTCTCTTTTTTCCCACCAGAAGTAAGAGCAGTACTTATTTTTGTTTGACTTGACAGAAAGAAATTTTGTCACCAAGATGTTTGGACTTCAGTGTTACTGACTCAGTAGGATGACTGCATGGAGAGCCTGGAAAAATGTCTTCTGAGTGATGACTTAAAGAACTTGCCATTTCATTTTCTCTATTTTATGGAAGACTACTTCTCTGTTTACTTCTCATGATAAGGACAAAACATATTATCCACACCTGCTGACAACTGAAGCTGAGACATGCAAATCAGCTGCTACTCAAAATAACATTACACTTGTTTCCTGGCTGGTGTGTATTGTGCAACATAGTTCTACGGCAGAATTCATGGTCCTTGACACAAATAAATCTGTGAGATTTTCTCCCAGCTACTGATTCAGCCTTAGCACATTAAATTCCTTACCGCTAGTGAAAATTAGCTTAGCTATCCTTATGTTGAGCTGACGAGTGGCATACTAACAAACACTACTCATCTTCCCTCAAGACAACAAGGAGCAACAGAGTTTCATCTTGCCCTCCTAATAGAGGAAGAGGCCTCTACAATGGGTAGGGTTGGAAGGGACCACAGCGGGTCACCTGGTCCAACCTCCCTGCTCAAGCAGGGTCATCCTAGAGCACATGGCACAGGATTGTGTCCGGTCAGTTCCTGAGTATCTGCAGGGGGTGAGGCTCCACAACCTCTCTGGACACAATCTGTTCCAGTGTGCAATCTGTTCCTCAAAATAAGATTGCAAGTGCAAAACTCAGTATATCATACCTGGTGATAAGACCTCAAAAAGAAGGTTAGTACCTGTTATGATGAGCTGGAATACATAGTTTACAATGTTATCTGACTTCTGCTATTGAAGGTCGATGTACAAATATGAAACTAACTGACCTGAAAGTTGATGATGAAGGCAAAACCACCCCTCAGCGTCAGAGTGCTGTTGTGCAAGGCAGGTCTGTGGGCAGCCAGGGACATTCACCATTCAGGCGGGCGAGAACCCTGACTGAAGGGAAGGTCCTGCCACAGTACAGACCAGCTCACCCAAGGGCATCTCGCTCGCTGAGGTCTGGAGGGGGGCTGCTCATTTAGTAATTGTCCCCACAGATTACTCTAGCTGTCCATTCCCTTTACAAACCACCATTCTGCCAGAACCACAGAATATTATGATTTGGAAAGATCGTCCAATCCAATTCCTGGCCCTGCACACGACCATCTCCGAGAGTCACACTGTGTGCCTGAGACCATTGTCCAAATGCTTCTTGAGCTCTGTCAGGCTTGGTGCCGTGACCACTTCCCTGGGGAGCCTGTTCCAGTGCCCAACCACCCTCTGGGTGAAGAACCTTTTCCGAATATCCAACCTAACCCTCCCCTGACACAGCATCAGGCCGTTCCCTTGGGTCCTGTCACTGGTCCCCACAGAAGAGATCAGTGCCTGCCCCTCCTCTTCTCCTCACAAGGAATTTGAAAACCACAATGAGGTCTCCCCTCAGCCTCCTCTTCTCCAGGCTGAACAAACCAAGTGACCTCAGCTGCTCCTCA
>VZRR01010014.1:511049-543680 GCA_013398015.1 Oreocharis arfaki | reverse complement strand
GGGCGGGGTGGTCGAGGCTGTGGCTCTCCAGGTCCGCGTGGCCGCCCGCATCTCTCCCGGAGGAAATCGGCTGCGGGGAGCAGAAGGGGAGCCGCGTTTCGCCCGGGGCGGGCCCGGCTGAGAGTATCTCTCCCCCGGCTGCCCGCGGGGCTCCCGGCCCGCAGGCCCGGCGCTCGGGCGGTCGGTCGGTGGCGGATGACCCCCAGGCCTTGCCCNGGTGGCGGGGGTGGATGACCCCCAGGCCTTGCCCGCGGGCCAGGGGGGAGGGAGCGCCCGCGGTGCCGTCCCAGCGCCCGCCGCTTACCCCTCCCTGGGGGCCTCAGGTGTAAGTTTTCTAGAAGCTTAACGTAGCTAGTTTGTTCCCTTTCAGCCTGTTTTTTGGAGAAGCTGCCGAAACAGAGGGGAAAAAGAAGGAGGGAAAAAAAAGGCGCTTTAATTCCAATCTGCTCCCTGGTATCCCCCATTAACTAACCGGAAACAGAGGGTCAGAATCTGTGTTTGGATCTTCCAAAACAAAGCGTGTTAAACCTCGTCTGTATGGACTAGAAGCATGCTTGGGGCCCTGGCAGCCACTGTGACTAACTTTTGATAGCATGTAAAAGGCGCTGCCCGAGGTGTGTTGTGCCCTGCCTGTTTCCTGCTGGGCTGAAACATAGAGATGGCCATCTATAGTCTTTTACCCTCTAACTCATAGTTCTCTCCCTGAGGTATCTGCTTGTCAGGTGGTAGGTTTCCAGCTAACACATCATGTCCTTAGTGTTAAGGAAGCAGAAATGGCTGTTGCTTATGGCGGTCGTGATGGACTTAATAGATACGGGTGAATTAATAAGCAAGGGTCACATCTACACTCGAGTAATTTCAGCTGATTTTACAGCTTCATCCTGAGTACCTAAAAGCCTGTTTGCTTTTGGAAGGGTGTCGGGGCTTTCCAGTGACTACATCGAGACCAGAAGTAATGTGAAGAGCTGTCACAGTATGGGCCTGCTTCCATCAGTGGTAGCAATATTTAGTGGAATAGTGTCATGCAGAAAATGTAATGGTATATTTCAAATGTGTTTCAGTTTTTCATATAGTCACGTTCTATATTTTCCTTACGTTATTAGTCAGATAATTATTGTTTAGCATTATAAATTGTAGAGTGGAAAAATTTTAATTTGCATGTCTGCATTAGTATCATGATATGTCATATATATGTTCGTGTACAAAAAATACCTTGAATGCTTGACATTTTCTCTTGCAGTCATATGAGATGGAAAACTGCCCTTTTCTAATCTTTAAGGAGATGTTTTACAATACTGATGACTGTTTGGAACATGTGTTTTAGCAGTGCTACAGTCATTGCTTTGTAGCAGCAGATACATACTGAACATGTGTTGTCTTCTGTGGTTTGCATATTTCAGGATCCAGTTGTTAACTAAAAACTAGTTATTTGCTTTCTCCCCTGTCTGACAAGCTTTGGTATTATTTTTATTGCTATACCATTCGTTTCTCTTGTTGGTTGTCATGTCAAATAAATATTGTTTTGCAAAGGAACCTGGTGGTTCTTATGGCAGTGACACATGATGGTGTGAATTTATTTTCTTTAGGTCTAGGTAGAATAAGTAAATCCGGGCTGGAATGGAGTAAAAAGTTGCTTTATTTATTTTCCTATCAAAAGAAAAGTTGGAACACCTGCATTTACGTAGGGGAAAAACTATTTTTGCTCTTATTGCTGTACAGAGAGACACAGGTCATTTTTTGGTAGCTTGCAGAGCATAGCTTTTGACCTTTTTGAGCCACTTTATTTCTTGCTACTTAGTTTATGTAAAGATCGTTGTAGCATCGTCTTTATATTTGCTCTTCCTAAAATCTGTAGAATATATTATGCTAGATTATAAAAATGCTGTTGCTCTTTTCAAGAACTTTTTAATATTTTCTTACAGTTGAAAGCTCGTCTTACCTAAGCTTTCAGAGAAAATAATATCAAAGAGCAGAATAAAAAATTTTAATAAATTTTTAAAGCGCTGTCGTGATTTCTTCCTCCCCCCGCACCTCCACCCACCAGGATGAGATCATCCTCCACAGGGAAATGCATGGCATCACTGCATTACCTAAAGCAAGATGAGGCAATTCTTAGTAGCCTGTTAGAATCAGCAGTGTCCTCCGGAGAGCATTGCTGTTAGCCTGACGGGTGCTTTAGAGCACAAAATACCCTGCTGGTTCAGACGCCCATTTGAGTGCCTAGCAACAAAAGAGAGATCTCTTTGTGAGTGTCTTTAAAGAACAAAAGAGGTGCAGGTGACTTGTTGCCTGAGGGTGCTCAGGAATTGATGGATATTAAAAGCGAGTTATAGATTCTGTTCTGAAGATAAAGCATGCAAATTTCAAATACTTAACGTGTTATAACCCGTTTTTCTAGACAATCCCTATAGCTTCTGTAAAGTCTCTCAGACAAGCTCCAATTGTGAAGTAGAGTGCAGTAAGCTCTAACACTTCATTAAACAATTGAAGCTGTAGGCTGTGAACTAGGCCTGCAGAGGCCTTAGTAAGTAATATTTCTATGATACGGTGTTACAAGTTGTGTTTTACATTTTTCAGAAAGAAAGTACTATAGTTTGTTGTAATTGCAGGTTTTGCTGGCTACTTCTTCCGATTTCGTTGTTTCTTTGGCGCTGGACCAAGGACAGCAGTTTTAGAGCTTTAAATTTTAAGGTCGTAAAAGGGTCAAGGAGATAAGTGTTAATTTTAGGTCGCTTAAATGTTGAAGAGCTCTCTTAGTGTTTGCATCCTGCTTTAACATTTATGTTGTAAGAAGCATTCAGTGCTTGCAGCCAGCTGGGTCTGCAGTTTGCTTAGTGGAGTCTGCTGCTGTTCAGCAGTTTGGTTGGAGCACACCTGATGTGAACCCAAGATAGCCTGCTGCGCCACTTACCCTCCCTCATGATTCCAGGGGTTCATCTGTTGGCCAGAGAGTGTTAGCTTTCCCTGTACTTTGGCCGAGTCTTTCTCCAAGTAGCTGTTGGTAGCTGTTTCGTCTGATAGACAGGAGCTGGCCACATATTTAAACTAGTAAATATGTGCCTACATGCACATGTTTACAGTAAACTGGTAAATATGTGCATGTAGGCACATATTTACTAGTTTACACTCTCTCCTTCATGTACTTCAGCACTGCCACTGCAGAACTTCCCAGTGCCAAACAGCTGGGATAAACACCTGGGATTTTAGCAGAAGTTGATTTCTGTGCTGACTTGGCTACACTGCTGTCAGTACACCTGCTTGCTGGTTTTGATAATAGAGTTGGCACATGATGCTGTGCTTTTTTATATGGCATGGCTGTTTATTGCTGTTGTCAGACTAAGAACAAATGAAGGAAGTTAACCATTTCCCTGTCTCTCTTATTAATCCCAGCCATACTGAAGGGTTTGGGTTGTGCTCTTGCACATAGTTCTCCAGGAGAAGGAACAGTATGAGTTGCATCAGAATGGTGGGTCAGTCTGCTTGGATGTTTTCCTACAAATTTTGCTCTCTGAGGCTGAGAGCTCAGGAAAGCTGAGAACTAAAGCCAAGGATGATTGTAGTAGGGATGGTTGAAAAAGTCAGAAACTCCTGGAAGCTGGGCTGTGTTGGAGCAGGAGAACTTACAGCATTCTTGTCAATGCTTTCCAATTCCTGGGGATCGGAGGCTCTGCTCTTCAGTTAGAGTTGGCTGCACACACCAGTTGTCGCTGTAGACTGGACTTTGCTGGCAGTGCCAATGTTCCCTGCCAGAGGACATGGGGTTGGATCACTGTCATGCCACAGGTCATAGGTATTTGAATTGCCCTTTGGAGTTGCTTGCCTTTTTCTTCCCATAGGGTACTTTTAATGAATTAGGCTTTGAAGTTAGAATGAATGAATCCAGATCAAGGTGCTAGGCAGTCAAGTTCAGCATTGTGGATTTAGTTCCTGCCCCATGATACGGTCTTTAAAGTAAATTTCTAAAACATAATGATAGAATGTATTTTAGACATTTTATTTCTAAAATACCAAGCTTATTTAATACTTCGGTAATTTGATTTTCAGGAATTTTCCTGTTTGCTGCATTACATAATACAATTGCAAAGTCTGGAATAATTTGGTGAAGTAGAAGATTTAATTGCATCAGTGCCCTGAAAGAGTATTTAGGGTAACATTGAAGATCTTTTGAAGCCACTAAAAATGTAAGTAAATGTCCTTCTAGAAACAAGAAAGAAGGTTGTATATAACCAAATCAGTGCTTCTGATGCATCGGTAATCATTGCCTTAAAAATGGTTGTGTGTGTTGTACTAACAAAAGTATAGATATGAAGTTGAGACTTAATATAATAATAATATCATGATGTAAGATGGCAAATATAGTTTGCCCTAAAGAATCTAAGCCTTAAATAAGAATCTTCATCGTATCTGACCAGCAAATCTTACTACTCGCTCTGGTTACTTACACCTTCTTATTTACCATAAATATATCTGCTAAAGTAAGTTTTTGTAAAATTCTTGCCTTGTAATGCCTTGTTTGTTTCTTGAGGTCTCAGCACTTCTAAGCATTTATTACTTTGTCCTATCTGGCGATTTAAATTTATGATGCATAATTGTTTTCTGAAACTTGAGTTTAAGGTAACTTTTGATAGTATGTTCCATGAGTACACACACAGTAACCATGGGGGAGGTTTAATGGTTTTAAATTGATTTCTGATCCGTTATAATTTATTGTCCTGTGTTCTCATGAAAGTAAATAGCCCACAGCATAGGGATAATTTCATCAACTGTTTAAAGTTATATTGTTGTGGTTTTATTTTATTACTATTGTAATTGCCTTCACATGCACCAGTTGAAATGGGATGCAGTGATGTTTCATTTGAAGTGGAATGTAGAGAAATGACTAATTTCTCAAACTACTATGATCCAATTTCTAATCTGTTAGTCTTTGCACATATATCTAATAACTTGTATTGCTTGATTTTGGTTCTTAATTTCTAATTCATGTGGGGACGTTGCAATATTTTAAAGATTGTTTTCATTTTGTTTGTCTCTTATCTTGCTTTTTGTAGGTCTTTTCAATGATTTGGTCACAGGGATCTGCAGACATTTTCCCAGAGTTCTTTTAGAAGGCTATAATTTAGAAAAACATTTCATGTTCTTTCAAATATAAAATGTGTGGGGATTACTCAGAAATGCTTTTTTTTTTTTTTGCCTACTTGTATCCTAGGCTAAAGTTATTCTGTGAACCATCATAATACTTCTCTTTTCTTGCTTTTTCAAGCTGATAATTGAAAGCAATAATGACAGACATAGGAGATGGACCACATTTGGGGGAAGATCTGGCAGATGCAAAATCTCTTTCAGCTTTTAAAGGGTAAGTGAGGTACTTTTGGTTTAAGTCTTCAATTTAAGTCTTGAGGAATTTTGTGCTGTAATGGAAGGTAAGAGCCATAGAAGAAATTATGCTAAATGGAAAAGTTTCAATTATCGTAAATTGTAATAATCATAAACAGCTGTTAGAGTTGTACTGACTTTGAAAATATACATTGTGTGGCAGAACAGGCCACCTCCATGTACAAGGAACTAAAAGCAGAATGCTTGAGATGCAGTTAGGCTTAGCTCAATGGTATTATCAAGTGCTTAGCTCTTGAGAAGAGACATCCATGTCTCACCCTGGGATAAATGTTCGCCTCTTTCTGTGCAGTGCTCCTAGAGCTGACCTGAGCCTGTAGCAGACAGCTCAGCTGCTTGAGCTGACCTGCTGTAGTGTTGTGTGTGTGGAAGCAGGAGTGCAAGAGGAACTTAGGCAGTGGAAGGGAGGAAACGCAGTCCTGCCAGCTAGCTGTTACACTGGTCTAGCACTGTCATCAGATTATGCTCTCTCTGGGAACTTAATTTGGTTCTTTTTAATATTTCAATGAAAAAATAGGTTTTAAGAGCATTATGGACCTTTTATTTGTAAAATATAGTATGATTGCAGGCCCCAGTGTTGTAATAACTTACACTACACGTGTGCTTAAATGAGAAAATCCACACCAGCTTCAGCATCTGTGGGCTGAGTAAAATGGACAGCTGTTGCAGAGTCAGGAGTGGTGGGGGGATGGTGTGCTCATTAATTGGTGTGCAGAATTACAGCTGCATGTAGAGTCTTGGTCTTTTGTCATGGATGGAAGGGATGCACTTCACTTGTAAGAGAAAAGTAGTAGCAGTATGTTTATTGAAATAAAACAGTGGTTTAACTGCCTTCAATAGTAGGTACAGCAGTGGTTTAACAAGATTCCGTGGCAAGGTACACTTGATTATTTACAGCATAGAGGATAGGGTCAGCTAAAACTGTCAGGGAGACCCTCCTGTTGCGGCATTATGTTCAGAAAGGACAGAGGACTGCCTTGCATTCTAAACTCCTTCTCAGAGCAATCTGGGTGCAGCTGGATTAATACTTTAGTCCTGGACTTGGTCAACAGTTTATGTCTAAAGGATTATATGTGCACAATCAATCCTTTATATCACTTAGCTAAGATTTTAAAGTTTAGCATGCTATCAGTTGCTTACCTAGAAGCTGTTGTGGTGAGGATTCTCTCAGCCTTAAGAAGAAACCTAGAGAGGCATCTCTGCTGGAGGGGAGGTCCTGGTGGGCAGCCTGCTGTACTGGAGTAAGATAAGTGACTTACAGTCATATTTGCATATGAGCTGTATTTTGAGATGATACATGCTCAGCTAGCCCTTAGATGTTGGAGAAGACTTATGGCTCTTAGCTATTGTGTTAGCTGTCTTCCCAAAGTCCAGCTTCATCCAGATGTAGCCATCTGGTGGCTGTTGCTTAAGCAGAGAAGGAGCACACATCTACTACATCTTTTTAGGTTTTGAGTGTTTTCTTGTGAAAATTCAATGATAATGACTTTTGGCTAGAATTCAGAACAGATTTGCTCTCTCAGAGCTAACCTTTCCTCCAGGTGCATAGATTTCAAAAGATGATAGTAAAAAAAACCAACTGATTTCTTGTTGATACAGTAATTGGCAGCCTTAAACGGAGTTTTTATATTCTCCTGTGCAGAGGCATTATAATTTTAAACACAGTTCTTCCTTGATTCTTTTAATTATAAGCTTGTTGCAAGTTCCGCGAAAGGTTACTACAAATGCAGCCTTACCGGTTTAATTTGGCTTTCTGAAATAGCCTATTATTGTCATTATTTTGAAAAAAGATATCAGAAATTAACACCTAAATTTTGTCTGGTTTTTATACAGAAAGAACCTACCTGCTAGCAAGTCTATGGACTCTGGAATTCTGCCAGAGTGCAGTTACAGAATGGATTATCCAGATATGGGGGAATGTATAATAATAAACAATAAGAACTTCCACAGACGTACTGGTACCACTTTCAAGTTTTTGACTTTTTTTCCTTAATTTAGATAAATTAGTGCAGTGTGTTGTTCTTCAAAGTTAAAGATGCAGACCAGTTTTGATTGCACTCTAGAATTAAGTCATGGGTGTGATTCATTTTAGTCCATTCTTACAAATATGCATAGAGGGAACACATGAGGGTATAACAGTAATGAGGAGGAAAATTGATCAGCAGTGCAAGTCTGTCTTATCTTTTAGTCATGATTTCTATTTTGCAAATGATATTTCTTCTTATGTCCTTAAATAGATAAGTAGATATCAAAATAAGATGTAGATAAATCTACAGTACAGGTGCAGAGGGTGGGAGATTGTGTGCACATGTAACAGTGTAATGTTTTCTCTGTTAGAGTGAATCTGGAATAATGGGGTATTTCAGACTGATACAGGTATAAGTGAGAAAATAATTTGGCTCAATCAGACCATGCCATCTATATAATATAAAAGAATAACACATTTCTCTTATGTATAGGGATGCTACCCCGTGCGGGTACAGATGCGGATGCTGCAAGTGTCAGAGAAGTTTTTATGAAGTTGGGGTATAAAATAAAGATCAACAATGATCTTTCATGTGGGGACATTTTTAAACTATTGAAAAATGGTAAGTTATTATGTGTTTAGTGTGTGCATTAAGTCAACCATTGTTTCCAAATACATCTCTAGCCCTCACTTCTTTTCTTTCTGGGTTCTTTTAGATGATATTTCACACCTTGTGGTGATTTATTGCTAAGGATGGCATGCACATCATGGTTTCTGTGTTTATTCATTTTTGCTGTCTCTTCATCTTTTGTGCCATGACTGTTGTCTCCGTATCCTTTCTCATCTTCTAAAGAAGGCTGGAAAAAAGGCTGAAACTTAAATGCAGACTGATTTATATTCTGACCCTGGGATCACTGAAGCTCTGTGAGTTGGAAAGAAAACTGCTAGATTGGGTAGAGGGGTTCTGTGCTAAATGCTTAGTGGTGTGGCCCAAAGAGGGATTCTGACTGAGGGACCAGAACTGCAGGTGTGTGGACTGAATTTTCTTTTGGATAAACAACTCACATTTTGTTTATCTTGTGAAATAAAACACCCTTCTCTCAAGTGAGAGCTTTATTACTGCTGTGTTAGTCCTGCTTTGTTTGGACTTGGCTGTGTCTAGGCCCTTACGTTAAATGGTGCCTGGAGGTATCAGTAGCCCTGGAACAACTATGGGAAGGTTCTCTTCCATGACTGTGACTCTNGGAGGTATCAGTAGCCCTGGAACACAGGCCATTCTAGTTAACTATTGGAAGGTTCTCTGCCATGACTGTGACTCATGCCCACCAGTGCTCTCCCAGACTGTTCCAGGTCACACTTAAACAGTAAAAGTGTTCCAGTGATGATTCCCAACAGCACTTAGCCTGCAGCAACCCTGGTCTTGGGTTTTGTGTTTGGTTTTGTTTGGGTTTTGGTTTTTTGTTTTAATGAAAGTGTTTATGCCAGAAAATGTTCCCAGGCATGGTTAAGTTATTAGTATTGTTGCAGCTGGTCTGTTGACAGTAGCTGAAAATGTGGCTCTTCTAAATGCAGTGCTTGTCCATGAATTGTAGAAGTGCCTGAGTGTACATCACTTGAGTAAAGTCAAAACCGTTAATTTCTTCCAAAACAGAAATTTAGTGTTTTGGTAAGTGCTAAACAGCAGGGCTTCAGATTTAGGGATGGTTTTCATTTTTCATCTACAAACTCTTGCATCTTTTTTGGTTACCACTCATAATTTCTTTTAGATCCTTTTTTTTAAACCATATTTGTATCTTTTAATAAATTTGAAAATATCATCTTGGGCCTCAAGTACATTTCCCACAGTGTCAGGCAACAAAAGACATTGGAGAATATAAATTCTATGCTATTTGTATGCCACAAGATGGAGAGAAGAAAAAGTATAAATGTACGAACACTTTATATCAAGCTCAAATATCTGTAAGTACAAAATCAAGAGGATTCAAAAATCTTTCTAGACCTCACTACAGGTAGAAAGTGAGCGAGAGAGAAGTGTCCTGCTAGTACCTAGGTCCCTGCAGAAGCAGTGACAACTGTCATGCACATTTAGTTCCCATGTAATGCAAGTAGTTGAAGCATCCCCAAGTGGAAAGAGAGGTAGGACTTCTCCATTCTTTTCCAAAACTCAGGATGTTCCGTCAGTCCAATCCCACATCACAAGACTGACCATTATTGCGTGAATGAGGTGTGTCATTCAGACTTTGAGACACTGTGGAAATACTTTTTTTGGCTCCTTAAAGTATTCCTGGCCTAGCTCTGTGACCATGTCTTGCACTGGGTAGGGTTGGCCCTTAATCTGGGGTTTCCTGTGCCCAGCCTCCTGAGGTAAAGTAGGCAGGCAGCTTCTGTTCGGAAGTGAAAACTCTTTGGAGGTTTCTAAACAAGCGAATTAGTTATTAAAGACTTCTGGGACATAGGAAGGATCAAATGTTCCAAATTTTTAGGGAATACAGAAAGTTAAGATAATTCTCTCTTTTCTTTCAAGTTTCTGAAGAAGATCACAGCAAGCGGAGCAGTTTTGTTTGCGTGTTGCTAAGCCATGGTGATGAAGGAGTGATCTATGGTACAGATGGGCCTCTTGAACTGAAAGCACTAACAAGCCTTTTCAGAGGAGACAGATGCAGAAGTTTAGCAGGAAAACCCAAGCTCTTTTTCATTCAGGTGATATACAGCTGAATGATAATCATCAAATCCGCGAGATAGTTTAAAAAAAATACCATTTCCCACTAATTATTTGTGCAAAAAGTTAATCCTTTCTAAAGGATTTGAATGTAATTACTCTCGAAGTAAGATTCTCTTCAGGTCTAAAGTGGCACAATTTTCCCTATTAGGTAGGCAATATTTATAATAGCTGACATTGCACTAATTCTATGTATTAATTAAAATCTTAGGCAATATTTTAATGAGTTTCTGAGTGCACTTTAGAATTAATATCTCTTACCCAAGCTATGTGGCTGATTTAAATAAATGTTACTACTTTTCTTCTGAGTCTGTGTAATGGAAATGTGACAAATAAAGTCTTGTTATTTTTGCAGTTTTTTAATCGTGATCTTAGCATTTTTAAATCACAAAATATCAATATTTTTATAATGATCACTGCCTTTGTTTTTTTATTTTAATATTATTTTCTATTTTTCCTTCCACCAAATAGGCCTGTAGAGGGACAGAATTAGATTCTGGTATCGAGACAGACAGTGGATCAGAAGAAACAATGTGTCAGAAAATACCTGTAGAAGCAGACTTCCTGTATGCCTATTCTACAGCTCCAGGTGAGAGACTGTATCCATGTCAGCCTGTACTCATGCTATAAATGACAATTTGGAGTTGGACCTAGTCAGTGGGTGACTTCACTTGTACGGAATGTCCCTTTGGTCACTTTGGGTCAGCTGTCCTGGTTGTGTCCCTTCCCAGGATCTTGCCCCCTTCCAGCCCCTTGGCGGGGGGAATGTTGGGGAGGCAGTGCTGCTCAGCAGTAGCCAAAGCACTGGGGTGTTATCAACACCTTTCCAGCTGCCAGTGCAAAGCACAGCACTGTGAGGGCTGCTGTGGGAAAAGGAACTCCTGCTCAGCCAGACCCAATACACTGTTTCATGGAAATGTGTATTTACTTCACTCAATCACTTTTTTACCTTGATTTGATTTCTTTTTGAGGTAGTTGCTATTCTGAGTTTCTACAAAACCCCTACCAAACCCTGAATATATCCTTCTCACTAGCAATCCCTCAAATGTTCATCTGCTGGAAATCCAGTTAATTGCAGTTGTGCAAATAATTTAGAGGAAGAGGAAAAGATATTATTCAGAGAGAACAAAACAATCAGGTATGAAGAAGTGGCTGATAAACACCAGCATATTATTTGTCTAGCAAGTGTATTTGCATTGCATCCTTAAGCAAAATTGGTAGTGGCAGAGCCCTTCATATGTCCTTTACGTTTCCATTTAACAGAAGTAGGTTCAGTCTTTAATTCTGCACATATTCCTGGAGCTAGTGACACTGAAACCCATTTTCCATCTGTATTGTCACCCCTCCTTTGTATTCATGTACTCCATGAAAAATAGTAAGTGATTAATGACTAAGATTGCTGCAGCAGAAGGGTTTTCCTGCCTTTTGATTTTCTTCCTATTTAAGGTTTTCTTAGATTACAGAAGATGACAGGATTAGAAAAAAATTTTGAGTTTGAATTTGTGGAGATTATAAAATCTAAGTGTTGTTGGTTGGTTGTTTTGAATTTTTATTTTAAAACATTGATTGCTATTGGAAATAATGCATTGTTCCCCTAATTGCTGACCTGTCCTGTATCCATCTGATTACCTTGACATTGCTCTCTTCCACAGGCTATTACTCCTGGAGGAATTCAGCTGAAGGCTCTTGGTTTATTCAGTCACTGTGTAAAATGCTGAAGGAACACGCAGGGAAACTTGAACTCATGCAGGTTTTAACTCGTGTAAATCGCAGAGTGGCAGAGTATGAGTCCTGTTCAACTCGACAAGATTTTAATGCAAAGAAACAGATTCCATGTATTGTCTCTATGCTTACCAAAGAATTTTATTTCCCTTCCTAAAATAATTTTTCAGTTCATGTTTCTATCTGTATTTTATATGCAATACTAGTACAAAATACCACTTTTAAATCCAAATAACTGTTCACGACTGTGTGTGGCACAATGAAGTGTCTCAAAGTTAGATACGTGTTTGTTGTTAGAAGTAAAACATAGTATGGCTGTGTTAAAAATGCAAACCTGAGTAGCTGAAGCAGATTTGAAAGTGTTGCTCTGAGTATCACAAAAAATGAGGAAGGGGAGACTGAAGAAAGATCAGATCGTTTATTGGAGCTTTTTGGTGCTACATTTCACTTTGCTGAAGGGGCAGAGAAAAGAAACACTTCTTGTAAATAGTTCAGTTTCATATCTTACAAAGAAGATGCAGAATGTCAGTGATGGTAATATGGTAGTAGTGTCATCATACATTTCTTCTTAATTTCTTAAAGTTTAGGTTATAAATTGAAGTAAACTATTTTTACACTGTTGGGCATAAACTGTGGAAAACAGCCATTTCATGTTTTTGCATACAATTACAAAGCATCTTTAGAGTACAGTCAGTTTTTCCTGATAATTCCTGATAATTTAATAACTTTGTGTATGGAATATTAGATAAAGCAATTATATCAACATGGTAGCTGTTTCAAAATAAATTTTGTATTCTGACCTTGAAGCTGAATGCCCGAGGGACCAGTCTTCCAAAATGTCTCTTTCTGCAGCTCCCTAAGGGTGGAGCTGTTGGGGCATAGTTGGGGCTATAAGAACTGGTGCAAAAGGAAGTCTGCGTTCTAAACAGTCTGTTTTCCTCTTTTTGGCCTTAAATAAGAGTGGGTTTGCACTGTGCATACCACATGTAATCTGTGTGAAAACCTAGATTTGTGGTACTGGAGAAATTTCCTTTCTTACTAATTTCCATTGAGTTAATTACAAACTTTAGCTAAAATCTGTTAACAAATTTATATCTCTTGACTGAATTTTGTGAAACAGACTTTTACAAAATTGCAAAACATTTTTGCTGATATTGCAGCTTGTAGCAGTCTTTTTAACATCGGTGGAAGACAGAATATGAAATTGCTATGGGTGCTTGCAAAACAGGACTTGAAACTCTTTTTAAATTGTGTAGCAAAAACAGTGTTGGCAAACTGATGTTCACTTCCAGAGCCATTTGGTACTTGGTTTTTTAAATTAAATACTGTTTCCTAAATTGTATCATGCTTTTCAATGTGTGTCATTTGTTTAGGATCTGATAGCTTTTGCAGACTAACTTTAATGATATCCTTTTTTCCTCAAATTACTATTGTCCTTTTTCTCCCCTATCTGCCTTACCACCTGAAGCTGAAAAGAAGCCTCCTTAAAGCATTGTATGCCATTGTATAGCCAGGTAGTAGAGTAGTGATTGAGAATTGGGAAATGCAGGCTCAAATGGATGCAGAGGAGGCAGTTTTAAGCATTGTAGATGAGTTCCCTGATGACTGCTTGCTGGATAGGAGCAATCCTGTTTCTCTCTTGTGTAAATGTTCTGTGAGAAAGAGTTGGTCTATATTAACTCATTGAAATTTCAGTTCTGGGCCGATTATTGCCCATGCTTCTGTTGAAAAATTAAATAGGCCCCATCTTCATGTAGATTGTGAATTACAACTAGCATTTGCAAGGTTACATGCTGTAAATGACTGACAGGACTTCTCTTAATCTGCTTTGAAGTAATGGGGCAGAGGGATGTTCTTTGAGTTCTTAGTTATTTTGCTATGAAAACCTCCTGTCACAGAGTTTTCTTTTCCCTTAGATTTAGTAAGTTCTGGTCTTGATTCATCTTGGTCCTTTAAAGGAAAATTGTTGTACAGCTTTTCCAACGATCTTTAAAATAGAGCAAAACAAAACAAAAGCTAGGCTACAATGAGTAGTGAGTTGGAGGAACGAGGCCTGCAGCATGAGATGCAATGTGGTGCATGTGGGAAAGGGATTTCTCAAGGTATGCCCTGAGATCTGTGCTGGAGGGATTACAGGGGGCATGACAGCCTGGTGATGGGGGGTGTTGGATATAATGAATCTTACCTTAGCTCTGCAATTGGCCAGATGGAAGGGGGAGTGATACATGTTCCACCTCTGGGCATGAAGCACAGCCTTTGTAGTCTCTCTCTCTCTTTCTCTCTCTAACTCACTCCATATCCTTCTTTTATATATGAAGTGGCTGCCCTACCCCACTGTTCATGATGACAGTAGCAGGATACTTGACTACAGTCTCACACTCACTTCTCCCAAAAGTGTTTGAAATCCTCCCTAAAGCAGGGACATCTCTGGTGAGATTTCCACCTGTACCAGAGCATGCCTAGAAACACTTGTACATAGTGCTGTACTCCCAGATTATGTAGGTCTAGAGAATTTATCGCTGGCAATCTAACAAGAATCTGTAACATTGCCTGTTGCTCCAACAAACTGCATTATTTGTTAACGTGTGGTTGTGAATGAGACCAGACTTAGAGTGTGACCTACATTGTGCATCTGAGATCTTACTGAACACAGCCAGACTTACAGTGCTGAATATCTTATAATCAGAAATTAAACCTAGCCCCACCCAGCCCCTCTGATCTCTGCGGACTAGTCGGAAAGCAAGGCAGTTCTTTTTCTGCCAAATTTCTATACTCTAAACACGAGTCATTTAGTAGAGGTAGGGCTTAGAAAATGAGGTATTCCCATCAAGTCCTTTCAGGACAAGAGCCGCATTTTACTCCAAGTCAGTAGATTCCTTCACAGTGCCAAGGAGGCATCTAGATACTTCGAACTTAGGGATGGTGTTCAGCCTGTAGGACTTGCTTGTAGAGACAGAGCCTGTTGGAGAAGGCAGAGGGAGAGGTGATAACATCCTTCTTTCCTGTGTCTTATTTGTCTCTGTCCTATTTTTCTCATGTCTTTCCTAAACACTTACTCTATTTGTAATAATCTTCCATCCCACTGCCTCTTAACCAAATTCAACCTTTTGACTGGATCACATTTTCCTGATTATCCATGAGCTCACTAGCTTACCAGACCTCTTTGCCAAACCAAGTCGGGTGAAAACACTTCCATGAAAGTGAATATACTACCCTGGTGGGAACAGTTCTTCGCTTCCACGAGGGAGACCCTCATGCCAAGTGTGGTTGCAGTTTCCAAGCTGAGCTGGAAAGCAAACACCTGTTCTCACTTGAAGATCTGTGATTACCTGGATCATCAGTTAGATCATGTCCAGAAGGCTTTTAAGAAACCTGACATTAGTGTTTTGCTGACTTGAAAACCCAAGAAAACCACAAACTTTTCAAAAATCAATTATGGAGTTAAAAAGATGGCATACGAGCTACTAACAATTTTTACTGTTTTCTAATGAAACTAAAAAAAAACCCAAAAAACCAACCAAAACCAATTTCTTTTTTCTTTTTTGAATAACCACCTTTAATGTTAAGCAATGGAAGGAGGATGAAAGTAAAAGACCCAGGCTGAAACTGGGGAGGCAACTCATGCTATCTGTTTTACAGCAGGTCAAATACTCCCTTCTGGCTAAGCAAATCCTTGTTTCGAATGCAGTCAGTCTGCCTTCTTCTCATAACAACCTCTGAGAGTACCTAGTAGACCAAGTACTAGGTCTCTAACTCTACATGATGCATTCATTGCTCTTAAAAGTTTATATGGTTTAGCCTTAAATTTTAAACTGGATTAGTATACATTCACTGGATTACTATAGAATCACATGCAATTTATATTTTCAACTATATATCAGTTATTTATTTTTTGCTAAAATAATATGCAGGCACTATGCATATGAAATCGCATCTAGTGGTTAGAAATATTAGTAGTATGAATAATAACAGCTAAATTAAGACTTGTCACCTCATATTCTATAGGGAATGTTACGCATTACCAGGAAAAACTACCTTGCAGCTGTGCATTTCCTCCTGCTCGTGATTGCAGACAGCAGAACAGTCCCAGCAGAACTCTGGCTTTTGCAGGGACCAGGATCAGAGGTAACAAACTACTACTTTATCACCACCGGGTGTCACTGCAGATAGCACAATAATCTCCAAAACTCACGTTAATGAGTCATTCAAAATGAAATCCAAACGCCTGCTGAATGAAGCAACCCTTTCACAGCTGTCAGTGGTTGTTTTCTGTCTGTCAGCTCGTGTGTTTATTACATCCTGGGACTTGCATCCGGAAGTACGCGAGAGCATCACATTGCTGCTTCCCAAGAAAGCCACCCTGTCTTACTGCATATCAGAGTAAACCAGAAGCAGCTGATTTTGAGGCAAAAAGGGTTGGTTTTGCTGCCCTAGACCTACACCGAGAATACTTCCAACTATGGAGCATGTCCCTCTGCAGATCCCTGTTATACCACTGATAGTCCTGTAATGTTTAATTTTAAAAATCCACAGCACCCCCTAAAAGAGGTTTCTGTTTTCAAACAAATGATTGGTGCAATAGCTTGCTTTGCCTGCATCATGACAGTCAATTAGTGGAAACAGAGAGAAGAGAGCCTTGTAAGCTCCTAATTTTAATGTTATGTCTTAAAATCAGATTCTGAAGTTCAGATTTTCCTGGATAATCACAAAACAAAAAATTAGGACCTGGCTTTTCCGAACAAATGAAACAATATTCTTTTCTTCCTAGAGATCAAGATGTTCTGTCATGAAGACAGTTGCATAATTAAGTGCCTCAAAAGAAAACAAGATGCATAGTAGTCACTTCCCAAAAGTGATTTTGCCGATGATGTCGAAGGACTGGCAATGGTGCTCTGCCTTTGCCTGCTGAGCACAAGACCAGAATATTTCTGTCTAGCTGAACATGGTGAGCTTCACAGGGACTTACCTAATGGAATTCCATAGAATGGGGTGTGTAGAAGACCAACCCAGATGACCTAATAAGTCTTCCTGGCTTCAAATTGTATACAGAAAGGTGCCATGCAAATCCGTCTCGTTACCTCTGAAAGATGACCAGTAACACGTTTTCCAGAATATGCATAAAGCAGTAGTAATATTATCTGAGTGGTTTGAGAGTATCTGATGCAGAGATGTACCAACCACAGTACTCCATGACCATTAAAAAAATGTTGGTTCTGCTTATTTAACCACATGACCTTTACAAAGAGTAGTGGAAACAACCATCACTGTGCAATTTACAGTCATCTGCATAAAAACATGATTAATAGTAAACACTAACAGGGTGATTTAAATTTGCAAGTTCCTTCTTAACAGAGACAAGCATTTCCTCTTTCTGTCTACTTCTGATACTGAACACAGAACGTTTTGTGTTCCCCTTTATTCCATTCAGCTAAAAGCCACTTCCTCAAATGCACAGCCCATACCTCTCCTGCATGATGCAATGCCACAAGGCTGGTTGAAGGCAGGAGTAACCTCTGCATAGAGTGCTTCTCCTGCTGAGCCTCTTCACTCTTCTTTGCCTCCTCATCCTCAGCTGGCTCCCCATGCTCAGCACTCTCCCACCTTGCCTCAGCTGAGGCTGTGAGCTCTCTGGATGAGGGATGACCTTTAGGTGATGGGGATGCTGCTGCTGCTGCAGCTGCAGGAGGTCCTGAGTCTGGACATGCGCTTGGAAGACTGTGGCTTCCCCACCTGACATCTGGTCCCGTTGCGCACACTGCTGGGAAGAGTGGTGACCCCACAGGTGTAGCTTTCTTCATTCAGCCTGCCCGTTATTAAGACCTCAGGAAGCCAATAAATAACCCCAAGTGGGCTTTGATCTCTCTGCCCTTCAGGCTTGACATTTAAAGTCAAGAGTCCGTAACTCTTGGTCAACATTTTCTTTCCTGAGATGGGAATAAGAACGCATGCACTATTGTGATAAAATTGTCTCCTGAGATCAGTGGAAGACAGGAGAAGCATGAGAAGGATCCAGCTTACCGAGCTCCGCTTTACGTTTGGTAGCTTCTGCTTGCCGAAATGCTGCTGAGTGAAAGCACAGATTCACAGAATGTTTTGGGTTGGAAGGGACCTTAGAGACCACCTAGTTTCAACACCCCCTGCCAGAGGCATGGACAGCTTCCACCAAACTACGTTGCTCAAAGCCCCATCCAACCTGGCCTTGAACATCCAGGGATGGCACATCCATAGCTTCTCTGGGCAGTAGAGAATTTCTTCCTATTATCTAATCTAAACCTACCCTCTTTCAGTTTGAAGCCATTTCCCCTTGTCCTATCACTACATGTCCTTGTAAAAAGTCCCTCTCCAGCTTTTTTAGAACACCTCAGGTATTAAATGGCTGCAGTAAGGTCATGCCAGAGCCTTCCCTCCGCAAGGGTGACCAACCCACATCGAAAGGCAAAATGAAAACCAGATTCTTCCACCTCTTTCACTAGTTCCCATATTTTTATGCCTGCATGTGATGTATAAGCCTCCCTGGCCAGCACCCTGCTCTAGTGGGGCTTTTTTGCAGACCACCTCGAAGTGCCAGTGCCACGCAGGGCTCAGTGGCCCGCAGGACTCCAGATTTTTGTAGGGAAGCCCAAAGGGTGGCACTCACTTTTCTAAGTATGTCACGAAAGAAGAGTGGGGGTTTGGGTCATACTGAAATTGGTTCAAAAACAAGGGGTGGCTTAGCTGCCCAAAGTGACTGGGCTCTGTGATGCTGACAGAACAACAGCCTGAGCAGCAGGGAGGGACAGCAGCTGGGCAAGTGATAGCACCTGTGTCTCCAGTCACCAGCCGGGTGCTGCAAGGGCTGTGTCCCCTCAGGGCCAGACACAGGCTGGGTGAGCTGGGGAGACCCTGCTGGGGGTATGGAAAGCAGGCTTTACCTGCTGGGCCTTGTCAACACAGGCACATTTCGATCAGCTTATCCCAAGGGTAGCACTGTGGGAGGCAGTGGGGAGGGCAGGGGAAGCAAGAAGGGCAGCAGTGAGGTGGGAGACCTGGGCAGGAGGTCAGAAGGTGGCACCTCCGACTGCAGCCTTGGACTACTGACCAGCAACTCCGGAAACCTCTGGAGAGGGGAGGTTTTGCAGCAGCCTATCAGCTATGCTGAGTCTTTTAACTTGGATGCTGACCTCAGGAATGAAATCAGAGATCTGACTATAAATAGTTTGTGCAGTTGTTGATGAGATTAAAATGTGCTGCCACACGCGGCTGGAAGCAAAGTGTTACTCCAGTGTCTGCTCGAGATGCTGTACCTCCGTCATCCATGGCTGCACAGCAAGTTTGAAAAAGGGAAGTGCTAAAAAAATACTCAAAAATGGTCCCAGGAAGAGGGGGAAAGAGGAAGCAGCCTGGCTTCCTCTGGGGGTGAGGGACAAGGGGGAACAGGCCTGGGAGCAGAGAAAATTATGGAGGAGGGAGGACAGTCACTGTGAGAGATCCCATTCCAGGCACGGGCCAGGCTTACCTTAGAGCTAAAATACAACAGTAACCTGCAATAAGAAGACTAAACCAGCAAAACCCAAAAGCAAAGGCATGCCCTAAATATCAGAAGTAAAAACTTCCAGGTAAACCTTCAATGCTAATTGTGTTCAGGTGGCAGCATTTAACGGCGCATGGCAGAAACAGAGGGAAAAGGAGGTAGGGAAGGAGAAGTGCAAGCTGTGGGTGACCCAGCAGCTTGAGGCACCTGCTCTAGCTGAGAGTTGTGCCCAGCATTGTGAGACGGGCACAAAATGTACCCAGGAACAGCTGATTCTATCAGCCACAAGTTTGAGCAGCAGTTGCTGCCAGACCTGTGCTGCCTCAGAGAGTTGAGAAAAGCTCCAGGAAAGCTCCCTGGAAAGGCTCAGACTTTACAACCTCAAAGACTTTGGGGTCATCATCCCTAGAGGCGTTCAAGAAAAGACTGGACGCGGTGCTTAGTGCTATGGTCTAGTTGACAAGATGGTAATCAGTCAAGAATTGGACTTGATGATCTTAAATGTCTGTTCCAACCTAAATGATTCTGTGACTTCAAAAGCAAAGGAAACAGCAGGCAGCACCAGTGGGGCAGAAAAAGAGGCAAGGGAATGATGCCAGGCAGTGTAGAAAGAGACCTGCTGTGGGTTTTTCTAAAGTTAGTATAGAAGAATTTTAAGGAGTAATTGGAGCAATGCCAGGAGCTGTGCAGGATTCTGCTCTAGAGCATCATCCAAATGGGGGTGGCAGCTGGGAAGAAAGTGGAGGAGCATTTGTTGGGCAGTGGGGCAAGGGTGGCTTTGGTGGGCATGGGATACAGGAAAAGCCTGGAAAACAGACAAGCAGCCTATGTCAAAAAACCTTGTTTGGAAGAGAACAGTGAAGCAGCAGAGAGATGCAAGTGGAATAAAGCTGGGAAAACCACCAGTGCGGCCACGTCCGGGAAGCTGTCCGTGGGAAAACCACCTTCGGGAGGCCTAGCAAAGCACTGGCGGCGGCCAAGATGTGGAGCTGTTGAGCAAGAGTCGTAGCTGTGAGGACGCCCTGCAAACGCCGGGCCACGGATCCTCTGCAGGCAAGCGTGTAGGTAAGGTGAGCTCTGCTGGTGTCCATCACAGGCTGCTTCCACGTTTGGAAAGGTGCTGAGGTCTCCCCATGCTGTTTCCCTGCCAGCTCACAGTGCAGGCAGACCGACAGGGAGAGGGATTATTCAGGACAGACTGACCTGGAAGCTCCAGATTTCACTCTGTCTTGCCTCTGAGTTCAACCTGGTTTTCAGTTTGATAGGATAATAGATCAGCAGCACAGGGGATGGAATGGAGTTTGTGTCTGTGAATGAAGAAATCCCTGAGGAGAGGTGAGTCAGGACAAAAGGAGGAGATAAGTATGGAGTGTTCCTCATTCACTGCTGAAAGTTGGAGTATTTGGGAGAAAAACAGCTCCTCTATGAAACTCATAGATGGGAGAATTTTGCTGAGAGAAGCAGAAATAGAAGTGTTGTAAAGAATTAAAAAGAGTGCTCTGAGAGATGCTAAAAAGCACATTACTTTCTCCCCCTTACTTTAAAACAAAACAGTAGCTATCAGCCTTGTCCTAGTGACTGAAACACATACTGCAACTGAAGGCTGTCTTATTACCAACACCTGAATGCCTGCACATGTTACAGCAGCAACATTCACAAGTGTCAAGTTCTACAAGCTCATTGAAATCAATACAATATTCCCATTGATACAGTCTTCCCAAGTTCTGGCTGAAGCTCTGTCCCTATGGCTGGATTTAACCTTCCCTTCCTATGAAGTTTTAGATCTTGGTGTTACCAGATTGTAACACTATGGGAGGCAGAACAAAAAGCAATCCATAACCTAAAGGGATAATACCTTGGATATGTTTCTTACACAAGGTCTAAACAGAGTGAGAAAACAAACACTCTACAGACATAAGATATAGCAATAGAACTAGAAAAAAAAAACCGAGACCCTATGAATAGAGAAACTTCAGTTGTCAAATTTCCTGTGGCTTTATGCTTCCTGTTTATGTTCCTTTCATGCCACACATATGAAGGGGTGAGCTCTCATTAGGGCTTTTTGGGTGCCTGTGGGTGTGGCAAGTGATTCCTGTGCAAGTTTCTTCACTGGGGAGAAGGTGAGTGACAGCTGCTGTTGGTCACTTGTTCTTGCACTGATCATCATGGGCATCTACAGCTCCCCAGAGATTAACAGGGTGTTGAAACCTGTGTGCAGCTGAGCAGAACGAAAGCAGTGCAAAGACATCGTGACCTTCTAGGATTCCTTCATTTTAATGGTGGAGGTGATTTTAAAAGAATCTACATCTCATAGGGCTGATAACAACCCCACTAAACTTGCCACTATCTCGCATTCAGGTTACAAGTATGAGGCTTTGGGGAGATTTGCTGGGAGCTAGTTCACTCATCGGCCTCACTCTGGATTTGAGCTCTAAGCCATGTCCCTTGTAATCATACCTGTGGCTGAATCATGACAGCAAGGGAAACAAAACCTGTTGGTATCATACTTAAGATGGGAAACGAGATTCCAGCGTTGGATGTACATGTAGATGTAGCACTGAGCAACGAGACGTTTCTGTGCAAAAGGCCCTGCAAAAGATTGGAGCAAAATGCCATGAACCTCTGCAACCCAAAGATAAGAGCTGAGAAAGTGTAAAAATACAGAGGCAAGCTTCTTCTGCCTCAGGCTTCTTTTTTCAACTGTGTCCTGGTCTCTCCATAAGTGCAAGAGATAAGGTATCTGTAGTGGAGTTCACCATTCACCTCCTTTCTAAAGCAGAGAATCGTTTGTTTTGCCATCTTGAAAAATATTGCAAAACACTCCAAACACTGATTGCAGGCGTAAGTCAACAGCACCGCAGGTGCCGCCCATTTCCAGGCCGCATTTGCTCCACATCCCGGAGGCGTGTATGGGAGACAGTAGCACAGCCACAGCCAAACTCTGCAACTCAGCTTGCTGAGGTCTCCTGGGGATTTTGGTTGGGAAATGGGAAAACTGAAACTCAGATCTAATGAGATAAAGTGAGATCCTGAAAGGGCGTTGGGGGGGATGGGAGTAAAGATGTTTTAAGGCATAGGCAGCCCTGCCAGCCTCACTGGCATGGTGTTGGGCAGTGAGGAGGGGCCTTATCTGAGGTGTTAACTGCCTGCCCACACTGGCTGCTGTGGTACCTGGCAGTGCATCAAGCCCTGCTGTCTTACAGAAGTTTAACTTCCAGCAGGGATTAGCTGGCTTTGCCCTGGTAAAATCAAGACAGCCATGTTGGGTCAGGTGGGCTGGGGGCTGTGCATTCACTATTCTCAGTTTTCCACCAACATGGAATAATAAAGGCAGGTGGGCAGCAGTCCTGTGATAATGGACGCATAATGAGCCCTCCAAGCCCTGTGGATTTTGTCCTTTAGGCACTTCCTGCAAGTTAATAAAATAACCAGCCTTAGTGTGCAAGCAACAGCAATGAAGTTCTGGCACAAAGCGGGAGATGAGGATCTGAAGAGCAACCTTAGAGTACTGGGCTTTTAGAGAGAGGTCATGTTTTCACCAGAACCACTAACAAAGAGGGACAAAGGGGCATTTTGACCAACCTGTCTTTTTTACCTTTCTCATGTGTTCAGCTCATCAGGACTATCACAACTACTGCATCAAAAGCAGTGTGGCCATCAGATCAGGGGAGGTGACTCTGCACCTCTGTTCCACTTTGGTGAGACCCCATACGGAGAACTGAGTTCCAGCCTGGGGTCTTCAGCACGGGAAGGGCATGAACCTGTTGGAGTAAATCTATAGGAGGGCCACCAGGATGTTTAGAGGGATGGAGCACTACTCCTATGAGGAAAGGCTGAGAGACTTGGGGTTGTTCAACCTGGAGAACAGAAGGCTTCGGGGTGACCTAACTGAGGCCTTCCAGCACCCAAAGGGTACCTACAGGGCAGATGGAGAGAAACTTTTTACTAGGACGTGTAGTGACAGGACAAGAGAGAATGGCTTCAAACTCAAAGAGAGTAGGTTTCCATTAGATGGTATGAAGAAATTATTTACAGTGAGGGTGGTGAGGCACTGGAACAGGTTGCCCTGAGCAGTTGTGGATGCTCCATCCCTGGAAGTGTTCAAGGCCATCTGGTCTAATGAAAGGTGTCCCTGCCTGTGGCAAGCGTGTTGGAACTAGATGGTCTTCAAGGTATCTTCCAACCTAAGCCGTTCTACAGATTCCATGAATCCAGACCCTGTGACTTTGGGAGAAAAAACAGTAGTGTATTTTGATTGGTTTGGGTTGGTATTACAGTTTAGCTGTGCTGTCAAGCTGAGGGACAGGAAAGCAGTAGTATAGCTGAAGTACATGAGTAATCAGATGTGATGACAGGCCATGTAGTGAAGCTCTTCTCAGAGCTATCTTCCTTGTCTGCTCCCTTTTGCACATGAAACCATTTAATGCAGCAGTATTTGGCTCTGGCCGAGGGAGAGAAGTCATTGACTGGACAGGCTGACTTCTCAACTGGTGAAGTCAAATGCTGCTCCTGAGAGTGTCAGGTGCTAAAAGTCACACTGCTTTGGATGACTGGTCATGGACCAGCACCAGTGGACAAGCAAGTACTTGCAAATGAGCTGAAAGGTTCCTAAGGAACAAGATTCTCCAGGTTGGGAAGAGAGGGGAGAGAATGTGATGAAAACCTTAAATACGCAGTTCAGTCAGGAAAAGAGTGGGGAAGCCTGCACAAACACCACCAGCAGATCTGCTAACACCGTTTGTGTAAATGTTCTCTGCAACTGTTCCACAAACTATTTACAACAGGTTTATGTGCATTAAGTTTTGGCTTGCCAAGCAATTAAACACTACCCTTTCTTTGAAGCTGATTGGGAGCTATTAACACCTGCTTATCAGACTTTTACATATCTAGCCCAAGGTATAATTCTATAAGGCTTTCCCACACAGAGAACTCTTAACTCTTCAGCCAGATCCACTCCACAAGTGAAATGGCAGTGCAGGAGGAAAAGAAATGCAGTGAAATTACACATAATTGCTTTTTCTCCACCTCTATTAAACAGGGAACAGGTGAGTCAGCATTCCCATGGAACTGCTTTACTGTGAAAGAAGGAACTCTGCCTCAGCCTGGCAGCCATTTACTCTTGCCTCTGCTATGGTATCTCCATACTAAAACTTTCCTGCAGGGTTGGTTACTGCTTATAAGCATCATAACATGCATACCTGTGGAGCACTCCTTTCATTAGAAGGAGGATTTGCCACCCCACATCTAATTACTGAAAGCAAGGTGCAAATAGTAACCACTATTTTGTGTTTTTCAAAATAGTCCCACTACTGTAATGCACTACTGAAATCCAATTGGGTTCATGGGTCCAGGTGTCATGCCATGACTTACAGAGCTAAGGAAGCAAGCCTTCTCCTAGCTTTAAACTGCCTAAATTCTTGCTACTGATTGTTGCTGATTTATTTGAAATACTAAAAACACAAGCACAAATTAATTGCACTACTGGAGAACCACCATACAAAGCAATATTATTTCTTGTAGCACTGTATGAGAGCAGGGTTCCTGAGGCAGAGAGACACATTTGTACCAGACGCTGTAACACTGAGTAAGAATAGACAGCTGTTATCTCTGGGAACTTATCATCCACATGGACGTAAAAGACAAAGTCTGAGAGAAATAAGAGAAATGAGGAAACTTCACAGCAGGCAGGTAAGACTGGGAAGGTAACTTAAATTTCCTGAGTCTGAGCTAGCACGGACTCCACTAGACTACCTTAAGAGACAGTCCCTGTGAAGATCAAGGTTGATTGATCTCCTAGTTATTTTTTAATTTGCGCGTTTTAGCTTGGCCTATTCAAAACTCCCCTGCACAGCAATGGTCTTTCATCTGTCTGCCTCTCTCTGATCTGCGCTTGGGAAGTCAGCAGGTAGGGTGCATCACGAGCTTTGCCTCTCCATTGCATGTCACTAATTAAAGAAGCCATTCAAAATAAAGCTCCTACTCATGTTCTCTATTAATAGCCAAGAGCTTTCCTCCTCCCTTCCCCTCCCACGACCTCTTTCTTTTAAAGTGATAAAGCAACCTGTCCAGGGTTTTGAGATCCCTTGCGCTCAGATACCAACTCAGCATCTTTCCAGATGCATTACAGCAGTTCTCTGAAGAACTCAAGGCAGTTTCCTCAAAAATATGCCACATAACACCCCAGTAACCCTATCAAGATCCCAGTAGCAACAGAAGATTCTGGGAATAGATGACTTAAAATTGATGTCAGCTTTTACTATGCCATGAAAGGTTTCTTGTTCAGACCCTGACACTGATTATCCACTCGCTTCTGAAAGCCTCAGTTATGTGGGCTTAGCAAACCTGAGAGCAGGGCAACAGCCAGAGCGGCAGAAATTACTTGTCAAAAAAGAAGTGCAGTGAGATGCGCTGCAGGAGAGATGAGTCATGGACAAGCTGCACTCCAGAAACAGCTCAGCAGGGCCAGCTGCTGCCTTTCAGAAAATTAACTTAATGGACTCGACAAGCTAGCACTGAAGGTGCAGCAGAGGAGCTCAGCATCAGCTAGTCCTGTGCATCCAGAAGATGCTGCATCTGTGCTTGCTTTGAGAGGATGGTCGGTTGGATGTGCAGAGGTTATGGAGAAGCACTCTGGAGATCAGTGTTGCCAGGCCACATACACGAAGGCAGTCAGCAGACAGGACTTGTTATCCAAAAATAATTTTTTTGTTTATAATTAAACACTGATTAGGGAAGGTGAAAGAGCCAAAGCTTTTAAGAGGGTGGGAAGTTGGAAATGGATTTGTAACTCGTAGTGACCATTTTAACTTCAGATAGAAAAGTCTTAAATTAACTGTTTATAATTGTGTCCCTCTTTTTTTTCCTCTTTTTGTGGTCGTGTTTGGTGGTGTTGCAGTATGAGTTGGGAAGTGCACCAAGGAGGAAAGGCCAGAGCTATATTTAAATAGCCTCCCAAACATGTAGTGTAAGAGGCTGCTGCAGGGTCAGACAAGCTGGGGGGCACATAGAGAATTGCCTGTTTCGTCAGCAGGAAATCCCCTGAGGAGGACTCCCCTTATTGGCACCTTCACCATTGAGAGGTCAGTGAGGTGGCCACGTCCCACCACCTCCTGCCTCTCCTCCTGACATGGGCAATGGTCCCTGATGACCTCCATTGCCCAGCAAAGGAGTGCACTGGCATGGACCATGAGAAGGGGGATGGGAGCTGGGATGCTGGTTTGTCCATGTGGACACATCTGTCAGGGGATGGCCAGGGCAGTCTGGGGTAAGTCCCACGGGTGGCTTGGCTCCCTCTGTCCTCCTGTCCTCCAGTTTTGGAGGGGAGGAAAACACCCCTATCATGGGGTGGAACCTTTCTCCCCACAAAGCCATGGGACCCTAACAGGATTTAAGGAAGAGTATCATCTCCTTCAGGGAGTGCTTGATGGGGGAATGTGCCTGGTTAACATTTCTGCAATGAATATCCCTGGAAAGTCTTCTTTCTATGTGAAAATGTCTTCTTTTTATGTGAAAATCCATTACAAACAGGAAGGTGGAAAGAGAAAAGTGTCCTTCCCATCAACAAAGAGAATTGAGCTGTTTTTAACAATAAATAAATTTTGAATTAATAAATCAAAGTATGTGTTTACACATGATATGAAGCAAAGCTCTTAACATCTGATTATTATCCTGAAGAAACATATTCATTCTGCTTTGTCAAGCCAATAAACAACATATCACTTATCTTTATACTCTACCTCAGTTTCACTGGGAAAATTGCCATAAAAGCTTCCACTTCAATGAAACACTCAATTAAAGCAGGGCTACACAGGATCACTTTCAGGTATGATCTGCTGAAGCAGCCTGGCTCTCATCCAGGCTTTCTCTGCCAAACTCCACTCCAGTCCTGAAATGTCAAGATGCTGTACGTGTTTTTAAAGGACTTCTTCCCTCCCTAAATTTTGCTGCAAGGGCCAAGAGACGTGAGTAACCAAAACCGTCTCACAACGCTGTTAAGCAAATTCCTGGTTCCCTTTCTTCTCTCCTAGCAAATAAAACGAATTGCATACAGCAGCTGAGCTGGCAGAGCGATGGGCTGAAGTACTGCAGCCAAACAAAAGCAGTGACAAGTAACATGAACAGGCACTATAGTCCTCAGTAGTGTTCTTCTATGTCATGTATTTGGTTGGGGCTCAGGAGACAGGCTCTTCCCACCTACCTGTCCTCCTGCACCAGCTTCACAAAGGTGTGACTTTATCCAGCCCTTAGCAAATTCAGTCAGAAAGAGCTAAGAGATAAAATAATAACCTCTGAGAGACATCTATTCTACTAAGAAACTGTTATACCTTCCCAATCATATTGGTCTGGCTGCAGCCACACCTTTGTGAAGACACTTGGCTTTCCTGAAAGTGTAAGAGGCTTTGAATTGCAACAGAAAAGTTTTATTTTGCAGTTTAGAGAAGCTGTTTAGAGATCTGGTCTGAGCAGATAGATTTTTCCATCTGGAACAGTTTTCTGTAATTATTACTTTAATTATTACCAATAAAAACAAAGCAGCACTCCCACCATCTCACTTCTTAGCAATCAGAAGAACAGCACAGCTGGAATATGAGAGCTGAGAAGTACTCACTAATTTAGACACCCTGTTAAGCCTCTCATGGGTAGGTGGCCCTGCTGGCGCAGCCCAATCAAAACCAAGGGAAATATCCCACGGATGGATTTGCTCTGAAACGCGTTCAGGAAATTCCCTCTTTGTGCTGCGTGAATAGCACCGGGGTGGTGCTGCTGGCACTCAGTCCTGCTGCTGTCCATGGCTCCCTGCTGCAGCTGGCCAGGAGAGCCTCAGCCCGGGCTTCTGTCACTGCAGGTGACACAGCTGCGCCCTGCCGAGAATGGGCAGCAGCCCGCATCCCGTAGGAGCAGTCTGAGCAAGCTACACTCTACCCTGCAGCCATTCAAGTGGGTGAAAAAACAGGGAAAGACTACAAAAAGTTTGAGTTAAGGAACCTGGACTAAATGAAGGCAAAGAAGGAGGGGTGGGAGGCTCTCCCCATCCACACTCCTATGTGCACATCAACTTCAAATGCATGAAGGCTCTCCCTGAACTCGAGAAGAATTGCTCATGTACTTTTATTTAAGGGACTATTTGCTCAATTGGGACTTAAGTGAGTTAATTTTTTTCCCTCCAGAGGTTGGGTGAGGAAGAAGAGATGCAGCTGTATTTCCAGGGTTCTAGCAACAAGCTTTAGTTTCTACGAATGTTAACATGAGCATAAATACTTCTGGAACACTGCAGAAACACCACAGCCCAGACAGTCCTTTTATTTACCAAAGTATACACACACAGTAAATGAAACAAAAAAGCCCCAAACAACCCTCCATCAAACGAAACAGATTTCAGAGGACAAATTAATTAGAACTTCTTAAAAGGTTAATCAACAGTTTTCCAATATATTTTGGGTGATTATTCGAATTACAGTAATATGCAAATACTTGAAATTCTTAGCTCTAAAAATCTCGTGGGTTTTTTGTTTGTCTGTTTTTTGCTTTTTTAATAAGAAAGGTGTCATTACTATCTAGTATCTAAAAATATCAGTGCTAAAGATTACATCAGCATCGGAATGTTTTTCACAGAACGAATTAAAACTGAAGATAAATTTAACAGTGCATCATGTTTAAAAATGGGTGGAGGCACTCAGGAAGATGTGGCTAATAAGATTAAAGTAAGAATTACAAGACTCTTGCAAATGATTTATTTTCTTGATACTGGCCTGTAACGTAGATTAGCTTTCCTACTTTAATGTATCAGCAAAATAAACAGCTGTAGGTGAGTAGGTAAACTTGAGTCCCAGCTCTGTGAGGAAGTTCAACTACTCCAGTTCTACATATGAAGAGTCCAAATGCCTGTGACAGTGATTTTAAGAACCAAAATGATGGTATAGTCAGCCCCACATAAAGACATGGTAAAACCCACAACAAAAGCAGCAGAAAGGGAAGATACCATAAATGTTGTTAAGCTTTTCAAAAATATTATTAAACTAAAAAAAAAAAAAAAAAAAAAAAAAAAAAGATGGTTGATTTACCTTCTGGAACTTAAGGGATTCCCAGTTTGAAGGGTTTTTTCTCACAGAAATGAACTCCAGGCCAGAAAAGCGACTAATTTGTGAAGGAAAGGCAGGATGGTAATGGAAACAACTGATTCCAGTAGCTGGATTCCTAAGGAAGGTGATTAAAAGAGTAAGTTGCAAACTTTGGCAGTTCTGCAGAGGAAAAGCTGTGGATACATGATGCTTCTGGGTCAAATTTTCTGATTTTAAAGCTGCCACGTCTTACTGAAAGAGCAAAGTCACAAGAGGTAAAGTCTCTTTTTGAATGGAATGAGTCACTGCTGAAAGTTAAGTTTAGAGAACAAAAGCTACCCATTCTCATTACCTTTCGGCATTAAAAAAAGGAATCACAACAGAAGATTTAACTTCTGGTATAACTTCTGATTTTGTGGTGCTAGGAGATGTGGAGGAAAAGGCCTTTGTCAATGCACAGAATGCATCAAGGTCCTTGAACGTGCTTCACTGAGATCAGGTGAAGGTGGTAGGAAGAAATGGCAAGAGAGAGCTGCAAATTCTGCCCGATGGCTTGGCTAGTGTTTCTCAGGGAAGCCGACTGTTTTCTTGAACCAAAACCAACTAATGTAATTCATGGCAGTGCCACTTTGTGAACAATGCCCTCTAAGTGAGATGTTGAATTACTAAATTTTTTCTACACAATATTTACTGATACATAAACTACAGTATTTATCACAGCCGGCTCATCCTGCAAACAAATTAAAAGCACACCTAGAAACAATAACAGCTACTGAGTATTGCAAAAGCCAGCCCGAGTTGCTTTACTCTTTGCTCCGAGAGAAGTGTTGGAGTAGCATTCCTGCCCTGAGCCATTTGCAGGCATTTCTAGTCAGGATTTTTTGAAAGATGCCAAAGAGCTTCTAGCCTCTAGAAATTTGTGTCTTTGGGGGTGCTTGAGGCAGAGTTGGTGCCTTTATATTTAATAGACCTCATAGGGTATTTTTCTTCTGTGAATGTGTACAGGTGCTTTTTTGAGATCTCCTGTGAACTATTGGCACCTCAAAGGAGGATGTCCTACTGTCTAATTACCTGCGCATGAAAATCCACCTCCTTCTGTTTGCTTTAAATTGGCCACCTGCTAGTTTCACTCGATGCTCTCTAGTTCTCATATTGGAAAAGAAAGCAAATAATCCACCCCTGCTCCTCTCCACTCATGATTGTGTATTCTCTCTGGTCTGACTGTTTTCTGTTTATCACTTCTCCATTCTATATAATCTTGGTCACTTAAATCCTTGAATGACTGTAACATTGGGATAGCTCCGTATTTTTCTTTATGTTTGTTGCTCTTCTCTGGATCTTCGCTATTTCTGTTACATACGGGCCATGCAGCCCTCCCCCTTCTGTTCTTCGTGTTTTATCCTGCCATCTTCTACCAGCTTTGGGACAGTTTCTGAGTGCTGAACCAATTCTTCCACGAGTTATTACAACTGTTAGGCCTTATTTCTGAGTGGGAACAAGTTGGTTAGTAATTTCTCAGTCTCACTTTCAGTCAGTTTACTGCTCTCTAATCAAACCTGGCCATAGTAAACGTCTCCAACCCGGTCAGAGGGCATCAACACCCTACTGTTACCCTAGTTAGACCTTAAGTCTGTGAAAATTTGGCTTTAATTGCTGGAGTTTGCTGATTTTGCTGCTTCTTTTGTCATGGAGTTCATAGCCCCTTTCCCTATAGCCACAGCCTAGTCTGATCCTCCTCTACAAGCTGTAGCCTGTCACTACCATGTCTTGCTGATTATTTCCTTTCCCTGCACATCTATTCAGCCAGCATGCCAATTCGAAGCCAGGTGTCCCATGGCCCTCATTCTCATTCCACTGTAAATGGAGATCAGTCTCTTCTGGAAGTATCCGGGAGTATCAGCCTTGTGAGTAGGACCTTCCTTGATTCTCTTGTGCAGCTGCTCTGGGAGCCTGTGTCCCTCTACATCAGTGTGGACCTCTCCTTACTGCTGGGAATGTTTCTAGAGAAGTTTAGAAGGAGATGCTTGATTTTATTGTCCTACCTGGCACCCTATGTCTTGCTTCCCAAACCTCTTCCTTGACCTTTCCTACTTCACTGGTGCACATGGAGACCACAGCCACCTTCTAAGGCCGCAGTGGTTTTTTGGTAGATTGCTGAAATCCATGGGGCTCTGCCAGCTTGACTATGTTCTCAGTGTGAGGAATGCCTTTTCAAAACAGGAGATCTCGTCACTCACAAAGGTGGACTCCCTATCCCATTGCTATCTCGGTGTCCTCTGCATGCCCAAAGATGTTGCCACAGAGGGTCCTCAGAGCGCATGGCACCTGGAGAACACCTCCCTCTCCATTTGCTGTACGGCTGGAGAGCACACAGCTCCTTAACCACTCCCCTGTGCCACTCCCTGCACACCTGCCGTGTCCCAGCACTTCTCCCATCACTGCCAGCTGTGCATCATGTAGCCACATAGGGAGCTGCACTGCTTGCCTGCCTGAAGACATGTGTGTATGTGCATACTGCACATGTAAAAATACGTGTGCATGTGAGAGAGAGGCGTACACCTGTCTGTCTCCATGTACAGCTATGGAAACTACTACATTTCATATCTCCTCCAGCCTCCAAACGCTCTTTTCCTTTATCATTTATGGCTAAGGCTAGAAATGGCACATTACAACCTCTCCTCAGTCAATTTTGTTTACTGTAGTCTGAATCGGGATTATCAAAATCCTGTCGAAAGCTTTGGTCTCTACATCGACTCCATAACTAACAGCAGTTTGTAAAATCTGTTGAAATCCAAGAGCTCTCTCTTGAAGTAAGCCAGCTGCTCGAGCCTCGCTGGGTTCAAAGCGGTCTGCTCTGTAACTGTCCTCGTTGTGGAACTACAACATTGTCCTTTTCCAAAGGCAATGATAGCCCTAGCATGCGCGTGTACCAGACCGAAACCAAGACTCCCACCTCAGCAAGAGGGGCTAGAGACGCAGGGAGCGATTCAGTCGCTGCTGGTCGAGCTGAGCGGCAGATTCTTCTCCGGTCTCCGGAAAAACCTGCTTTGAGCCCTGGGTTTGTGCGTCCCAGAGCAGTTTTCTCTCTTCTCGCTGCCCGGGGCTGGCTCCAGCCCTCGGCGCAGCCCTGCGGGACCAGCGCGTATTGCGGGAGGCTGGGGATCAGCGGGAGCCGGTGCCGGGCTGGGTGGGCGGTGGCGGAGCCCCGCGTTGTGCCGTGCCCCGGCGCTGTGCCGTGCCGTGCCGTGCCGTGCCGTGCCGTGCC
>VZRR01010014.1:316809-510394 GCA_013398015.1 Oreocharis arfaki | reverse complement strand
CCCCGCCTCGCGGAGGGTCCGTTACACAAGCGGCGGGGCGGGGCCGCCGCCGCCCCCCGGCCTCAGCGCCGCAACCCGCCGGGCCGCGGAGGGAGCCGGGGCCGGGGGCATCCCGCCCTCGCGAGGGCACGGCAGCGGCAGTGGGGAGCGGGGAGATGGAGCGGGGCGATGGAGCGGGGCTGGGGGCGGGTTCCGCGGGAGCGGCGGAAGGAGGAAGTGGCGCGGCCGCTCGGTTCCCTGCAGAACGGCGTCTCGTGCGCGCCCGGCGGCGCGGCCGCCTTTGCAGGCGCTGTCCTGCCCCACGCCAGCCAGCGGAGCGCCAAGCGCTGGACCTCCAGCCCCAGAGGGGAGTTAGGAACCAGGATTTTCTTTGTGCGCAGGACGCAGGGCGGAATTTCAAGCGTCTTGCGATGTCTGGGATCAAAGTTGCATGTACCTGAAGGATTGGATCCTTCGGCCCAGGTTCCCAGAGATAGTTAGGTCTTTAACTCCCGTTTTGATTAGTGTGAGCTCCTAAACAGCAGAGTCTGTGTCTTAGCCTAACTTAGACACAGAGCTCTGATTAAGGAATTCCGGAGTGCAGAACTTTCCTTCCGGTTGTGTACAGTTGTAATTTATAGCCCACCTTACCGTGCTCAGGTCTTGCAGACAGCATTCTCTTGAAGGTATGAGCAGTTGTAAGTGATGATCTCAGTTTCTGGAGATGAAATGCAACATGTTTAGGTTTACAGTTATTTTATTTAAGTCTTAACGTTAAACCTTTGCAGAATGCTTGTGTTAGTACCATATAAAGAGAGTTGAATGGAGCAGCAGCATTTAAATTCACCCTGATAAAGACAGTCACACCGAAGTAGCAGATTTGATCGGCGAGGCCGATGGTTCCAGTCTGAATTGCATTCTTTCCTTGCCATCAGCCCCTTCGCATGCATCAGTGTCCTTCTCTGGCCCCTGTTGGTAACATGACACCAGGGAATTACTTCATGTGCCCCTTTCTTTTTGCTGGTAGACCACGGTGGAAGGAGCGAGAGCTCTAACTCCTTAGGCACAGTATCACTTCGTTGTGGTCATGTGCCACACTGCAGCTCTTCAGTGAGGTACAGGCACGGCAAGGCCTGCTGAGCCCTGTGTTATCTCTCTGAGGTTGGGGTCCCAGCTGGTTGGCACATGCAGGTAGAGCACTCAGTCGTTGTTATTGTTTGGCACATATGTTAGCACTGCCACCCGGTTGCTTGCTGATGACAGAAGTGACAGATTTTGGGAGATGTCAAATCAGTCTCTGGAGAAGAGCTGTTCGTCACAGGCCACAATATGTGGAAATGGGTAGCCACGAGATATGAGAGGTAACATGCAGGCTGTTAGGAAGGGTGGTTAAAGGCCTCATTCCCCACTGAGCAAATGTCTCTTATGTCTGGGACCAAGTGGAGTTAGAGGCAGTTTTAATACAGAGTTGAGAAAATGATGAGGAAAAAAGGGTGCTGAAATTCAAGAGAAAATAAAAATATTTTTTGAATAAATAGAGTCTGCATTAGAAGAATAGGCTTTATGTAAATAAATTTGCAGCCAGGCTATGTACACCTTCAATGAAAAACATGTACTGTATATACTGTATGTATGTTAATATATGTTTAAAAACCAAACAGTGGGAAAAAGCTGGTGGATGAAGAATGTAAAGTTTGCCATGACATACTCTCTCTTGAAGTGATACATGATCTCCATGATATTAAAACCCATGGCCTTAAAACATCTCCATGATAGAATACTTGGAATGTAAAAAACTTTGTGGACGCGTTGAGAGCACAGAGTAGCTTGCACGTGCATGATGTGGGAAACATTCTGTTAAAGAGGAAATAACTATTTGGGGAAGTAACACAGGGTCCCACAGCTTGATGTTCTAGGCCTGTATAGGAAAAGTAGAGAGATTAGGGCTATATGACTATTTTAGGGCTAGCTGCCCAACCTAGATGTTGACAATAACTGTCATGTGTTAAGGGAGTGTAGAGAAGCTGCAAGAATAGGAAATATGTTTGTTAATGGGAGGCTTCAGTCGCCCCCATGTAGATTATGTCATGGTCCAACATGAGATTTGCCCAGGTGCCAAAAAAACCTACTTTCTGGGTGTAACTTGTACAGATACTCTGGGGGTAACAACTCTGGACAGGGTGCTGGCCAGCAAGAATTAAGTTCAGAATTTTGCATTCAAAATCCCAGCCAGCTCTGACATGACAGAGATCATAATGTCCTTGAACTCAATGTTGTTTCAGGAGCAGCAGAGGCAAGAGTTGTTGTGGCAGTGTTTAATCTTCCAAAGTAGATCTTCATATAGCAAGGAAATAAATTAATCAAATGGTGAGAGGCAGCCAAAAATGTAAAATAGTTGCAAGTGGCATGTAATTCTTCAAAGACACTAATAGTAAAGGCTCAGAGCAATTGTATGTCATCTGTCAAAAATACCAAAAAAGCTGAGCAGGCAAACAAGCAAAGTAAAGCAGCTCAGTACAGGTAGAAAGACGTCTTTCAAATGTTTTGTCTTCAAATGGGAAAGATGGAAAAGAACATAAAATCTTTGTCAAACACAGCAAGGTAGGCCAAAGAGTCATGCTGCTAAAGGCATGAAAACAATTAGAAAATACTCTTTGAGTTGCATCAAACCCAGGAAGCCTGCTGATAAGTTATCCATGCATAGAAGGAGTGCCCAAGGAAGATAAAGTCAGCGGAAGAGTGAAACAAATTCTCTGAGCCTTGCTTCACTGAGAAGGAGTTTAAGGAGATCCTCTTGCAAGAGGCTTTCTATTTTTTTAAGGAGTGAATATGTCGGGGAATTTTTCCCATGGTGAAGTGTCTGCGAGAGAGGGTATGAGAACAAACCATTGAGAAGGATGAAGTGAAGGCAGGAGGTGATACTTGTTGCAGAGTTTTAAAACATCCTAAATGGAAAATTGCTGATGTGTTGCCTCTTGTGTGTAACTCCCTGAGTAGGCCTGCCTTGGTGCTCCAGAAATAGAATGTAACGAGTGAGCTGTCAGTTTTTCACAGTTTCTGTGGAGACTGAGAACTCAAGGATGGGCATTTTTGGTTGGTTGGTTGTTTGCCAGGGATTGGTGAATGGGACTAGCAAACATGGGTAGAAATGTGAAACAGTGACAAAGACTAGGCCTGACTTTTGTCGCCGGGGTGTTGTGTGTCATGGCTCTTCTAGCACTCTCTAAAGTTATTGCTGAGCTGTTGTCTGGTTGATACAGTCCTTACTAAAGCAGGGCCAGTTTCAAGACGGGATCAGTTTGCTTACGGCTGTGCAGTCATGGCCAGTTTGCTCAGTGAAAGGAGATTGTACCCCTCACCCCAAGTCTGCCCAGGGCCTACGCCGTTCAAGGGATGGAGGAAGGGATAGGTGGGGATATGACAAGTTTGCTGGTTGTATTAACCCATTTGGAGCATGAAAATCCTAAAGGCTGAACCACAAAGTCTGAAGAAGAATCTTATTTTGAAAGTCTGGATGTAAGTTTGCAGATGAAGTTCAGTACAGACCAATTTCAGTGTGATGCACATTGTTGCAATCCTAATTTTCTGCACACAAAAATGAAGTGTGAACTGACTTTCTACTCAGGAAAAAATCATACAACATACATAAGCCAATGAAAAAATAAGCTCTATGCCAAGATGTGGCTAATAAAGGAAGGAGTTAAAAAAAGAAATAGAAAACACCATCATGCCACCACAAATGCATGTTGCTCCCCTCTCCTGATTCAGGAAGTAGTGAAAGTTGCTGAGCTACAGAGGAGGATGTCAAAGATGATCAAGGGTATGAAGGAGTTTTTGTGAAAGACTAAGTAGCTTGGAAAAGAAGTGACTGAAGGGACCATAGGGATATTCTTTAAAATCATTAGTGTCATGAGGAAAGTGAAGAGGTAAGATAAATGAGACCCAAATAAAACAATTTGGAGGCAACTTCAAAACAACAGATGTTTGTCCTGCAGTACGTAGATTGGGGTGCTCACAGCCACTGCATGTATGTCAGGAGTTTACTCTGGTTCACGAGTGATTAGGCAGTCTGTGGGAGAGAAACTTGCTGTGCAACTTAGCAGTCAGGACAGTTCAGTATCAAATTTTGGGCACTGACTGCTGACAGGTAATTACTGCAGATGCTGATCAAGAATTGTTGCTGAAAACTTCTAATAGAAACTTCCACTGAGAAGCATCAGCTACAGTCCATTTGCAGATAACAGAGAGAAGCAAGGCCACATATTGCTCTTTTTTATGTGAAGCTTGTAGCGTAAGATTTTATCAGACTTCCAGGAAAAAAAAAGTCTATGATGATCCTGTTTAATTTGGGCTTACTACCCCAGCCCTCATTAATCTGACGCCAGTTACAGTCAGGTTAAGTGTATCCTGTATGCATTTAACAGTGCATTGGAGCAGTACTCCTGCAGAATTCCTCTGACATTTGCAGGACTAGAACCTCTGCTTGCATTTTGTGCATCATGTGTTGAAAGTCATGGTCCATTTCTAGGTAAAGATACAAAACTAATCGCGTGTTACTCTTGCTTATCTCTGTGTCTCATTTGTAAAGATTGCTCTTTTGAAACTCGATTCTTCAAAGGCGTACAATGATTGTGATATTGAGGGCATAAACCATAAGGCAGTATTTACAGAAGTTTTATTGTAGCTTGTGCTGCTACAAACTGATTAGCGCGAAACATTTTCTGGTTCATCCTTTGAGATCTCAAGTGCAAAACAAAATGACAAATAAGTAAGCTGAAAAGATTCTGGGTACAGTAAATGAGAGGAACAGATTTGTTAAGTTGCATATTCCTCATGTATGGAACAGATTTGTTAAGTTGCATATTCCTCATGTATGGATAACATTATGCAAAAAATAATTTGATGTAATTAAATAATTTCCTCTTGGGGTTTGGTTTGTTTTTTTACAGAAGTTTTATTGGATCTGTATGAAGGTTCTTCCTTGTATTGACTATGCGTAAACTCTTCTGTTAAGATTAAAATAGCCACTAAGAAGAACTGAGATCAACAATTAACAGTTAGTGGAAGGGAATGCATGTTAACAGTTTAGAGTTTGATGTCAGCCTATATGTATGTAAATATATATATGCAGATATACATATCTATGTATCTACATATATATAAATACATAAAATTAAGATACTTTGTATATAGCATAAATAATACATTGTACAGCATGTACTTCTTATTGATAAACTGTGAAAAGGTTTTAAAACTTGCTCTTACAGTTAGTGCTGGATATGTTTTCAATTTCTTGGAGGGTCATGTAAAATTTCTGGTTTTTTGAATGGCCTAGAGAAGAAAGAAAGAAGTGGTGAGCAGTACAGTAATGTTTGGTTTCTTAATTTGTAATATATTGCAAGCCCAGCTTTCTCTATGCTGGAAATCTTCTGACTCCTTTGTTTGCTTGGGAGCAGATTGCATTAAATGAAGTAAAGCAGTCTTTAGTACAAGGCAAACATTTTATCTTGTTGCAGCTTGGATACACATCCAGGAGCAAATCTGCCTGCATGTGGCATGTTGTTTCACCCCACGTGCACAATTTAAATTTTAACTCTTAAGTTATTTTAACATTCAATTGTTGCTATATAGGTTGCTATCTTTCAAGATAAGCTTGGAAGTAATAACTTTCATATTCCTGTCTATTAAAGAGTAGGGCAGGTTGCTGTTTGATGGTTTTTCAGATAACCTTGACAGGCTTGGTTTGTAGCTCCCAGCGTATTTCTGATGTTAGGAATGGCGTTAAGGTGCATCAAAACTGTTTAAATTTGTCCTTTGTTTTGAACTGCATGTGACAGTGGATGTTGCCTAACCATTTCCCTTTTGCTGTAAAATTATTTTAAGGACTTTTTAAAGACTTAGATACTTAACATTAATACAGCACAAAAGAAGGAAAGGTTGCTTATGCATTTGGTTTTGAATAGTGTGACCTGTGGTTAAGTTCTGCTTTCTGATATGCATGGAGGGATATATGTGACTTGGAGGGCCTGATAAGTGCACAAAGACTAAGCCTGTACTGTACTGTTTCTATTGATATTGAATATTGCTTGACAGCATTCCAGGCAAGCCTCTTACAGCTTTATCTAAGCAAGATAATGCCTTCGGTGTTTTATAAATTTAGGTAGCAATAAGTTTAGCTCTTTATGTGCATTTCATGCATATATGTGTAACACATTTGGTGTATGATGTGGGCTTTTGTGCATTTGGTGTACCGGCTACTCTTTTAAGGTGTTTTGTTGAATCCTGTAAATGGTCTTTATATGCAACTGAGACATGAATCAAGCCAAAAATACTGAAGTACTGAATTTAATTGGATGAGGCATATAAATGTGTAAAATCAAAACTGAACAGCCCCACCCCAAAACACTTTCCAAAATTGTGACAGTGTCTTAAAAAGTTTATCTAAAATAAAAATAATTCTGCCATAGGAAAACAGGCAGGATAGGAGAGTAATGTTTTTAAATTACTGAAAGCTTGCCTGCAGCATTTGAAATCCCAACAGTGTTACATGAAAAAGATGAAAGCAAAACTTGAGGATAAAATTGAAACCAAATATAAACAAAAGTGAAACCGACTCCGTTGGTTTTCATTTCCCAGTTGGCAAAAATGAAAGAATAAGCACAGAGGAAAGAAGTATGAGAGCTGAACTTGAAAAATTAATTCAGTTTTACCATTTATTTAATCTGTCATCTAAATTTGACTGCTGCATAGCTGCACTCCCTTAGCGAACTACACAACAGAGGATAGGGGCTGCACTCCTGTTTATCCAGGTACCACTTTTCACAGCCAGAGGTTTGGGCAATGGCCCTGCAATATGGGAAGTGGCATCTTGTTTGGTCACGGAAGTGCCATTTTGAAATGCTGTGGCAAACGTGTACACGAAGTACAGTGGAAGTGATGACATCCAGGATGATGAAAGGGAGTCAGTCATTCAGCTGGCCAGAGCACTTGAGCTTTATTCGTGTTGAGATTCAAGTTGCTAATAGGAAGGGGTAAAAAATACATGGTGGGCTTTTTTTTTGCATCCCACCTTTGGGGTCATCCACTTAGATCTGGGGCAGATCAACAGTAACCAAAAAATGTAATCCGGTATCAGCTTTGCTGATGGCATGAAATGACTGTGGATGGTTTCACTCAATTTCCACAGATCAGTCAACAGCTAGAATCTACTTTGTGACCTTGAGAACTACCAGGTGAATTAGGCAAAAGATGGCCAAACATTGGATGTGTAATCTCAAATTAATGTCCTCCTATTTAGAGATGCATGCTCCAGGCCTGTATTGAAAAAAGTTTGGATGTTGACAAGAAGCTTGGACAATCTCTGCTCTGCTAAAGCTGTACTGGAGTTAAATGAAAGTCTTTAATTCCAGAGGTCTAATTCTCACACACTTTAACACATTGCATTCAGGCATACAAAACCTAAATTTTTGGATGCCAGAACAATTCTGGAGATTTGAGATTGATAAGGGAAGCCAAGGAAGTCTAGCTTTGTTTAATTTAATAATATTTATGCAGCTTAGATGAGAAATGAAGATGAGTTGAGTTGTCTCACTCTAGCTCAGTAGCATTTTAGGAAACTTCCGAGATAGAAATAGCTGCTGCAGATCACGAAGTGAGGCTGTCTAATTGCTGTTGGTCTGTGGTCAACACAAAAACTTTAAATTAAAAGCACATTTTGTAACCAATCCTATTAACTATTCATATCCTGTATGTCCCGTGGCAGAGGAAAGAGCAGCATTTTTAGAAAAAGGAGCATTAGATCCTATCATTTCAACAAGCGTAAGTACAAGCATTTAAAGCTTAGTACACTTTAAGTGCAAGCCTTTCAGATGTGTGTACAAGAGAAAGACATTTCTCTCTTAAATTCTCCAGTGTCAAGCAATATCTCCATAATAACTAATTCAATTTATTTTTTGTGCTCAACACATCTGCTTCTTTCATGGTGCTATTTTTGTAACTGTAAATAAGTTCATGTGACAGACATGTTTCCAGCTCACAGTGTGGGTGATTCAGAGGATCCCAGCCCCCAAGTCTGTGCCTGCCGTGATCTGTCTGTAAAGAAAGTGTCTAAGTAAGCATGAGAGTGTTTTTTACAAATCCGAACTAACGTATACTTTTCTTGAATGCCTTTTCTTAGAAGTAAAGGAGAAATTGCTTTGCTGAAAGGGCTGGGTCTGCTTCTGTCTGCTTCTGGGTGAGGTTAGGCAGAGGTAGTTTATGTCTTTTGCTGCCGGATCTGGGTGCTGTGCTAGCGATTAGAAGTTTGGGTAGCAAAGGTGTAGTTGTGGGTTAGCTATTAACTTCAGTGGTAGAAACTGCCCTTGCCCAGACAATAAAATGAAAGCTTTAAGCAAATATTAAATCGCACTTTAGTGTAGTGTGCAAATAGGTCTTGCTGTGTGTTGCAGAACAGTGTGTTATACAAACAAAGGCAGCTGTGAGAAACAAGCCAAATCCAAGCAAGGTGGATTACATCAGGTGCAGGTCATGGCCGGTGAATGTGAAAACTCTTCCTTGAACACATTTCTCAGTGTTTGCTATCTGGAATAATTTTTTTCTTCATCCCTGAGTGCCTCTAAAATGTCATTGTCTTCTTGCAATCCTGTCTGAGCCTCGCAAGCCATCAGTGTGGGAACAATGAGATTAAGCACTTTTCTTTAACAATGGCTCTTTTCAAATGCATAGCACCCTATAAAGCCCTCATCCTGTACTTAGGCAAAGGAATGTTAGGCAGGACATGGAGATAAAGACCGCCCAGGCTTTAAAAGGTACTCTCACAGTTTAAGATCCTGATCTTGCAGGTGTGCACATGCATAATTTTCCACTGCTTTCAGTAGGACCCGTGTAGTAAAAGGGCTTGTTAAAAGTTTTAGGGATGTCTCCTGTAAACCTAGTCGGAGCTCATGAGAATGCAGTGGTCTAACAGAACCATGCCGTTAAGTTGCATCAGTGAAGTGATTCTTTATGATTGTTTGAGCTTTAATAGCCTTCTAGTTTTCACCAGGCTGGAAAATTCCTTGTGTATCAGGTGTCAAATGCTGAGTTTTCCTGGCAGCTTTAAAGAACACACAGAGTTTGGCTTCCATGGATTCCGACTGATACAGCTAAGCAGCAGCAGCAATTATGTGTGGGTATTCAGGAGTGGATTCGCATGGGAGTGCTTGATTCCAGAATAAAATTGATTATTTTGAGGATAACTGCTCCTCAATGCAAGGAATTAATTACTGCTTGACAACCATGCAAGCAAATCTCTTGTTGCAAACAAGCCCCTCCCAAACTTGTCTGAGTGAGGAACAGGAAAGTCACCACCTTTCTTCTAGGCAGTGTTTGAGAGAAAAATATTTAGAAATCCCAGGTGCTGAGGACAAATCGTGGTCAGTCATCAGATGTAACACAAACCTTAAAAAGAAAACAAATCAGGTATCGGACTGATTATTAATAACCAATTTATGACTGCTTTTGAGACTCTTGGAGGAGGTGGCAAGGGAAGTCTTCTATAGTTACATGCTGTAGAGTGTCTCTTGAACAGATGTGTTGTCATCCTGATGCCACGAGAATCTGGTGTCTCCCATCTTCACTCCCTGTAAGACCTGAGAAACAAATGAAAGAAAACTCCAGGAAACAAAGTTTTCTTTTAAAGCTGAAACTAAAGCAATCATTTTGTATTGTTACCAGACTTGCAGACGTTGATACGTGTGCAGATGATCATCGTGGCAAGGATACTGTGGAGATGATCTTTAGCAATCTGTTAAAAGCCTGGCCCAAATTCCCAGCTGATGTAGGTTGCTGCAGTGCCAGAGAAGTGAATGTGCTCAGCCACAGACATTGTATTCTTCAAGTGTCATGATAGTGTTCAACACAGGAGCCAGCACAAGGGAAATTTCATTGTGAGTATTGAGAGACTGAAGCCTTGCTTCATTATGGCTAAGTCCAGAAGCAAAAAAAAAGAGCAACCTTGTGGGGTTTTTGTATTAAAATAAGATGGCTTTTCTTCAGTGAACTTCTCGTCTACAAATCCAAGGGCTAGCTTTAATGAGGTCTGACATCACTGTAAAATAACAACTCATGTCTTTGCTACTGAGGGAGAATAAGCTCTGCATGGAAACCAAAGAGTCTGTTTTGATGTGTAACGTCTGAATCCCAGCCAGGGCATGTTAACACCCTTTGGGTGGAACAGAAATGCTGTAGGGCTGATGAAACATACTCTATATACAGTATGAGTTCTCACTGTACATTTTCCTGAGCATGTTTAACATGCACTCTGTAACGCTGATTTCAATACATGTTTGAGTTATTTTTGCCTTTGTTTTCTTCGGTTTTTGCTTTGTTTTCAGGGAAAGTCAAGTTGGTTGTTTTTTGCCCTCTGTCCCTTGAGGATAAAGGGCTTTTCTTCATTCCACTTTGTATATCGTTCTTGGGTACAGCAGCAGGAGAGGAGAGTGTGCTGAATGCTTCCCTCCTCCTCTGTCTGCCTTGCAATGAGGTGGGCACAACCTGGACACTGCATTGCAGAGCCTTGGGAAGGTGGGTAGCTGTTGCTAGCATGAATCTGTCATGCAGGCACTGTGGTTTCTCAGGTTTTTCACCACCTCACAAAGCTTTCCCCTTAGCAGCCATAGTCCTGTTGTAGCCCTGCCACATTTTGTTTGGGAACCCAGGGAAGTGGGTGAAATATTGCCTGGTGGTTGCCTGTACAGTTCTTCTTAATGGCCAGGCCATGCCTTACACCAGTCTGCCCAGGACCTGTGCTCTCCCACCCTGCCTGCTCTCCAATTCTTGGCTTTCTGGCCTGTCTCGATGAAGTTGCCTCCTTCCTGCAGGCGCTGGAGCAAATAAGGTACCACCTTCCATGGCTGCGGTGAACTCTTTCTTGGTGATGGGCAGGAAGGACATAGTCTTTTCTGCTGTGACGAAAACATTAGGAAAGAGCAGGGAAAATACTGCCTTTGCTACAATGTGGATCATGTGTTCCAGCCAACACAGGAGCAGTTGGCGAGTACTTTAGGGAGCTCGTGGCAAGAAGTGCTTAGTAAGAAGTAAATCTGCCAGTGATGTTTCCCCCATCCCTCCCAGTTCAATAGGGCATCACTGACAGAATAATGGTAAGGAAAAAAGAGGCACCGTTACATGCAATTAAAAGATCAGAGAGGGTAGGTTTTGCTTTCTAACTAGCTATGAATCCAGAAAGTCTGTTACTGGTTTTTCTGGGTTTTCTCAGTTTGTATCTGTTTTCTAAGCGAGGATTTGATTTTGAACCTGTAACACTTGTACCTCTAAGAATGGCAATGCCCACTTTTCCTCATTTACTACTCTTTAATGAAGTGTTTTGCTGTTGTTTCCAAAAAAAGATTTTTGATATTTGCGTAATTTGGGATTATCAGAAAGAAAGCATGTTCTGCAGTACCTGTGGTAAGATTCTCTTCCACCTCATGGCAGACAAAAAATGTACCAGGCAATGGTTTTGTCTCCCTACAGACTGCGGGCAGGGTGATTTCAGGTGTCCACAGTTGAAGCAGCTGAGTAAAGGGCACTTCTGTTGTCCTTTCAGTGTCAATCTCACATTTCTGAAGTATTTCTGAGCAGGTGAGTCTGACCAGGTTTTCTTACCTGGTAGAAGGCTCTATCTCTCTGACAAGTTTGACTTCTGAGCAGGTCTTTGCTCAGAGTACAAATGGTTAAATCTTTGAAAGTGGTCTTCACAGCAGAATAGCTGAAAAAGGTGGCCATATATGCAAAATCTGATATGAAGGCAGAGTTCAGTCTGTGACCAAAGAGCAGAATTTTGCTCCAAGTACTGTTCTTTAAAAAAAGATCATGTTTCCTTGTCTGCTGGAACAGTCTTGGCACAGACACAAATACAGAACCCAATTCTCTGAATCCTAAAATTAGCTTATGTTCTCATTTCAGCCTATCTCTTTGGTCACATGGGATGATTGATGCTTTTCTTAACTGCATCAGCCTTAGCAAACAAAGGGAATAGTTTAAAAGTTTATCAGCAAAGCACAAATAAAGATAACTTTGCAAAGAAGTAATTTTGCTGGTTCTGTATCTGCAGAGAAAAGATAAATTGATACCATGCAAAATTCTGCACGTGTCCTCTGAGGAACAGATGTTTTTCCACAGCTTTGAGCAAAGGCTGTGACCTACATCGCAAATGTGCCTCCAAGATCTTATCCCACCTCAACTTTTCACAACCAGTAATAGTATTTCCACATACTGACTGACAAATCTTTTAACTAGATACTATTTTCTTTGTGATAGGGAAAAAATAACTGCTTTTCTGGATTTTTGTTTTGGTTTGGTTTTTTGTTTGGTTTTTTTGTTTGGTTTTTTTTGGTTTTTTTGGGTTTTTTTTGTTCCACAGGAATATACTTTTAAGAATGTACCCACAGGCATAGAGTAGCTTCTGTTTTCAGGATAACCTTTATGCCTTTTCAGTTATCCAGATGATGCCAGAGTGAAACTGAAGGAAAAAGAACATCGTTTATTGCTCAGATGTGATGCCTGCCATGCCATTGCTTTCACTTTCTGTCTACAGCTGCTGTAATTCTAGTGAAGAGCTCTTCATTCTCAAAGCTGTATGGCAGGAGTGCTATCTCTGTCAAGGAAAAAATAAGTCAGACTTACTAGAATGTTCTAGTGGAAAGGACTACAAGCTCTTTATCAAACATTATGGAATGAAAATATGTGTATATGCAGATTGCAACCAGTTTATAGCTTGTTGGGGAGTAGCCTTCGCCATGTTCTTGAAGTTTCTAGTTGCAAAAAATAGACTGAACTGACCACAGGACTAGCATGAATAGTGCAGTAACTAAAGCTTCAAAGAAGATCAAAATAATCCCTCCATAAACTGTGGTGGCAGCCCATCCATGGGCCATGCTTCTTGTATGGGAATGGGTCTTCACAGGCTCCCAGTGCCTCCCCCTCCATGCAAATGCTAGTGAGTTGGGGCTGGTGTCTTGCCCACTTGCCACTGGTTTGGGAATAAATTTTTTGATGTCTTAATGTCTGTTGATATATTTAAGGTCCCAGCCCGAAAACACCAAATGCCCCTGACTGTGGCCCCCTCTAATACTGAGACAGGTGGTAAAAACAGAGCAAGAAAAGGGAAATTGTATTCATGGAGCTACCAGTCAATACATTTGTAAGAGGCATGCTTAAAAATACTGGTTTGGTTTTTTTGGGTGTCTTACTAAGAATGTCTTACTGAAAATCATAAAGTGATATCCTAGCAGGTAGTCCTACTTAAAATGTCTAAATGAGCTCCTCTTTTCAGATAGGGCAGAAAAATGCTTTCTGAGGTCCCATCTGGAGTTGACTGTGTTTCTTGGTGATTATTCTTCCTTTCCTCCACCATGAGACAACGATAAACCAGAAGAAAAAACAAACAGGAGTTATTTTCAACATAATGCCAGAAAGACTCCAACACTGGGTCTCTGGGAGTATTAAGTGTTTTCCTTTGTTCTCCCCAAAGAGTTGCTGGGGGTCAGTATTATCCAGATTTAAAGCTATTGTCTAAAAGCACAGGAACAGTTTTGGATTAAGGGGTTCCTCCCTGTCCTTCCCAGCTGCTCCTTCCCACTCCTATGCCAGGGTGCCTTCCTCTCTTGGTTGTGCTGTCATGTGTGCCTTTGAGCAGGATGGGAGCCATGGTCCAGGTTCAAATAGATGAAAGGGACCCTGCAGAAAGAGGTGTTGCTTGTAAGCCTGCTAAGTTCCTGGACTTCTTCAGAAAGCTGCCTATGCAAGGAGTTGTGTTAGCATGCAGCAAAACTGGGATGGGACTGAAGGGTGATGGAGTGATGGAGTACGAGGTGCTTCTTTGCCATTGGTGGAGCTGGTGCTACTCCTTCCCTCTGCAGCCCCAGCTGGCTCTGGTCCTCTCCCTAGCTACCTCCATCCATGGTCTCTGCAGGGTGGAGGAAGATGGTGTCAAGTGGCCCAAGGCAGTCATTAAGCTGTTTTCCTCCTGGTTTACCAGAGTGTGAAGGTTCAGGCAGGCAAAAGTAACCAGACTTCTGGAGAAGTTTACTTAGGCCAGCAGATGGGTACCCACAGCTCAGGAGATCATGGTAGTGGTGAAGCCAGTGGGAACTGGATGCCTTGGCAGCTCTGAAAATACTGTTAGACATGCACTTGCCCCCAGTACAAAAAATACTAACGGCTAAATGTAGCTTTTTCTAGGTGTGAATGTGCAGGGGAAGTGCAACATTAAGGCTGTCCAGGCGTGGGAGGTAAGTGTTTAAGTGCTTTTAGTTTTAAAGCCTGCTTCAGATTATAAATGTTGATGGTTTGTTCTCCTTAAAAAGATCGACTGTTGCTGCTTTTTTTCTTTCATCTGGAAAAAACACTGGGTAAACACTGGAAAGAGGCTGGCAAGGAACTTGACATGCCTGCTGTTTTGTAGGGCTCACCTTAGTTTCTGACTTTGTAGGTTTGTTTTTATATTTGATATATTCTGTTGGATGGTGAAGCTGGCATGGTGTTAGGCAATGGCCCCTGAAACTTTACATGCTTTTGCTGCCTATTTTGGAGCCTATTTCAAAGGTTTTTACAAACTGGAATGATTCTTAATGTCAGATGATTGAGTCTGTAGGCACTGATGGATGGACTCCAGGTTCTCCCACCTGGAGCCAGTGGAATAAGGCTTCAAGTGCACCCAGTAATGCCATTTATGGACAGACAGGAGTTACTTTTAAGGCACTGCAGAAGCTGATGTTCCTTTCTGTACAAATAAATCATGCATTTGACAGCTCTGGATGGATATCTGGCACCTTTATTTCCCACAGGCAATTACTCAGTAGAATTGACTTGGTATTTTCATCAAAAGGATGTTGTTGACATGCAACTGCCAAAAACCCTGCTACATTTTAGCACCATTGTGGTCAGTGCTGTCCTAAGGCAGACAGGTCTGGGAATGTCTTCTGAAGACATCCAGCTTTATTTTCGGCAGCATGTGCTCTGAAAGGAGCGTGGGGTGGGGGTTGTGTTTTGATGAGCGAAAGTACGGCTGTACTTGCCCCTCTGTGAAGGACATAACTCCAGAAGATGCCCACTGTTCTCTCCAGCTGAACATCATTGTAGGATTATTTTTAGCTGAGTTTGAATTTATTTTCAGATGAACAGGTCTTGGGAGCCACTCCTCCCTTCTCACAAGCCAAACTTCTCTCTTGATTACCTTGGATTAATTTGTCTTTGTATGGGTGATGGATGTGAAGGTGTGTGCTGACAGCTGCAGTTGCTAATCCCAGAGGAATCCCAGGGTGCCAAAAAGGAGATGAGCACCTCTCTGCAGCATCTGCAGGGGAGCAGCTGGGGAAGCCCCCAGGCATGTGGGAGGGAAGAGACAGGCTGGCTCAACTCTGCCGTTTTGGGCAAGATGGGCTTCCTTGTAGTAGCGATTGTTGGCAGCTTTCTCATTTCCTGAAATGTATTGCTTTTGCACAAAGGCAGCTTCTGTTTCTTCCATGTTGCCTGTCCCAAGTGGGATTTGTTGCTGCTGTTTTCAAGATGACTTTTCTGCCTTCTGTCTAATTTGTTCATTCGGATGGGCTTGAAATTTGTCTTAGGGGCTCATTATCCAGAAGACGAGTCCGACTGCTGAATGGGAACACTCATTTTGAATGTTGAGTCTGATGCACAGTGTTTCCAGGAATTGTCCCAAAGTGTGTGCGTGCTTAGAGATACCTTACAAAGAGATGCATCTGTTGCAGATAATTGTTTCTTCCTTGTCAGACAAATAAAAATTTGCTCATGTTTTTAGTACATTGCCATACGCATTTTTCAGCTTTGACTCAAACTGTAGTAGGGGAACATGGTAGAGATCTCCTGTGCACATTCTGCAACCTGGATGAGGATTGTTGGTGCCAAGGGGAGGGGGATGCAGTGGCACAGCTGGCTGTTTGCCACCAACCTGGGGGGCTGAGAAAACTGTACCCGCGTCATCCTCGCCCAGAAAACAGCTTGCTTCTTACATGGAGAGGGGATATGCACAAGGCCTTATTCCTTCCTGGGGCTGGCTGTTTTTTCACATCTGAAGAGAACCTGAAAGGGACCTGAACAGTTGCGGCCGTTTTCTGAGCTATTTTAGAAATTTGTAGTTACTGCAACAGGCTGCAGCTGAAGCACAAGTGACCGGCTCTGCGTAGTAGTAAACAAAATACCAATATGTTTGCTAAGAGATTAGTGTGAGCATGGCTACTGGTAAATTCTCTGAGCACATCAAAGAACCTTATTGTTACATTCAGGTTTTAATTCCTTATTAGTTTCAGGAAATTCATGTCCTCAGAGCAATGAGAGGAAACTTTGAACGTTTTTCTTCCTCTTGTGCTGGGTGTGGGCTTGGTACTGCCTAATTGTTAGTCTGTCCCATGCCTGTACTCCCATAGGAAGCGAGAACAAACCCATTTACATTTGTGCCTTTGCTGTGTGCTTTCAAATTTTTCTTTTTCTCTTTTATTTTTAAGATCAAAGGTGACAAGAATAGTGGAGCAGAGAACTTAAGAATGATGCAGAGAACACAGATGTGAAGAGCAAAAGAGAGAGGAAGGAGCTGAGCCCGGTGCAGAGGGGGCAAGGAGAAGCAGCAGCCTAAATGCAAGTACTTGAATGTGGAAATGATGGGTTCCAGGCTGCTTAACAGGCGTTTAATGCATCGCTTTAATCTGCATCTAGTGCCAGTTGGTGCTTTTAAAAGGGTGTCTGAGATAGGTTAATGTTTTTAAAATTTTGTGCCTCAGGTTCAAGACTTTGGACTCTTATGTCAATAATTTACAGCTCTAAACAGGGAAGTGGCATTAAAGTCACGTGTGCGTGTGTGAGAGAGAGACAGAGAGAAAAAGAAGTCAGTTTGAGTCTTAACTGGATAATACAAGGTGGCGTAGTGCAGCTGAGGGGTGTGTGAAGCACTCTCTTCTTAGCTGAGCAGCATTGAAATGTAAAATAGCAGCTAAAAAAATCAGTGACTGGATTGATCAGAGAAAGCTAGAGAGAGGGGGTCAAACCACTCAGCCACAACCAAAGTGGTCTGCTAAATTGTTGTGATGTAAAATGTATTTTTATTGATTCTAGTCAAGTTCATGGGACTAAAAAAGCCATTTGAAAGCCCTTTTGTTAGCAGGAGCATCATTTTAGCTAGTACAATGATGCCTCCTGCATGTGAATTTTTTTAGTTACATATTTTTTTCTTGGCAAAAAAAGGTCTTGTGCAAATGCAGGTACGTGGACCAAAAAGAGGTGTCTCCAAGAGAGTAATTGTTTTTCTTTGTCGCCTCTGGTATCCCACCTGTATCAGCAGACAAGCTTTTGCCACTATCCTATATCTTCTTTAGGTGAAGGTTTTCCTAATCCAGGTGTACCAGAAGAGTATTATCTGCCATAAGGAAGACTTTATCATCCCAGTTGCTCTTGGGGAAGGCTCACACACAGATCTAAAATAATGATTATATTTACAACTGTTCGGTGCCTGCAAAGCTTTAATAAGTGTGCTGTGCAGAGGTGGAGGAGCTGCCTGGGGATTCTGCCTGCCAAACAAGTAACCTTGTCCCTTGTTCCCTGCAGCTCCTCCCCACGTGGGTGACCATGCCTGTCGAAAGGATGCGGATGCGGCCCTGGCTGGAAGAACAAATCAACTCTAACAGAATACCAGGGCTGAAATGGATAAATAAGGTAAGGGAGGGGTGTGCATGTGTGTGCTGAAGGGGAACTTGATAGCAGTGGCTGAGGTCTGCATAGGTAAATCAGCTCATTCTTGGTTTTCAAAGGGGTGACGTGGGGAGGAAGGGCAAAGATGAATGCTTCCTGCTGAACCTGTTCCTCTGGCCTCGCCTGCCAGATCTGAAGCATCCTGCTTCAGTCTGGTGCATTTGTGGCTCATTTGAAAGCATTTTCCAACTCTTTGTTGTTGAAGTGAGTGTTTCTGGAGACTCTGCTAGGACATTATTTTTTATCCTAGGAGCACATTGTTCAACAAGTAGCATCAGAGGGATGTGATCAAAATGTTCTCCTGAGGTGGAAGACTGTGTTCTGTGTGAGACTCTGAGTAGAAGCAACGATCTCCTGTTTCAGACTTATGTGACTTCTCTGATGCTTCTCAACCTGGGAGAAAATAGGGTAACTTTTCCCCCTGCCGGATTCAAAGCTAATATTCCTGGTCCTGAGCTCTTACTACGTGCTCAAGACACTTTGAGAGCACAAGCGTGAGCTCAGGATGTCAGTGCCCAATTTGGATTTATTCAGACTGGTTGAGTAAAACCTAGGAGTGTATTTGAGACTTTGAATAGTAATAAATTCTGGAACATTGCATGCTTTCTGCACTGTGCAGGAGAGTAATTCACCACACAGAAAAGCATGAAGCTGTTTTTGCTACAGAGGCTACTTTAGTATCAGAATGTGTGGAAATGCACAAAATCAGGTGCAGAAACATTGGAACTGCCTCTCTGGTTAGGTCACTAACCCAAATAGTCTGGCATCCTCCCTGTAGCAGTAGTAGGTGTGGTACTCAGGTGCTCGTTTTTAGAGTAGAGGAATAACAGTTGAAATTAGTACTTTTTTTTTCAGCTTTAAAAGCTAGAAATGCTCATGACTATGAAATTATCAGGAGCGCTTTAAATTTCAGCTATGAATCTTGTTTCTCAGGAACTTCCTGCATCAGTGACTCTCACGTGCTGTGGCTGGGTAAATAAATATTGCTTTATCCATTCCGTAGTTAGCTGCCCTGTGAATTTGAGTAGGTCCTTGTTCTTGCATAATGGGGTCACAGCTGAAGAGGAGGAGTTTTTACTGTTGTCTTTGTAATTTGAGTCTCATGTTCGGGTCCCTCTCCTTGGATATCTCTATTTTGGTGTCAGGTTTCCTGCTGACAGTCCATGTCTGCTGCCCTTTGCTGGGCGTTCCTGCCTAATCCTGAAATAATTTCTCTGCCTTGAGGTTTATTAAACTTTGATTCTATCATCTGATTTGGCATCAGACTGGATTGCCTTTAGGATGCTCAACAAGATAATTGCACATCTGAGCATTTCTGTTTAAAAATGTTTAAGCATTCATTCCAACAATGGATCATTAAACCAAAAATATTTCTATTTTTACTGTGAATCCTGGCCATAAACAAAGCCATACATGGAATTAATGATACAGTGTCATGTGTATCACAGCCAGTTCTACACCCACAGAATCAACTTTGGTGGCTCTAGGATTTTGGGACTTGGATATTTTAATCAGAGTTTGGTAAAGGATAGGTCACAGTTTAGAAAAGAAGGTGTGTCAGATTATCAAGAGATAGAAACTTGTGTGTGTGCACAGCTTTTAAGGAAATAAAATTTAAATATGAAAGAAATTATTACCATTCTGGGTTGACACTGGCTGGCTGTTCTTAGAGATTTTTTCCAAACTGAGGAAAGAATTAAACTTCTCTCAGTTAGAAATGACAGATCAGGTACAGCTGACACATAATTCTTTCTCCTACCATCAGTTCATCATTATACCTCCAGAACAAACCCATCCTTATGGGGCTTAAAAAATAAATACTTGTGTGCCTCTCTGGTGAAAATGTTATCCTGCTGAGTGGCATGAAGGAGGAAGGGAATTTCTTTATCTTCCCAGAGAGACAAAACTGGGAGGTGTTAAGGAAATGACATAGTTCAGTAGAGGGTCAAGATGATGTGCGGAGGGGGATTATGAGAGGTCAGTCTTCTTCATGCATCTGGAAAAGGAAATTAGGATGGAAACATTCTGAGTAGCTGTAACAAAGAGGCAACCTGCTGCTTTGATGGATGCATGGAGTATTACCTTGGAGATGGATGCTGCTATTTAAGGTTTGTCCTATGACTTTGTAGCTAGTGTGTGGTCTCACGCTCAAGCACTTGCTCTGAGCATTTCGCAATGCTAGAGTTCCAAGTGATCATAGCTCACAAAACATTCTGAGTAGGAAGGGACCCACGAGGATCATTGAGTCTAACTCTTAAGTGAATGGCCCATGTGGGGATTGAAACCACAACCTTGGCGTTAGTAGTACCATGCTCTAATCAGCTGAGGTTAGATCTACTTTCCTTTTCATGCCTATTTCTAAGAATGTCACAGCTTTTCCCTTTCGGTGTTCCCACTGGAGTTTGGCAGCAATTCCTGTTACACTGCAAAATTTTTGTGGGTTGTGTTTTTGACTTTAGGTGAGGCTGATTTTTTAACAGAAACACGAGACTCCTACACGAAAGTCCAGTGATGGAATGCTGTAGCAGTCAGCACATGGTTTTCCAAGTCTGAGAGAAAGCACTGATGAGCCCTTTCCTGTTGAGGTCATTATTAGGCAGCATTGACTGAGGAAGAATATAGGTAATATTTGATAATATGTGAAATAAAGAAGTAGTATTTAAATAGAAGGTATCCAGGTAAACTAGAGCAGAGCACTCAACTATATGGTATTGATGTAATCAGCAGTCTTTGCAGGATTTCAGGGAAGATTAGATATTTGATAGTCAGTAAGAAAATTTGTATTTTCTGTATAGGTGTGTCATTTATATATGTATTATAAAATTATAATACACATAGCTTCTGTGATTTTGTTATTTGTGTTATAATTGGGTATAATTCTTGTGCTTCAAGACATCTGGGATTAGGAAGAACTTTCCGTAATGAAAAGATGTTGCAGTTGAGGCAGACGCACGACACACACTAATTTTAACATAAAGTGTAGGCAGAAAGCGTTTATTCCAAGAGACAGTGTCATATATATACACTTTCATGTGTTTATCATTCGTATTAGTTGTTTATTGGTTGCTTAACTACTACAGTAGATTCATTGGCTATTTTAACTACACTATACTATTATTAGTTATCTACAACATAGACATCTCAAGAATCTAAACAAAATGCCAGCTGCAGCCTTGTTGTTGTTTATCTTTCTATTGTTTTGAATTTCTTGCTTCTCTCGACTAGATTTCTCACAGGTAGAAATGGACTGTGCCAGGACCAATGTCAGACTGAGACTCAGACAGGCTTTCTGACCTGCTGTTGATTCGCACAAATAGAAGCACTGTAATGACCACTTAGGCTGCTGTTGAGTGTCTTTGCACCTTCTTTTGAAGCAGTGAGTACAGGCAGAGTACAGTTGATGATGACAGGATGCTATGTCTGGAGTTTTGTTCAGTCTGCTAGTTTTGAATTATCATATGGTCTATTTTAATCTGGTCTATTCTTAAAGTTCTTGTTGATAGAAACTGTTTTCTGTGGAAGTATGATGTTTTTTCCTTCCCATGCTTATTATAGTCTATGGAAGAGTAAAGGCAGGGAAGCTTATCCTAGCTCTGATGAATACAGAAGTGTTGTGGACCACAAATAGTGGGTTTGAAGCTTTCTTTGGACTGCTTTGAGTTGGGGAAAAGGTATGTCTGTTGATGATTTACTTATATGTAGAGGGAAGAGTAAAGAGGCAACAGACATGTGAGAGAAGTGGTGGAACTACATTAAGAGGAAGATTAAGAGTGTGAGGACTCGAGGGGAATGAGGAATGTGTTAAATCAGTGCTTTCACCAAATTAAAGATGAAGCCAAGTGAGAAGGGAGGAATGCGATTCCAAACAAGTGAATGTGACAGAAAGGATTAAAGACAAGAGTTGAAGGACCAAACACAGGCTCAGAAGAAGAAAAGATCACATGGGAAGGAAGGGAAATAAACTTAACCTTGTCATGAGTGAAATATTAACCAGACAGACAGGGAAGAAAAATGGTTGTTGAGGGAAGGGGAAAGAGTAAAGGATTCATCTCACCTGACCAGATATCTACAATGCAGTCATTTCAACGAGAGCTGCCTGTCTAGATTTATTTGTAGAGAGAAATAGGCTCTTTTCGGGTGAAATTCAAGCAGCATAGCTCAGGTGGCTGCTGCAGGAGGAGGGTGGATTTTGCCCTGGAAGTACTTTTCTCTTCACAGACTGAAAATTGGATTTAAACCTGCAGTGGCAGAGTTAATAGTGCAAGATGTTTGCATGTGAAGCCAGATGAGAAGTATTCTTCCTAACAGGGGAGAAAAAACAAGTGTTGTGGAACAAGCTCCGTTTGTATGGCTTTGCAGAAAAGAGCTTGAAGAGTTCTGAAGCAGCCCTGTAGGTCAGGACAAAGGAATTCCTTACCATGTTGGGTGACATAAAAGCACATCTGATCCAGCATCCTTTTGGCACAGTATCCTGGGTGCTAAGTGCTTGTGGAAGGAGTGTAGGAAACATGCTGTTCAAGCTCTGAAAGCCATTGGGCCCCCAGAGCTGGAGCTACATCCTAGAACTATCCTCTTTAATAGTTGCCGGGGGTCTTCCATGATCCCTTGGGGAATCAGTTTATACTGACACCATGACACCCTGATTTATCTGTGTGTTAAAAAAACAAATTTAAAAAAGCCTTCCTTTGCGTTTCTTTAAGTGCACTTCTCTTTGGTCCAAGGTTTCTGAACTAAAATGTGTTCAGGTATCTTCAATGCACTTCTTCACATGAGTTTCTGATGTTTTTATCCCCACTGGAGAGATGTCTACAGTTGATATATTCTTATGTCTGTTTGCTTGGCATACAAATTTGCAAGATCTCTTTTCTTCACCATGCTAGTAATTACTGGCTGAATTCTAAATCCCTTGATTTTGCTCTGTTCCTATGGTTGTTTAGTTTCAGATATATTTTTCCTAATCATAAAAGTGTCTGTGCTGACAAAACTACCCTTTGTCTGAAAGTTTAGAAATGTGTAGTACTGCATGTTTTTCCTATGTGTCAGCTTGGAAAGCTGCCAGGCTCATCTTCCATGGAGTGGCTTCTGAGTATTTCATATCCTTGGACTGGATTCTGCTTTTGGTGACACCAGTGGATATTTTCCTGTTGATTTCAGTGACAGTGACACTGGGCTAGAAAGGAGCAAAACACTTGGAGATGCTGAAACTGTGCTTATAAATGAGTGACCTAAAGTCATCAGAAGATCCCTCCAGTCTATCAGTGTTGGCATTTCCTGTTTGTTTTCCCTTTCAGGAGAAGAAGATTTTTCAGATTCCCTGGATGCATGCTGCAAGACATGGGTGGGATGTTGAGAAAGATGCTCCTTTATTTAGAAACTGGGCAATTCACACAGGTATTGGAACTCTCCTTTTGCAGGACAGATTTTCACATTGTTTTCCCTTTTAAAGTTACATTTTCCTTCTTTCTTGTCTTTGCTTTTACTAACACAGGGAGTGAATTTAAGTTTCCAGATTTGTGGGAGGCTAAGCTAAGTGCTTTTCTCAAGGCCTATGATACTCTCCAGCTTTATTGAAGTGCCGTAACTCATTTGCATTGAGGAACACAGTAAAACTTAATTGATTTAAATGTTAACAGCATTGGGTTCAAAACTGCCGGGAGTAGAGCACAGTCAACACTTTGTACGCATAGGCTCTTAGGCTTTTTATGCCTTTCTGTGGATTTGAGCCAGACATAATAAAGGTAAATGCTGTGCAAGCTTTTCCATGTTGTTATGGAGTCGCATCTGATCTGCAGTGCCCTAGGTCTTTCTTGAGCACAAACTGTTCATCATCTGTTCTAGAAATGTGCATGAGAATGAGATCACAGCACTCTCTTGCGACCTCAGCTATTGTTTGAATGCTTGCTATGGGAACCAAAGGCTGATACCTTGAAGCTAACCTACGCTGTTATTAATTTGCCTTAAGTTTTCAATCGCGTGTCATGTGTGCCTAACTTTCTTTTCTTGCTTAGGAAAATACCAGTCAGGAGTAGATAAACCTGATCCAAAGACATGGAAGGCAAACTTCCGTTGCGCTATGAACTCCCTGCCTGACATAGAAGAAGTGAAGGACAAAAGTATAAAGAAAGGAAATAATGCCTTCAGGGTGTACCGGATGCTGCCGTTATCTGAAAGACCTTCCAAAAAAGGTAGAGGGGAGTGCTTGTCAACATGAAATGCTGTTGAGGGCATTATGTTGAGAAAAACACCTAGTGCAGACAGCTCAGTATACAACAAGCCACCAATGCAAGCTGCACATGGTGCCTTGGCTGGCTGGGCAATGAGTGGAGCTTAGGGACAGCTGTATGAAAAATGGGCCACATTCAGAAGAGAGTATCAATGACATGCGATACCCCCAAGCTGTCGATATTTGTCGATTAAAGCTGATGGAGTTGTGTTCAGAACCCAGTCCCAGGTCTCCTTCAGTCAAGGAATATGATTAGGGGCTATTAGAGGTCAACGCATTTAACTCAGTATTTGATTCAAAATATGGTGGCAGGCATTTTGGTATCTTTTTTCAAGCAAGGGTAAAATTAAACTGGCTCTGTCTTGAGGTGGGTGAGAGTAGTACACTCTTCTCAGAACATTGAACCGTGAAACCATGTTGTTAGTTACAAAGACCATGAAAATCCAGCCCCCAGAGCACAATAATGGTGAAATGGAAAACTGTCTGAATCCCCAAATTTAGGGATTAAATCTCCTGCCTGCCGGGCAGAGACCTAACCAACAGGTCAATCTCATGAGTATTTGGTTTCTTTTGAAGTGGAAACATTGCTTTATTTATAGCTCATTAGCTTTCTTATGGCTTCCTTACTGGTTTATGCAGGAGAACAATGGTTTCCTTAGTCCTCTGGTATCCCATGTTGTCTAGGATTTTGGATGAAACGATAACCTGCAAACCAAACTCATGGTGTTCCTCTAAAATCCAGTTCAGTTCACCTGTAGCTCAGTTTGCCATTTTCTTAGATTGAGAAGTGAAAGGCAGATCTTCAGTTTAAGGTCAGTGTGACTGGAAATGATGAACCATGGCATTTTTGGGACAGAATCATACTGTGAAAGGGAGATCAGTGTGCAAAAGGTAGAACATCTGTTTTGAAACTCTTTCCAGTCTCTTGTCAATGGTGTATCTTGTATGTTTAGGCACATTTTCCCTGACCATAACATGTCCCTTGGCAGTAGATTCATGTAGGAACTATAAAAGTTCATCTTTAAAGCTGAGATTCTGGGTATGGGGGCTGTAGCAGGAGAAGATTCTGCAGAAAGTCCAGTTACTGTAAAACTCTGGCGTAGTTTGGGCCTCATATATATTTACACATGCCCTTTATGTGGCATATGGCTAAATATATGTGTGGGAGCAAAAGAATTTGGCTGCAAACATTTCTAATTTTCAGTGGTATCGTGTAGTAGAGTTGGAGAAACTCTTGGGACGTGTCTGTGCTAACAGTGGGGTAGAGCTGAGCTTGCACCAACAAGTCTGAGCTTCTGCATCAGGTCAGAGCAGGGGAAGGAACACTGGGGTCTGCCGAGGTGCATGACATTTTGTGAGGGTCGCATGCTATGTGGTTTTCTGGATTCTCAAGTCCAGCATGACCGCATAAACCACTTTTGCATTAATTGTAATATGTATTTCCCTACCAGCTTGCAACTATTTACAGAAATATTGGTTGAAGTTTATTATGATCTCTCTTCACATTAGATCAATTAACAACCTCCCTTTTCCTATAGCTACAGAGAAAATGTCAGAAATGTGATGAGATATACATTTTGATTTTTTTTTCCTTTTAAGAGTATTTTTCTCCCCCTTCCTTTTTTTTAGCAGGTCTTGTTTTTTGTCATTCTTCCATATTTTTCAGTTTGATTTTTTGACTGCCATTGCTTTCCTTGGTCCCATAGTGGTTCTCTTTTGTAGCCTTTTAAAAAAGAAACACAAAGCCAGAGCATTCAAGGTGAATTTTTTGCTGCCCAGGCCTTAACGGAAGGGTAAAATTAAGCAAAATGTGTTCTCCCTTTACTAGAATGTCCTGCCATTTTGAGGCACACTTTGGGGCTATTTGTTGGTGAATATACAAAGCGTGAAGGATAACTCATGGCACACAGAACTTAATGAAATCTTCCTTCTGTTGTTGCAGGAAAAAAAACGAAGTCTGAGAAGGATGACAAATTCAAACAAATTAAGGTAAGAAGTGGCTGTTTAATCCTGCAAGATCTTGTGAACGCGATCTGTTGCAAATATTTTTTAATAGCCCCAGCAGTATATTGTAGTGGGTACTTGTGAATGCTTGTGGTTTGTTTAAGTAACTACAGTTACCCAGGATGTTTGGGGTTGTTTTTTCTGAAATGGGAAAGCTGTTAAAGCTGTGACTTACGTCATCAATGGACACAGCCCTTGTGTTACAATGCCTGGAGGTTGGAAAACTGGCTGTCTCAGCAATACATTTGCCATTTGTTTGTCTCTGTAAGGAGAAATACAGTAATTACAGGAGGAATGCTTCTGAACAATAGAGCTACCTTTTGGAGCAATTAATTTCTGCGTGTAAAGCACTGGAAATTCATTTTCGTTTAGGCAAGGTTTAGAGCTGCACTTCGTGCTCATGTTTCGTCAGTTAGAAGGCCTCAGCTCTAAAGCTCCTCCGTCGCAGCCTGAGATTTCTGCTTGTTCAGAACATGGACCCAGACTGACGTCTGCTGTCCCTGTGGAGCACGGTGTTTCCTAGCTTTCACACCTCTGCCAAGCGCCTCTGCGAGGTGGTCAGTATCACACACCAGCAGGATTTAGTCCACCTTCAATTTTTAAAAGAAAAGCAAATCTCAGAGATTTCAGTCTCTCTGCTTTTGGTAAAATTGGTGTCCTTGGGCTGTGTCTAGCAGCTGTGTCTACAGTGGAAAGGCAGCTTGGTCCCCTTCTGCTCACTTGTGAAGAGCTGTGCCACCCATGCCTGGGTTCAGGTTCTGCAGCCCTTGGCCAGGAGGTTCTCTGGGCCAGGTGGACTCACACATGTGGGAAAAAGTCCTCCCCTGAAATTGGGTTTGGAAGGCAGGTGCTGCCCCAGCACTTGTGACTTGTGGAGTTACATGTCGGAATGCTATGGCTTTCAAATTGTCTTAAAGGAACCACTTTTTAACTATCCTGTTTGGATCATACAACCACGTGTGCTTGTTATAAAGTGGCTCTGATGGTAGCTGATGTTCAGAGGGAGCCAGTACAACTGCTTTGGTCAGATCAGAGCAGTGTGCCAGCACATACACCTACCTACCAGTGATACCTACTGTTAGTTCTTGTAGCTGTGAGCTGGGGCCAGGTGGTATTCTTGTCTGCTCCTCCATTCTGACACATGTGCAGTGGCTAGCCTGGATTTTAAAAGATGTGTTCTTTCCATAGTCAGCCACAGTTAGGCTGACTGTTGAATGTTGAAGGCTGTAGTAGCGAATAAGAGTGGTAGGTGAATTAAAGCAAATGCACATTTATGAGCATGAAAGCTGCTTATAATTGCTTTTCCTGGTGATGTGAATTCCTGAGATCCAAGTGGCATGTTTTGAATTGAACACCTTACAATTACCCTGAAAAATCTCTTTTAGTGGAGCCCAGTGGGATGCTACTCCATGGTTTGCCTGGTAACTGCAATGGGGTGATAGCAGCAGAGGGAGAAGCTGAGAATGTGAGCACAGATCTGCAAAGGGACTTCAGCATAGCGAGAGCCTTGCAGTGAGCTTCCTGTTGTTGCCGCTGCTGGACCCTGTGGGCACCCACAGCAATTGCTGGTGGGTTGAGCTTGAGCAGCATGCTCAGGGCACTCACTGCTTGTTCCTGTGGATGTGAGAGTCCTGGACCTTACCAAATCCCTGCTCCGCGTTAGGAAAGGTGCGAGCAAGTCTTCCACCCCACAGATAAGTCTCCTATCACTCGGCTTTTGGGCAAGCAGAGTCTGTCATTATTTCATGAAATTAATTAAAAAGTGAATTCTCAATAATGGGAAGGAAATGGAAATATCAGAGCAGCCCAGATAAAACCAGTCTCTTTCTTTTGAAACAAAGGGCTGAACTGAGACCTAATTTCTCCTTTATCCTAGATGCATCCTTTTGGCCATGCAGCTCCACATTGAGAGACGTTTTTAAAATCTTAGTGACAGCTTTCCCCATGCATTTAGCTTAAGCTAGACATCTGGACACTGAAAATTTAGGTGATGTAACACCAACTGTGCCAGTATCCAAATCTCTTTGTGAATCTGGTACCATCACCTGAGTTCCAAGATGCGTATTTGTTTCCGGAGCTTGAAAGGGGCTTCTAAATAAACTTCTCTGTAATCAGCCTCAGTAAAGTTGAGCGAGTGCTGCATGCACAGTGTTTCCATGGGGGCTGCTGTGTTTGCTGTGTTGCACAACACCAGATACTCAGGGCTCCAGGGTGCAGCCCTAACCTATCTCTGCGGTCGTGATCCTCAGTGGATCAATAGTAGCTAATTTTATCTTTTCCAGCTATCCAAGTCTTTGGCCTGTGGGCCAGCAGAACTGGTGCAACTCCTCAAAGACCTAGTTGCCATTAACACTTAACTTTGCACCCTTCTGATGTGCCGAGGGACGTTGGGACAAAGTGCATGTTTGCCTTGCTTTAGTGTCTGGGAAGGTGCTTGTGTTGAAGTGACAATTCTTTTTGAGTAGATCACAATCACAGCATATGACATCTAGAAAAAACCTGTCACAGTGCCCCCAGTATTTTGTCCCAAAGATAACAGTTCATATGGTTAGCACTGGGATGGGCTGGCACTGAAGATCCTGAGGCTCACCTTTGCCCTGCCTTTGATGAAATGCTTCAGAGCAGTGAAAATGAGCATGGCGTGGACAGCTTTGCACCTCTCTGTGGGTGTCTCTGGCTCAGCAAAAGGGGGAGAACTTGCAGCCTTGCAGGGCTGGCAGAGTAAGAACAAAAGACTTTAGACATTGTAACCAATAAACCTGTGAGAGAGTCAGTACCAGGCCAGAAGTTTCAGGTGTAGAATAATCCTTTTAAAGAAATCCTGAGTTTATGGAATTAATTTTTTTTATGTCTACTCTGAAGGGATTTTTTTAGATTCCCACTTGAGTGTACCAGGCTTACAGAGATGCATCTTGTGGCAAGCTCAGTCTGTGTGTAGAACAGGTGGTGTTTTCCCAGTGCTGTTGCCCTGTGGTAATGTTTATGATGTGATCTAAAAGGCTGTATTTAGTGTAAACACTTTGGTTTGCTTTCAGGCTTGCTGTAGAGAAAAAATTAAGGCTAGAATTTAGTAATTGCTGTAGAGAAACTAAGGTTTCCTTTCAGAGAGCGCAAAGAGATAGAGCTTATTTGGAAGGGTCTGAGGATGAATATTGAATAGACTACAGTTGTAAAGCAGTGTTTCTTCCTTGTTTGTTTCAAATGTTAATCTCTTGTAGTAAATAGCTTACTACTTCCTTGCTCTCAGAAGGCTTACTCTAAATTTGAAAATTGAAAAGAGCTTTCGTTTCAAAGCACAAGATCTGGAAATAAAGTAGTCTTGGGCTTCTCCTCAGGGAAATACTCATTCTAAGACAGTGTCTTGCAGAGAGTGGGGGGTATATGGCAGGCAGAAGTGATGGGATTTATTATCATCTCAGAACAAAGAGATGAGCTGTCTCCTAAAATAAAGCAATGCTGACCCAACTGTACTGTTTTCATTCTAGCAAGAGCCAGTTGAATCATCATTTGGGATTAATGGGCTAAATGATGTCACTTCTGACTATTTCCTGTCCTCCAGTATAAAAAACGAAGTTGACAGTACAGTGAACTTTGTAGGTAAGTACTCCTATGCTTTTTTTTTACGCACACAGGTGACTTTAAAAACCCTTTTGGTCTGCCAGACTTATCTTTCCATCAGTATTTTGCACTTCAGGGAATGCCACAGTTGCAGTCAGGTAGACCCATTTGTCAGTAGCCTAGGCCATGCAAGATTGTGGTTGCAGGTCAGCCCCACCACCTTGCAGAGACAGTGAGCAGCGCTGTGGCAGCATGGTGGTTCCCTTGAGAGTAAAGCACTTACAGGCACTCTAAGTTGGTTTTTCATGATGTGAACTTACTCCACAGGGTAGTCCTCAGCCTTGAAGAGACTGTAGCCAATGTCATGTGAGAGTTAAAACTGCAGTCAGATGGCAGTTTCCAATTGCTTAAAGCAGAGGTTTGTATAGAATACCATTTTATTTGGGAGTTCAAACCAGCAGGCAAAATGTAGAAACTTGGTTCTTTTTACTGACACCTCAGTAGCAGAGATAGTTTTTAACATCACTGAGCTAACAAAAAGGATCATCGAAGACTGCATTTAGAAGCCAGTATATTAGAAATTAGCTGTCATCTCAGCATGTGAATAATGGGTCCTCAGTAGAATAATTAGACTGGGTTTTGACAGCTGTTTTTTGGCTGAGGTTGTCATTGCAGCAAGAGCTCCTAGTAATATGACCCACATACCATTTTGCCCAGAATACCACTTTTAAATATGACAAATATGTTAGTATTCTGCTTGGAGAGATGGAAGAAATCATGTGCAGTGACTCTTTTTGATCCCCATTTCTTAGGTCACAGGGCTTTGCATAGTCATTCTCCTGAAGTACTTGTGTGGCTGAGGAGTTTGTGAGTAGTTTTGCTCTCTTTATGGCAGTTCATTTAATCATCTGTTGCTTTGTAAGAGTGTTAGAGCACGCTTATTGCTCCTCCTGTTATAACTTGAAGGAGTAGCACTGTAGTGCTATCAGTGCTTCCTGTTCACTGACTGAGGATTAGGTAGGGAACTGTCATCCAGTGTTGTTTGATTATTGAGATGTCAGGTGTGCTGCTTATCCAGACTGGAGAAAGAAGCGGTCATTTAGGATTGCAGAAAGGATTTTAATGTAAATAGGGAGGAAAAGGTAAATTAGAATTGTTCTGCAGAAAGGTGGGAATCAGCTGGAGGGGATGGAAGACAAACAGCACCTGCAGTGTTTCTGACATACGTGCAGCTCACTGGAAGCTGTGGCATATTGCCCAAGTGAGCAGTAGTTTTGCTGTGCATTTTATCTCTCAGGGTGGGTAAGAATTTGTCAGGTATTGAGGAAAAAGATAAAACAGTGCAGATGGCCTGCTCATACCGTGAGTGGGTTGCGCAATATTGGTCTCTCCCTGATAAAAAATTAACTGTGTGTGCTCTTGCACCGCTCTGACCACACTCAGTAAAAAGCTGGTTGTTTCAGAACCAGGGAAGGTTAAATAAAGGGGAAACGAAATATCTGAAACATAATTGTGGTAGTTGTAGTGATTCAACTTTAGAAAAGTCTATCTGGTATGCATGTAATTTTCTTTATGCTGGCATTGTTTCTTAAAATACATATCTAAGTTTTGGAGATTTTCCAGTGGTTACCTTGCACTTCACAAAGCAGAATAATATGCAGCTTTTCCCTGAGAAAAATACCTGTCACTTTTCTTTTTCAAAAAGCCCTGTCTAAAGATAGAATGCAGGAGTGGATTGTGTGCGTAGACATGTGCATTCATGTTTATTTATCGTAGTTCATGCAGGGATAGATGCTATCTTTTGACTTTTTCAAATTTAATAATTAGTGTACTCAGGTTACTTAACCTTAAGAATTGCAAGATCTATTGTATTTCGTCGCCTGCATGTTTTTCCCCTCATGGGTCAAGAAAAAAATGGACTGTTTGAACAACACAGCATTATGTTTGTGCAGAATTTAGCCTTATGTTCCTTTTGAAGCTTTATGTTCAGTGAAAGAATATCTATAGCCTTTTCCTTGGATAACCATGGTTTCAGGTTAGCTGTCCTCTGAGATGGCTCGATCCCTGTGCATTCTTCTGATGTAACTCATGGCTTTCAGTTCTGTGCTGGATTAATGCATTTGTCATGTGTTCATACTGCTGGGATTAAAGGAGGAGTTGTACAAGAAGGAGGAAATTCTGTCAAGCATCTTCAGAGAAGTGAGATTCTGGCTTTCACCATACTTTTGTTTTGCTCAGTAACTTCTTGGTGCCTTGGTTTGTCAACCTTTTTCAAAAGGTCGTTGTGTAGAATAACTAATGTCTGCAAAGCATTTCAGGACACTTGGAAAGCATCCGTGGTTGCTTCACTTTGTAGAAATAAGTGACGCTCCTTTGATATTAAATTTCATGTGCTCTTTAGGTATTAAATATCATGTGCCTGGGGGAATAGGAAACCCTTCTGTTAATAACTAACCAAACTGTAGCTTTCTGTCACAGACCATGGGCATTACAGGTACAACTGTGATTTTGTACATACCATCGACAGCATTGTGAGGGTCAGTGAGAACAGGTGTCTAACTGGAGCAGAAGTTTTTCATAGATTCATGTCATATGTACATCAGAATCCCCCAATGTTTTACTTGACCCCATGGCCAGGTTTTTGCATGCCAGTTCTGGTCTTCTGTCGTATAGTTTACGTGAGGGCATTCAGAGGCCATGGGATGTTGGCAGCTTGCTCTTTGAGGATCACAGATTTCCTTTAGAACTCCCACTGAAACCTGTACCCACTGGAAGCAGGTGGTGGGCATGGAAAAGAGTACTGAGACCATTGAAGACTCAGTCATATACCAGGCAGGCTCCAAGGACAGGCTCTTAGAAATTCAACAGGGTCAAGATATTATCAGTAATGAATTTTTTTGTTTCTAACCTCAAGTTGTAGGACAGCCACACCTTGATGGCAGCAGTGAGGAGCAGGTGATAGTTGCCAATCCGCCTGATGTTTGTCAGGTAGTAGAGGTGACAACAGAAAGTGATGAACAGCCCCTCAGCATGAGCCAGCTGTACCCTCTACAGATCTCCCCTGTTTCATCCTATGCAGGTAAGCAACTTGGCATTTCTTTACACTCCTTTTTCTGGAAATGTTTGGAAGACGCTGGGGGAAGGAGGGCTCTTCCAGGGTAGCTAACAAAGATTCAGAAATGCGTACTCATCTGCCTTCTGAATTGTTAATGAGACTCAAAAACCCACAGTCCTCTGCTCATTTCCTTGAGAAACAACTTGACAGATCTGAGTTTGGAAATGTGAGCTGCAGGTTTTAGGCTGTGAGTAATGGGAAAAGAACTTTTTTAGATATAATGAAGAGGTCTTTTACAGGGAGATTTTCAGTGGTATGAATGACATGTCCCCTGCCTTACTAAAGATTAAAGGTCTTTTTTGCTCTATGTTTACTTAGTATCTAACACAGTGTGCAGTTCTAAAGGCTGCACTAATGGTACATGTGCAGATATGGAGCTGATGGCCTGGGGGAGTGGATCTGTCTTGCTGCAGACTAGAACAGCCATGTAGTGACTGATAACAAGTGATCTTGCAAGCAGCAGAGCTGTAGACATCTGGCTTCCAACGTCAGCCTCCCATCTGGATTCTCTGATACCTAAAAAGAGGATGAGATAACAGGCTTTCTCCTGCCCCCAGTGAGGGGGGTTATGGTTTCTCTTTTCATCTGGCCCCTTATTTTCATATAACTGTTAGGAAGTTAAGTCTCGTCTATCCCTTATCCAAGTCTTACAGTGTGTTCGGAAGTTTTTAGGGGAGAACAGACACAAATGTATGTGTGGACATGCTGTATAGAGTCCCCACAATCATATAGGCCTTATTTCATAGGAAGCAGCACAAAGCCACATTTGAAAGAAGAAAAAGTTTCAGATCCAACCTGTCCTTTCTGTTTTAACATGATGCTAATTTGCAAGCCTTAGGAGACAGGGTAGAAACACAAATGTCATCTTTTACAGCAAATTTAGGTATAAATTGTTCTCCTTGCGTTTTATTATTTTACACATGGTTTTGCTTTTGACTTACTAGACTGAAATTACTTCCAGACACATTTTTATAAAGTATGTATTTAGTAATTTTTATCTTTGGGACTAAGTGAATAGTATGAAAGAATAGATATTCTTTTGGATAGTCTCCACTGTTAATCTCACACATGTTGATAAATGATTATGCTTCCCAGTGTGTTTAGTCTACAATGACCAAAGCATTCAGAAGACCTTTGCAAAGCATAAGGCAGGGAGATATGAGAGTGCTTAAATTTATTAGCAGCAGGGAGACAAGGGCCTTTGAAACATTTTTCCTCTTTACGAATGTGTCTTGGAAAACATTTCCATCTACGCAAACATGATAATGATGCAATCTTTTAACTTTGGCTATAGGATGTAAATTCTTGAAATGCAAACAGAAGTCACTGTCTTGGTCTGGAAGTCATGGCGGTTTCTTTGACTGGAATGATAGAGAAGGGCGGTCTGTTGACCACCTTGACATGAGCAAATCATGACCTACCCGCCCTAAGGTCATTGCAACCAGCCTGCATAAGGATAATGAGGGATGATTGAAGTAGTTCTGCTACCCCTTTATGCTGTCTTAGTACCTTGGTGGCCTTCACCTGTCCTTAACTTATACCTGGACCTGCTAGCACAAAGATAAAAGAATTTCGTGCCACTGGCATGCTTTTGAGTGCATCTCAAGGCAGCTCTCAATGATCCTGGCTACTGTAGCTAGAGGCCAGTAAGAGGTGGAGTACTGCAAGGGTCTGTCCTGGGACGAGTTTTATTTAATATATCAATGAGCAGAAGGTATGTTGGAGGCATGTTTGTGAACTTGACAGGTGACCCCAAATAGGGCACACCAGTCAATATGTTTGAGGACAGAGCCATCTTCCAGAGAGTGCTGGAGAGATTGCAGGAATGGGTTCACAGAAACCTTATGAGATTTAGCAAGGGCACATGTGAAGTCCTGTGCATAGGAGGGAAGAGCTCTTTGCAGCAGTCGTGGCTGGGGCCGATGGTATGGAGAGCAGCTCTGCAGAAAGGTGGGTGGGCAGTGAGCTGAGCGTGAGACACTAGAGCACCTCAGCCCTGGAGAAGGCCACCAGTTTTCAGGAGCATGGCCAGTAGATCTAGGGAAGTGATTATCCTCCTCTACTCAGGACTAGTTGCACCACTTTGAAAGTACTGCATCCAGTCTTGAGCTCCCCAGTCCAAGAAACTTACAAGCAAACTGGAGAAGGGCTACGCAGGGTATGGGCTCTCACTCTGTGAGAAGACAGAAGGACAGGGGCTTGTTCAGCCTGGAGAAGAGATGGGTTTGAGGACTTCATCACAGCTGCGTCTACTGCAGGGATGTTCCCAAGAAGGCAGAGCCAGGCTTTTCACAGCAGTGCATGGTAGGAGGATGAGAAACAGCAGGCTAAATTGAAAAAAGAAAGCTCAGTTCAGCTGGATAGAAGAAAAAGTATCACCTGTTTCACCACGAGGACAGTCAAGCAGTAGAGCAGGATACTCAGAAAGATTGTGCTGCCTCCATCCTCAGAAGTTTTCAAGACCTGTAGGGATAAGGCCCCCAGCAACCTGATCTCGTCCTGTAGCTGGCCCTGCTTTGAGCAAGAGGTTGGGTTGTAGACTTCCTGAGGTCCCTTCCAGCCTGAATTGTTCTATGAACCACTTTTCTTTTTAAGGATGTATTTGCCCTCGAGGTTGGAGCGAGGACAGGAGTCTGTGTTAAAACCCTGAAATTTCTAGGACACTCTTGTGACTATTTCTGCTTTGTCTTACTCCACGCAGACCTCTATAGAACCACAGGAACCTTGGCCCTGTGCTTGTGGGTTTGCTCTGTCAGGTGCTCTTGGCAGAATGGCAGGAAAGAGTGTGACCATAACAGCTGTGCAGGAACAGTTAGTTGAGCTCTTCTAAAACAACAACCAAAAAAAGTAGCCAGATATATCAGCTGTCCTACATAAATCTGGTTTATTTCAAAACACCTCTGGTTCCTTTCTGAGGTTACTCAGGCAAATGATGTGAGTTGATCATGTGAGTTTTTTCATATTTCCACTGATGTCTATGAAATCCGTTGTTTTTTAGTGCCGAGGCTGTTGTCAACCGCCTGTTGTGTTTGACACTGATTCAAATACCCTTCTTGATAGAAATAGCCTCTCTAACTTTCCATGCCTGAGTGGCCAGCTTCCCTGGCTTTGCTAACTATAGTGCTATCTCTTACTCAGCATTTTGTTATGTATAAACACTAAGAATGGATTCCTTTTCAGCTGCATCACTGTTTTTGTTGTGACATGCTTCTTCATGTCAAGGAATATCTGTCACTTGTCTCTGTGTAGATTCCTTCTATTGATTCTATCTTCAGGGCTGTTTCTCCTTTGTGTGAATTATTTTTTCCTCTCCTCCCCCCAGTATGGCTTAATTAGCCAGCTTAGTCACATTGGCACATCTTTCTCTGCCTGGGTCAGTGAGTGAGAAGCCCTGCAGTGCATTAACTTCACGGGGCATTGCAGTTAGATATAATGTTTTGGATTGTTCCTCTTCTTGCTGCACACTGCCATGGAGACTGACTCAGGAGAGGTGCTGGCTTTGGAAGCAGCAGTCTGGAGTAACTGGGCTGGACAAAGTAGAAGGACTTTGGGTACAGTTTAGGTCCTGGGGTCTGAAAGGGTGATTCAGCCCATTGGTTTACAGCCTTCTGCCTAAACCTAATGCTTAGCCAAGCCTTGAGAGAATGGCAAGGTACTGCCAGTCTCTTTGAAGACGTGCGGGGACACAATCCAGGAGGCATGATCCATGCACTCTTAGCGCTCGTGTTATCCCCAGTGCAGAACACGAGCTTGGTCTCTGTGAAGGCAGGGTTGCAGGGCCTGTGCAAAGCAGTTTGCATGGACTAAAATGCATAACAGAGAGCTGAGAGTGAAAACTGGGGCTTCAGAGCTCTCTTGCCTGCCATGATAATTCATCACATTATTCCCTGAATTGTGTGATTTCTGTGTTCCTTGTGGATGAGCCGTATCTGCACAGCCCTGCTGCGAGGGTTGGAGTGTTGGTATCCTGATAGATGCCTGGGGTTATCCTCTCAGGAAACAGGACACAGTGGTTCAAAACCCCACAAGCTGAAGGGAACCTGCAATCCAGGCCTGAACTGGATTGGTCTGGGCAACCAGTGGCTGTGCTGAAGGCAGCAGCCATTGCTGCAGACTGAAAAGGGAGGTGGGTTTGTGCCCTGTCTCAGGCACAGCAGTCTCAGCCACCCACCATGCCTGACCGTCAGACAGTAGGAGACCTGTCTTCAGACACATGTAGCCTTGAAAATACAGTAAAAATTCCTGGATTTCAGGCTCTTCTGCAAGGGAGGGATGCAGCTGCTAAAGGATGACTGTCCCACTGGAACTGTGCCCCTGTATTTTTGCTCTGGTTGAAGTGATGAGGGTGAGGGAGGCCATGTGCAGTGGGGGGAGGTGATGAGGCTGGAGACTGTAGTGTTGCCACTTTCTCAAGTGGTGAGTGAAAGGTTGAGAAATAGACTGGGGAGTGGTAGCAAAAGCAAAACTATACCAACTGTACCAGTGTATATCAACAGTAATAAAGCCCCAAAAGTGACAACAAGCCTGTGAGGTGGCAGGCTGAGATAACAGTTCATGAAACAAAACCGCATTTATCTCCTCTAGGATGGAGTTGTTACTGATTTTGCAGGGAGATAAAGATTTGGACAGAACTTTGTCTGTTGCCAGGCCTGGAGCAGCCATAGAGGGGCAAAGGAGAGGGAGCATCCCCTGCTTGCTGGAGATTCTGCCCAGAAAGCACAAATCTACTTCTTCCCTCTCCATAGCTGTCTTTTCCAGGATATAGTCATGTTAACTGTGATAACCATGTGCATTTACTCCAGTTGTTCAAGGCAGCTGTGCTGTCTAGCCCTGCTGTGACAGGGTCTCCATGCTTCTCCATTGTTTTCTGGTTGTTTGACTTGTCTATGTTTGCTTCCACTTGTTGGATGTACATTAGGCCTCTTGAGCAGGAATTTGTTACTATAGGTAGAATAGCATGAGTTTCATTTTTGTTTCTATTTTGTTTGACAGAAAGTGAAACAACTGACAGCGTTCCAAGCGATGAAGAAAATGCAGAGGTAAGTGCTTCCTGGATTTTTAGCGTTTCGGACCAAGGTCTCAAGATCCATGTCCTGAGATATCTTTCCCCCTTCTCCATTTGCAACTCTGTCTACCAGTGGAATATTCATTTTGGTAGTAGCTGGGGAAGAAAAGCAGACCAGGAAGGTTCAGGGGATACGGACATTTGGATGGTTGTCACAGAATTAATATCTCTGCAAATTCATTTCTCCTCATCTGTCCAAACTACAAGATTAATTTGCATAATAAGATGTTTTGCAAAGCCATCAACAGTGCCAGCTAGCTTGTTAATATGATGCATTGACATTTCTGGGTAGCAAGTATTTTATCTTGGTTGAAAGCTCACTTGCTTTGTTTTCCTTAAATGGTACCTGAACTCATATAACTGGAGGAAATGCTTACACATGTGACTGAAACGAAGCTTGAATGTTTGAGGCATGTGGGGCAGAAAGCTTTCCTGAGCAGTCAGTTGGGTATTGCTGGGTGAAAGGAATCCATGGGGAAAGTGACCTGAGCTGCGCATACACAAAGACACCACTTGCCTTTTATTTTGGGGCTGTCATCAATTGAACAGACCTACCGATCTCCATGTGTACTTAGCGGCCAAGGGAAGCTCACTGGGGGCTCTTGGGTGCCCTGTGCTCCAGCTGCATTTTTACATAAGGCCTTTTGCAAAGCACTCTCCTGCTGTGTCCCCCACTGAAACCTCTCTGAGTCCTCCTTCTTGGAGGACAACTTTGGAGCCTGTGCATCTGTATAACGACACAGCCTGACCCACCTGGTCTCTCATGCCTTGACTGGGGTGGAACCCATATGTAGACTGCAAGTAGTGACTCCACAGACCTCCTTTGACAGAACATGCCATTGCAGCATCTGTGGTGGGCAAACAACTGGATGCTCATCTTCCCTTGGTGAACTTCTTCCCTGTGATGAGCAATGCACTGTCAAGTGACAGTGGTTTCCTGGCAGCCTCACCTGTATTGCTAGTTTGGGTAGTGTTGGGTCTCTGTGCCTGCCTCTTGGCAGAAAGATGTTCTCTCTGGTAACAAAGGAGACACTACCATTTGGAGTTCTAAGTGTCTGCATCCATTTTTGTCGCTGGCATACTGGGAATAAGGCCTTTGTTTTCCATTCAGAAGAGCAGGTAGTGCCCTTGAGTGCTGGAGAGCCAGCAAGAGTTAAGCACGTGGCTTCAGGAAAGGAGAAATGGCTGAGAGCAGAGACATTCTAAGCCAGAGGCTAGAGGCTCAGGCTCTTAGAGATGGGGTAATTCCTGTGCAATTTGTGGATATTTCTATCTTCATCTCGTTACTTGGAGTACTTTGCAAAGTTGCATTCGCTCATACAGTCTTCCCTTCTTTCTTCCCCCATTTGTAGGGACGACTTCATTGGCAGAAAAAAAACATTGAAGGCAAACAGTATCTCAGCAATCTAGGAATGAGGAACACTTCTCATATGCTTCCCAGCATGGCAACTTTTGTAGCCAACAAGCCTGACCTCCAAGTCACCGTCAAAGAAGAAAGCTGCCCACTGCCTTACAATAGCTCCTGGCCTCCCTTCCCAGACATCCCTCTACCACAAGTAGTGTCCACAGCCTCCACAAGCAGCAGCCAGCCAGATCGTGAGACACGGGCCAGCGTCATCAAGAAAACGTCAGACATCACCCAGTCGAGAGTCAAGAGCTGCTAAGCCTTTGACAGTGTGGTTTTTTAGCTTTGTTTTGTTTGGTTTTGTATTTTACGTTTCTCTAAGAGAGGTTCATCCCTTGACGCACACGAGACAAATCCGAAGGTAAAGCCTTGGCAATACAGAACTTTGCTGTGTCCGACTCCAGTGCCGGAGTGTTTTTAACTCAGGACTCCAGCTGTCAGTATGTATACCTGAACCCATATTTCCAAGGTTGCTACATAGGAAAACAACCCGAGAACTTTGGCCCACTCACAGGTTCCAGTGTTTCATAAGAGGACCAACCGACCACAAGGGAAGTGGTGCTGCTGCGCTTCTTGCTGTCAAGGCTGTGATGGAACTGAAAGCCTCAGAATGGGAGAGAAAATGTGAACTAGCTGGAATATTTTTAAATAAAGAAAAATCTATTGTGAATATTGTACATAGTGCAGTACTAGCAAAGTTGCAGTCTGCTTCTGCACCTTATTAAGAAAGCACTTACAAAAGGCCTTTTATTACCTTGCTCTACTTAATGGCACATTGAAGGTCCCTCTCCACCTGTATTCTTTTCCAAGGCTATTCTTGCTAAAGTGTCTTTAAAGAGTAGAGGAAAGGAAGTTAAAACTTTCCATGTGGATTTCATACGTTCTGAGACTGCTTTCATCATGTTTGTTTCTAATCTGCTATGCTTGAATGCCGCGTGGTACAATAGAAAAAAAAAAGAAACTTATTACAGAGATATTATGCAAATTCCCAGATTTAAAAAAGAAGAAAAATACTCTAATTCTAACCAGAGCAAGCTTTTTTATTTTTTATACAGGGGAATATTTTATTCAAAGTAAAATTCTAAAGTGAATATAATTTTTTTTAATCTTTTCTACAGCAAAATTTATAATTTTAAGATTCAGTCCTTGGTTATCAGCAGTTATGACATCCTTGTGGCACATTTTTTTTTTTAATTTTGTAAAGGTGAAATAGCTTTTATGAGCTCATGTAGCAATCAGATTATCCTGTGGATTGATAATAAATATGGTATATAGTTAAATTTTTAATAATCCTCTTGTTTGTCTTATTTTTAATCTTTCAGAAGCCCCAGATGGCATGGGTTTGATAGGTGAATGTGACCTCTCAGAGTGAGCAATTAGCCTAAGCTGCCTTTACAATTTCTGGAGCACCCATCCAACAGGATGGGAAGTACTGGGCTTGAGGCAGCTCGAGGTGGAAAGAGCAACTAGAACTTAAAGGTGACTTACTCAAGTTTGGCCTCGAATGTAGAGGTTGGGAGCTGGGGCACCTCTTCAGCTGTTATTCCATGGCTGGGCTTTGAACAAGTCACCTCTTAGAAGGGATCTTGTCATAATCCATCCCCCACCCACTGCAGGCTCAGCTGTCCTTCCCCCATTCCTCACAGATCTCCATGTGGCTTGCTTGCAGTTTCCTTGTCTGGAAAAATCTCTTTTTGCAGTTTCAACCAATTAATGGAATGAACCAGAAATCAAATAAGAATTGTCCAGGGCTTTTATCATTACTACATGGTGGCAAGTTCTGATTCCTGGAAAGCTGTAGAGTATCTAAGTAAGGGTGCACAATGACTTACATGGTTGTGGTGGTGGGCAGGCTGTGTCCATTGCAAAGTGCTGTGCACTTTGGGCTGGCACAGGCAGAAGTTGAGAGCACTCACCCTCTTGCAGTTTTTTAAGCTGTTGGATGTGACACAGATTGATTCAGGTACATAAAACATGTGGACACAGAGTGCCCTTCAGATGTGATTTAGCACTGTCATACCAGCCTGACAGGTGTGTGAGCTGAGAGCAGGGTATGTTGGGCTGATGGGCAATAGCATGCACAAAAATGGCTGTGTCGCAGGGAGGTGTGCTAGCTGGCTATTGAAAAGGGAAAGTAAACAGAAGAATTTTGTTGTGTTCTTAACCTGATCCCACAGTTCTAAGTTTCATCACAAGTCCATGTGTAACCTGTAATTTTGTCACCCACTGCCTAGTGGCCTGGGAAGACAAGGTCAGAGTTGGAAGGAAGAGGAATGCCCAAGTAGTACTTGGAGTGGGACTAAAAACTTGCAAGGGTTAAAATTATGTATGTAAACTTCTTAGTTTCTGTCCATTTCATTTGGTTGTGCATTTACCTTTCCAATGGCTCCAGTGCTGGGGCTGGGGCTGAGACTGAGCCAAAGGCAAAAGTCAAGGCTGAGGGAAAGAGAAAGCTCAGTTGTGTGGAGCTGGGAGGAATCATGCGATATAAACGAAGTGCTGGTGCTCATCTCCTCCTCTGAGGATTATTTAGTCTGTAGTCAGTCTCTTGCCGCTGGCCTGGGTTTAGCATTGAGGGTTTAGGTCGAGGGAAAGCCCAGAGATAGGGTTGTGGAGGGGCTCTAAAGCACCTTAGGAAGTAAAGAGAGCTGAGTCCAGGCTTCTGCTTTCCTGGAGGCAGGGCTGCTATCTCACCTCCACGATGGCTTGCTCTCTCCTCACTGTTCGTATCAGTGATGGGAGCCGCAGGCCTTCAGGCAAGCAGCCATGTCCTGTGCATTATGTACTGAGGGGCAGTGGGTTTTCCTCCTTCCTAGGAGTAGTTTGAACTCCCTGCCCCTCACCCATGGCACTGAGGAAGCATCTTAGAGGCCTTGTGCCATCCTGCAAAGCCCCTCTTTGTGTCTGACCTCAGTCCTGTGTGTCCACCTGAGAGGGTACACGTTTGCCCTTTATGATAGAACATTTTGAATTTCTCAGTTTCCCAGGTTCACTCTGGTGCCTACACAGAGCCTGACCCCCAACAGGGCTGCCAGAGCAAAGTGAGGGCTGAGCTGCCTTTTCTGTGTGTCCTGCCTGACTTGCCTTCAGCAAGCCCAGCTGGTCACTGGGGTGAGAAGATGGTTGCCCAAGGGCTGCCTGGGGTATACAAAAGCTTGTTTGGAAAGTAAGCTACCCTTTGCCAGGAGAAGGATTTGCTGCTCTTAGCATCATCTGTCTGAAACTTAGGAGTAGGCAGCAGGGAAAGGCAGGCACCTCCAGCTTAACCCAGGAGTTAAGCTTTACTTAGCTCAAGAAAGTTACGCAGTCACACCTCACCTCTGGTCATCCGGTGTGACAGTCGACACCAGCACGCAGCTGGCCAGGCAACTTGGCTTGCTCTCCCCTTGATCCTGTGGGGAGGGCAGCTGAGCTGCAAAACCACCGACCCCCACCCCGCTCCAGTAGCTGAGCTGTAGGAGACACACACTCCTCACATTCTGCCCTTGGGGATACTGTGTATGCTTGGTAAATTCCCCTCTTCCCAGGGCTTGTATGTTTGAAGCATTTCCAAGAGGTATCCAAGCATGGGAGTTACCATATGCATCCGTAACACTGATCCATCGAAGAGAGTGTACACCTTGCAAAGACAGTGACGCCTCTGCGATGTGCTCAGACCAAATGCACTGCAGGGTGCTGTAATGCAACACAGGGCTTCTTTGGGCTGGGGCATCAGACGTTCGTTCTGAAATCCACTGTTCAATTGAATTTGTTACCTGTGCTTGCAAAACTGCATGAAGTCATAAAAAAATGACTTTAATAGCATAACTGCCACTTTGGTTCTGAAACACTGGGAACCAGGTGCTGCCTGTCCGTTAGCACTGCAAGCAACACCGAGTTAATCTCATAGTGCAATTCTGTGATGTGCTCAAGCCAGCAAGCCTGCAGGAATCTCTGATGAGAGGCTGGGAGGGAGGTAAGGGCCAGGCTCTTCCTGTGCAGCTGCCACAAAGCCTGTGGCCAAGGCACTGCCCATGCTCTGGCAGTTCAAGCAGACCCCTTTGGGGAGCTCAGCTAGCATGGAGCTGTGATACCAAGATCTCCGGCAGAGTCCGATCCCCTCAAAAGTGACGTCCACAAAGTAGGAGAGAAGTCATCGGGGGAGTAGCAGAACTAGAGAAGATAGCTTTGCTTGGGATCTGGGCTGTGTTCAGAGGTGCTTCCTGGGATGGAGGTATTTCTGAAGCTCCCTTGTTTAGGTTAGGGCACTCACACAGCCTCCCTCTCTCCCACCACCCCGTCTCCTTATGAACTTTCTAGTGAAGGGTTACCCTACACAGCAGCGTCTTCCTCAGTGAGACCTTAGTGAGAGCTGTCTTTTCTATCCATGCCCTTGTTTTCTCAAACTCTTAGGAACTTTTAATTAGTAGGACATGTCTAGTTGTAGAACAGTTTGGGTCAGGCAGGGAGGGTCACAGGCTGATGGGGTCCAGCATGATGATGTCTCATATCCTTTGTAAATCAGAGGTTTAGTCTGTGGAGCTGAAGTCTACCCCTGTTATCAGCTGGGGATCTGACTGCATGCAGTGGACTGCAACCAGAGAGAGCTAGTCTGAAGTTTGAGAAAAAGTGAGGAATGAATGGCAGTATTTAGCAAAAAGGAAATCATAGCACAGGCTCCTCCTGTCTTTGCAAATTTACCAAAGGGGAATCACCCCCCTCTTGTTATGGATACCTTTGCCCTCAGCTATCGCAAATATCCATCACCTGAGCTTGTGTTTCTCACACTTTTCAAAATCACCTGAAGTTAGCCTACCCTCACCTGGAGAAGGAACCAAAGTATAAATATTTATCCACCACATGAGCAGAAAAAGAGGTCATGTACAGGGTCTTGGGGATTTAAAAGATGCAAGCCTGAAACAAGACATGAGGAAATTTTACATGTTCTTCTGCTCCCATCCCGTACATACATGGTTTACTGAGTGGGTGATGCCTCGAGGTATGAATTCCATAGGAGGAATATATATATATATATATATACCTGTGTGTAGGAGATGATGTGTAGGAGATGAATTCACAGAGAAACAAGTTAAGGGAAGCTGGGTTGGATCTATTCCCTTGCCCAGGAAAGCTAAGACCAGGCATATCCATTTTTTGCAGGAGAGTTTATGAATGATTGTAATTTTTTTTTCTTGGTTTGGAAGGAGTCAAGACTACTTCTGAAGGACTCCTGTGAAGGTAGGATCACCCTTTCCATAACTCAACTGAAGTAATGGAAAAATGAGGGAGAGGATGAAATAAAAAAGAACTAATGTTCCCAAGCATAAGTTCATCCAGGTGTGCTCATGAGTCACATAATGTTACAATCCAGGTGCCTGCTGGACATCCTCCTGGAGGCTGGCAATATCCTCACACAAAAAGATATTCAAATCCTATTCAAAACGACTTAGGTGAGTCAGCTCAAAATTCCCCGGGACCAGGCCCTTGCTGGTTTTTTTTCCCAGCAGGTAAGGGATGGCCTCTGTTCCCATTTGCACATCAGCAGTGGCTGCCTCACTCCCTCCTCTGCCTGCATGCATCAGCATCCGGGCAGGCAGGGAAGCGTGGTGCACAATCTTGTGCACTTGCACCTTTGTTAGGAGTTCCTGGGACGCAGTCGCCGTGCATGAATGTCTCTTTCCCACAGGACTGCAAAATACTTTCACTCTGCATTGGAATAAATGGGAGAAAGATGTGTCTGTAGGAAGTGTGAAAATCGTCCGTGCCAGTGCATGCTTTGGCTTTCTTCAGGGGTCCTTTGAGCCACCAGGTTTGCTAAGGGGTTTCTGCCTGGCCCAGCAAAAACCAGCTGGGTCTTTATTCTACTCTCACCCAAGATGTCTCTTTCTCTCTTCTTTCTGTCCCCCTCTGCTTGCAGCTGGGGCTTCACCCAAAGCGAGAACAGGTACTGCTACATATCCTTTGCTCCAGCCTCTCTCTCTCTGTCACTGGCTTGGGTCAGACACCTGATAGGGGAGCCAAGAGGTGGCCATGGCACAGGGCTGTGTGATGGTGGCCTTGGAAGGGGGTGGACTAGGGCCAGGGGCCGGGACACCCACCTCACATCCTTAGATGCCTCAGGGGAACACTCCCTGCCCCTGTGCCCCTTCTGGCATCATCTCACTTGCAGTGCAGGTAGCAGGCCAGGTTAGCTTCATCTCTGCTGCCTTAGGTTACCTGCTTTTGCAGTCTGTCTGTTAATACTTTTGCTGACTGGATTTATTACCATGGGCCAGTGAGGGGGACTCCTGGCACATGTGAGGGAGTTTCTCAAGCCAGAGAGGCTGCACTGTCTCCCTGATGATGCTACAGCAGAAGAAACAGCTCAATGACCTTTCTGGTGAGTGCTTTGAGGGGGATTTCCACCTCTGCAGTAACAGCAGCAGGTGCACGTTTCTGTCAACAATAATGAAAATAGTAGTGGGGAGGAAGGAAACCATGAGGACCACAGATGGTGCTTTGCCTCGGACCCCAGACTTTGAGGAGGCAAAGGCAGTTGCACAAAGGCTTGGGATACACAAAATTCAGCTATGGTACATTACAGCTCTTCAAATGGGCTTTTTTTTTTCTGTGTGTGGCAGCTTTAAATAACTCAGCAAAGGCATAGGAAGCCCTATCCAAGCTTGGTGTATTACTTTTTGATGACTAGCTGATGATAGGTAGCTCCTTTGGGCTAGTTCTGCTCTCAATTACACACCCATGGTCTAAATAATTCAGCAGCAGCTAAAAGGTGTGTTGTCAAGCTTCTCGTCGCTGCAACTCCAAGAACTGCCCAGCCTCCTCAGTGAATTCATGTTCAGAGCTAATTTTGGGCTGGTGTCAGAAGGTGAAACGTCAGTAGAAATAGCTCCTTATTTTATACAGGCTAATAATGGTGTAGAGGCGGTGGAGAGGAATCCAAGTCACTGTTTTTATTTTAATTTTGTAAGGAGCCCCTCTCTCAGACCCCTGTGCTGCAGCTGCTCTCTGGAGAGCACTTGACAGTGCCTGCTGTGGTACTGCCTTCATTGCCTTGCTCAACTGATGTATGGTTTCCCAGCTGACTTATACACCTCATCCTGCCCTTTAAAGTCAGTGCCTTTGTATATGTTTCTCCACACTGCGTCTTAGGAGAAGGTGAACTTTTAAGGTGTCCAGACCCAGGCAGCAGGATGAGGATTTGCCAGGGTGCTGCATCATTAACTCCTCCCAGTTTCTGCCCTGAAACGTGGGGGAGCAGCAGGAAGTTGGGCGGGTGCTGTGTGCCCGTTTAAAGATGTTATCTCTCACAGCCAATGTTGTCAAGTTTCGGTTTTCAGTAGTATTTTTACTCTCACGCAAATTTTTTTTTTTGTGCCTTTTTTTTTTTTAAGAAAAAATTACTGCCACACAAGTCGCTGTAACATTTTAAAGGCCATTTTTTGTTCCTGTTGCACATGACAAGGCACAGGTCTGTCAGGTCCAGCAGCTGAGATACTTTCCTGAACACAGTTCTCTTGAGGGCAAGAAAATATTGATGTATAAATAGGGGTGTGGGTTTGTTCCTGGTGCAAGCCCTCGAGAGCTGATGGCCGGTCCCAGTGCCCCAGCAGGCTGTGTCACACTTCCAGGTCATGGCATTTGTAAGCACATTCAGCCACCTGGGTATCTGTGGGGCTGCTGCAGCCCAGCCCAGCTCCTCCTGCCTTCATTTTTGTTTTCCATTTGGCTTCCCTTCACATCTTTGGTTTCTTTAGCCAAGTTTGAGCCATTTCACCTGTGCACTCCTGCAGCTGGAGTCTGCTTCATATCCTTTTCAGTCTGGTCCTCCTTTATCCCTGCTCTCTGGCTGCCTTCCTGCCCTCTTCCCCCATCAGTCTGTAGGGCCCTGCCAACCCACATCAGCCCTCCCTCCAATTTTCTCCAGCTGTGTGACTTGGTGCTTTCATCCTCTCATAAGTAGCCTCCAGAAGTGCTCTGGGCATCTGTAGGGAATACTTCAGTGCTGTACCACCCTTGGGGCAGTGTGCTGGTTTCGGCTGGGGCCAAAGTCTTGGACTAAATTAACTTAATGGATGTTCTGTGGACACTTCATGGACATTTAAAGGACATTTTGCAGGGGTGGTCCTAAGGGAATGAGACACGTATATTTTATCAAAGAGTGGGAAGAGGGGGGTGGTTGATTAGGATGTATTGGACACTGTGGGACCTAAGCATGATATAAATGGTGTGGGATAAGGAGTGGAGAACGCGCTGGTTTTGGCTGGGGTGGAGTTGATTTTCCTCACAGTACTAGGAGGAGGCTACGTTTTGGATTGCCCGTTGTGCCACCTAAGCCTTTTTGCCTCCAGCGGACAGCCCCACGATGGAAGAGGATAAACCAATTCACACGGATTACACAAAACACGGCACGGAGCAGCCCTGAGTCACCCGTGTGGGGCCTTCCCCTGCCCCAAAACACTGCCCTGCTCCCCCCAGTGTGGCACACAGAGCACGGGGGGCTGTGCACCCACCCACCTGCACAGCCCCCATGCCTGCGGGGGCACTGCACCTTCCCGTGGGGTGCTGCAGTTCCCCACCATGCACAGCCACATCCCTGCTGGCACGAGGGCAGAGCACCCTGCAGACAATGCCGTTCAAAATGTCTTTCCCTAGAAGCTGTTTTCCTGAAGGCTTCCGCTGCCCCGGCACATGTGGTGTGACTCATCCCTGTATTTGCACTTTTTGCAGCTTCCTTTGGCATTTGCCATACTTTGCTGGAGAAAATGAGATAATTCCTGTTTTGCTGGAAGGCCTTGCAGTGCCATGGCTCAGTGCATTTTGGGAGAATGTTGCTTCTCTGGTGGCTGCTGTTTGGAGGCACAAGTTTCTGGGTATCACAGAGAGACTTTATGAGCATTTGACGTTTATTGGAAAAGGAAAATTTACAGGGAAAATGTAAATGGTGAGCATGAGCAAAGCTGATACAAGACCTCTTCACGAGCATTTCAAAGGGTTCTTCTAAAATGAATGGTATAAAATTAATTATATCGAATAATAGAATCTCCTGAGGTCAAAGGGACCCACCGAGATCATCAAAACTCAACTCCTGGCCCTGCAAAGGACAGCCCCAAGAGTCACATCATGTACCTGAGAGCATTGTCCAAACACTCCTTGAACTCTGTCAGTTTCCCAGGTGCTCGGAAGTCTGTTCCAATGCTCAACCACTCTCTGGGTGAAGATCGTTTTCCTGATATTCAACCTAAACCTTCCCTGACACAGCTTCAGGCCACTCCCTTCGGTTCTGTCACTGGTCACCACAGAGAAGAGATCAGTGCCTGACTCTGCTTCCCCTCACCAGGAAGTTGTAGACCACGATGAGGTCTCCCCTCAGCCTCCTCTTCTCCAGGGTGAACAAACCAAGCGATTCAGCCACTGCTCACACGGCTTCCCCTCCAGGCCTTTCTACACAGAATGAATAGTTCTAAAATTAATTGTGTGTAGAAGCAGCACTTAGGGACACAGTTTAGTGGTGGGCTTGGAAGTGTTAGGTTAATGGTTGGACTGGATCTAAGAGTAAATCATTCTATGACTAAAATGTAAGTGCAAACTTTCTGAAAGAAAAAAACCTGAAATATCAGTTTAGGATCAGTTACCCAGAGATCAACAACCCACTCTGCCATGCCTGGCCCCTCAGCTGTTCTGGGGAGGCTGCCTGGGCGCCCACATGCCCTGTGCCAGGCTGAGCACACCCTCCCTTGGGGAATGGGATGCACCCGAATGTCCCAGCCAGCTCCTGCCACAGCTGAAGAACATCAACGTGGTGCTCCCCGCCAGCACAGCAACTGGTAAATGTGAGCTGGGGAGCTCAGGACACTGAAACAGCAAAGCTTCCTTCACACAGCCTGGTGGCCACCTCTGCTGAAGTTATCCTCACCTGAGCCTGTTCTTTTCATGGTTTTACACTTTCAGGGTCCAGATGGGATAGAAGAAAAGCAAAACCAGAGCAGCACGATAAATAGCAGGGAATTACTTTTACGGCGAGTCCACATTTATTCATGGAAATCTGTTTAACTGGGTCCTAAATAGTTTTACTTAAATCTCTTAAGTTTCCATCTGAATAAGGTCTTTAAAAGGAGACAGATGATACTAAATCAAGTTCACTGCAGGCTTAGCTGCAGGAACAAGTTATCCCATCCCGCTGATCCACTCCGTCTGTCTGCAGCAAATGCTAATTTGAGGTAACATGGCCCTGATGAAGGGAAAAAAGGGGATTAGCTAAAGGAAGATCCATCCCAGTGAGTCGGGGTGATGTGATTTTTATTTAGATGCTTTAATTAGCCAGACACCATCTTCTTGTGTAAGAAGCTTCTCGCTGCTCAGTGGGACTCAGAGCATTCAGGTGCAGGACAGCGGTATAGGAGGCCTCTCTGTTAGAATTACTGCCCCTCTCACTCTCTGTGCACATAATCACCACGGTCCTGCCAAGATGGAACAATGTCACAGCTGGGTCACTTCAGGTGAAGCCAACAGGATGTGCACTGGCTTCCCTTGCCTTGGCAGCAGCACAAACAGCCCCAGCAGCACGCCAGGAGCTGGTGCCCGTGGCCAGACGCACACTGCCTGGCAGCGGCTGGCACTCACTTGACAAGAGGTGCTCTTCTTTTTCCTGTGCTACATGGCACACAATTCCAAGCCACTCAGTTGCCTTACGAAAGAAAGCCTGGTCTCAGCAGGCATGAAGCTGCCTGGGTTATTTTGGTCATCCTTTGGATGTTTCTTTATGTGCTAACTCGAAGTTGTTAAAAGATAGGCTTCAGCTTCGAAGAGCAGTGTGAGGAAGAGCAAGCTGCCTGCCCCAAGCCAGCTCCCCTCAGTGAGGAGGTGAAGGTATCATCCATCAGGTACAGCCACCAGGTTGTCAGGTACGGCTTCAAAGCCCCCAGGCGGATCTGAACCCTGCTGGAGACCAAGAATGGAGGACAGTGTGCTTGGAGGTATCTAGAGAAGTGCTGTCGTGGCGTCTGGGGAAGGATGTCCTGCCCAGCACCTGTGCTCCTTTTTCCGATGGCTTTTGTTGATCTGGAGACAAGAACATGGTTTGTCCCTTAGGGCTACATCAGCTTTCATGGTATATCCCTTAGTATGTGCCAAGTAACCCCTCAAGTTCCTTGTTAGGACAAAGATAGCAATGATATCCTCCAGAATATCCCCACATCAGCTCAGCTGCTGCCTGGGGTACCTCTGCATCAGGGGTGTAGGGCCTGAATGGCCATACCCTGATGTCCAGAGGGCTCAGGCCGTGAGAAATGCTGTAACTCACAAGCCAATTGCATTTTTTCTGGACACCTCTCTCTGCAGCAAACCAGCTCTGTTTGGCCAAAGCTCAGGTCACACTTCTGAACACTGCATCAGTTTGAAAAGAGTGGAGACCCTCTTTCTTGGAAGGGTAAACCATGCTCTTGGGTAAAAATCTGTGCCAAATTTATGCTGAGAATTTTATCTGCCTGATAAAATTTATATGCGTCAGTTGAGGCCAATTCTTCTGGATTTTTGGCAGAGGCCAAAAGATGGAGATCTTACCCTTAGCAGTGCCCATGGCCTTCAGCTTGGTTTGAAGAACTTTCACATGCTTCTTTATTGTAGCAGCAGCATCTTTCACAAAGTTCGGAGTCCTTCATTCAGTCAGTAACGTCCTTGAGCTGACAATCTGCACACTTTCTTACACATCCAGAAAATGCCAGTAGCTGCTTTTGCCGCTGTGCTGCCCTAGGAACTCACACTTCTTTGTTTCTCCAGCAGGAACCCCACACTGTCTATCATCTCTGCTTTCCAGGATCCAGGACAGAGCCTGCCCACCTTGTTCCCAAGCTGCCGACCTTCATGCTTACAAATGAAACAGTATGAATACTTCAGAAACTTTAAAAAATATTAAATATTATTCCTCTCTGACCCCATTTTCCTTAAAATCCTGCCAAACTGGGTGTCTCCTGCAAATATGGGTGCAGTTACTGTCAGAGGGCCAGTATTACTCAACAGCATTGAGCTCAGCTCCATTTTCTTCATGACTGGGCAGCAGTTCTGCAGAAGTCCAACCACATCTTCCACTGAGACTGCACTCTCATTCTGCTTTTGTGTATCTCTGGTAGGTGTTTCTGCTCTGCTTAGAGTGAAACTGAATTTTTCATTGCTTTCCCTGACTGAGTAAATATGTACTCAGTGCCATTACATTGTTCTTTGGGCTTGGGCTGTTTCCAGCTGATTAATTATTACAGCCATGAGGTAGTTTTTACAACAGGAGGACAGGGATGTGCGTCAGATTGCTGGCCTGAATGCACCAGTATCCTGTCTCCAAGATTTTGGATAACTGTTTGGACAAGATTATTGGAGCCAGGGCAAGTTTAGAGTGAATTTGTCCTTAGTAAATCCCCTCACAATTTTCTAATCACAATTTTGGAGAGTTTACGACCTGGAGGCTGTATCCAAATAACTATTTAATCCCAGTGGACACACCTTGCGCAAATGGTCACTCTAATGTTCCCTGACCATGATTTTCTTCATCCAGATACATGCTGGGTAAAGAAGTATCGGTCTTCAACTGCTTCTTCAATAAATTGACTGATAATTTAAGCATAAAACGGGCATTCTGATTTTACCAGATATCCAGGCTAGGAAAGTGATGACTCGCCCTATATGTTCACATTTCCCAGAACCATGCATTCATGTGGTTTGGGCTCATGTAAAATCTCAGTTACCTGGACAAACACATTAGCAAGTGACAGTGCTCAGTGACACTCTCTGGGCACACTGGTCCCACCTCTGCAGCAGCCCAGATGAGGCCTACAACAATTGGGTCTAAAGGGTCACCAGATGGAGACAAGTGGTTGCCACTCCTCAGCGGTGCTCCCAGGAGAAGGGCGCTCAGGGGACGTGCAGGGCACCGCAGCACTGTGGCCCTGACGACTTCCCAGGGCACCAGCCTGAACTGGGGCTGACCATTGTTTAAGGGACCCATGGCATGGACTTGAGCAGCGTAACCATCCTGAGAGACTAAAACCAGCAGCTGGCTGAGCAGTGCTCTGCTGGGCACGCGGGGTTTGTATGAAAGGTGTGTTGGAGGAAGCACGGCCGATGCTGGGAGGCTGCTGGTGTGAGCTGGCATGAACTGGCGTGAGCAGTGCTTTCAAACTTGAGCAGCCCAGCATGAGCCACAGCATCACCCATCCCTGCTGCTTCTGGAAGCATCCTGGAGCTGCCTGCCATTGTGCTCCCTGCCCGATCATGGGCTGCTCTGCAAGGAGACAGCGCATGCAAATGTCTTGCTCATTTATGCTTCCAACCATGCAAAGAAATAAAGCCCATTTTGTGCAATTAACAAATCTGTATTTGAGGTCTTTTAAAAAGCTTTTTTTTCAGACCATTTTCCATTGGTTTTCACTGAGGAGTGTTGCTTTCTTTCAAAGAGGAAGTGAATGCTTAGAAAGGATTTGGTTTGCAGTGAAGGGGAATTGCAGGACACTTGGCCATAGCTCAGCCCCACTTTGCCTGGTTCAGAAAGCCCCGTGCTCAGCAGAGCTGTGTGCTGAGCATCCCTCCCAGCCTGCAGGGTGGCTGCAGCCAGCATCCCCTTCCCCTGGCAGCCCGGGGGCACACGTGTTCATCCCTGTGCATAGGTGTGCCTGCACACAGGCTGTCCCCGCAGTGCGAAGGGCAGCAGGCTCTCTTTACCTTTTACTGCTTGATAAAAAGCAGAGATAAAAGAGAAGCTTCTAAGGTGGTGAAGCAGGCCTGGAAACAAGTGCCGCTGTCAGTGAGGGGCCATACATGGCACCCTGTACTTAGGGATTCTTGCAAGCTTTAGCCAAAGCCTAGACTTGACAGGGATGGGAAGGCGGAGAGGAAGGCAGTACTGACTGTTTCTCTGTCCTTCTCCACAGAAGAAGGCTGCAGATTTCTTCTACCCTTTCTTTCCAACTTGAGTGAAAGTGGCCACTGGGTTGAGAAGCTTTGAGCAGGATTTACTAACTGCTATGCCACCCCCTTCTCCACAAACCTTGCAGAATCTTTTTTCCTTCTTATTCATAGGCTTTTCAAATAAATAAACACAAGTAATCAGTTTTAATGAGAAATTTATTTCATCTCATTGCCTCACCTATACTTTGACCATTTCATAGCACTTGTGGATGAAATGCTGTTTCATTATACAGGAATTCCTCACAAATGCGAGGAGAGTTCCCACTATCCACCCTCACCTTCCATGACAGCGGTTTGCATGTGTGCTGAGCCAGGGTGGCCATGGTGTCTGTGCCCAGACGGATGCTGCCTGTGGCCTTGGGAACTGGCAGTGAGAAGTAGCATGCTGAGCAGCAGCTGATTCCCAAGCTGTCTGCTGACAAGTGACCCTTGGGGCAAGGCCAGCAGAAGGCTGAGGAGCAGGGGTCAGCTCCGTCTCGACACCCCGTGTCCGGTATTGCTCAATGCAGGGGCTGCCTGGGCATGGCAAGGGACAGCGGCAGAGCGCTCGCCCTCCTTCCGCTCCAGCAGCCCTTTGCACAGGCCTGCTGAATGGAAGGGAGGAGAGAAAAGAAACAGGAACTTCTCTTTGGAATCGTATCATCCCAAAACTGAGAGAAGAAGCGAAAGTTAAATAAAAGGGACTGTTTTTAGCAAAGGCTGTTGAACTTCCTAACCTCACAGTGAGCAGCTCCCATGCTACAGTCTGTGGAGGCATGGCTTGATTCAGCACAACAGTTTCAGCTCCTTATTTCCTGTCACTAATTTGTATTAATTACCAGCTGGCAGTATATGAAACATTCCCTTAATGTCTCCTAATGCAGAGGGAAATCTCAGACTACCTCTACAGTGAAATTTAGCAAAAAATTAATAAAGTCTCAGTTTCTGAGTTACTAGGGAAGCACTAGATGAAAGTAGGTGCAGCTTTCTACACCCACTGTGGTTAGCACGCCATATCACATACTTATCTTAGCCCAAAAAAGAAATAGCACCTTGACTATTTTTCTATGCCTGCATCCCTCAGAATACTCTGGCACAGTAGAAGTGTGGGCCTGATTTTCAGACGAATGGTTCATACAATTTTCACTAATGAAAGCCGAGAGCAGCACAGTGGGAACTCACACCAGTGGGTGGGCAGAAAGGTTGAGTGGCAAGTTAGGAAAATTTTAGCATCAACTCTAGTGCAAATCTAGCTTGAAATCCTATTAAACTCTAGGAAGACAACATGTTAGCAGGTACCAGTGACCTCACAGGTATCACCAGCCACTTGCCAACTCTATTCCAGTGTGAAAAAGGCCCTGGTACTTCCTTTTGTTTCGTCATCACGTCTCCCAGATGTGGTCAAAACCAATTTTGATCAGAAGAGGTAACCTTTTTCTTTCAGATTGCAAAAGGGGAAAAATTGGGATAACCACGAGCACTGTTCTGTAGTGTATATGACTAATCCATGAAAGATGCACAGAGCTACAAATTCCACAGGAAAATAAATGTAAACTATGGCAAGCTCCCCCATAGCTTTCACAAAGTAAAACTTCAGTGTAACCCAGGGCTCAGAAAGCAGTGTCTCCTCTCAGAGGGAGATTCAGGATAAAGAGTTTCTTGAAATATCAGCGAAAAGTACTGTCCTGGGCACTTGATAGCTTCCCATCCTCAGGATGATATTTGACTCTGTTGCTCTGGGAATAACAAAACATCTCATATTTCTTAGACAAAACTAGGCTAAGATGGAATTATAGCTGGGAGCAGATTAATAAACTCAAAGTAAAACACATCACAGGACTGTAGCAATTATCTATCAAAACAAAGTATGCTAAAACTCTAGAAAAATCAGACTTGCAGGTAAATTTAAATGGAAATGTAAACACATGAACAGAGAGAGACACGGGCAGCCAAGCATAGCAGAGATGATGGTGCCTCTGTGAGCATGGTATAAGGCCAACCCCACAGTTTAGGGGCAGCACCTCATGGGATATAACCTGCTTCATCTGCTCTGTTCAGCTGAGGGCCCTAGGGCCTTGATCTCACACAGTTTTACCTCATTTAAATGAAAGTATATGTGAAAAACAGTACTGATTTTTTTTCATCAGGTCTGGATACTATCCTGGAACTCTTTCCCCTTAGTTGGTATAGACACTAGAGTATGTCAGTCCAAAACCTCAAATTAATTATTAGGTCTATAAAGGGTCAGCTACAGAAACTTCATACAGGAACTAAAATTATTTAAATGTTCCCTTCATTTATGTGGCCCAATGTGAAAAAAGAAACTGAGCAACAGAGCAAAGCTTTAAAGTTAGCCACCCACTACCAAAAGAGGTATCAAGACATACTGTGTAATTACCAAGCTGCCTATTATAAACGCGTACTTACTAAAATAGAGGACTTAAAATTACATCCACCAAACTTTCTTACAGATCACCAAATCACTTCAGCACATCCCTGGTCTAATGGAAATTCTCATGTGCTGAGCATTAAATGCATGCCTTTGTTCTCGGTAGCATACTGACTTGTCAGAACAAGCACCAGTATGGCAAGCGGGCTGGAACTGGTGGCACTGGGGTTACTGAGAGAGAGCTGCAGGACTTAGAGGCAGCTGGTTCAGATGAGGATATCACGCACTGTTCTTCCCTGGAGATGGCCAAAATTTTGATTTCTCACCAGACATTGTATTTTATCATACACTGTAGAAGGTTCCTGTATGACTTGTTCTAAAAGTCCTGAGTACCCCTCTCTGTACTGAAACAAGGAGTGGATTACATCCAAATAATAGTAAACGAACTTGTTAGCAGCATTTGAATTATACTGAGTATGCTGTAAATGTGGGAGGGTAAAATACAGGATTTGCCATGTAATATAACCCTGGAAATATCATAAATAGAAGGACTAACTGATCTTATTGAAGAGTAGATTATTTCCAGGACCATAGCCGTAAATGCACCTGCTCCTATCCATATGTTTCTATCCCACTGGACCAGTGGTTCATTTGCAATACAAACTTGAATTGTGTCGCCAACAATAACAGAACAGGGCTGGCCCAGTACTGGTCCAGTCCCAGCCTCAGCTATCTCAGAGGGGAAGTGTGCAGAGGATGGCTTGTGGGTCCAAGCACCTGGAGATGAGTTGTCAAACCCTTTCTATAACAAAAGAGGCAGTAGTGGGGAAACATCATGCAGGAGGGGGAAACCTAACTCAGGAAACTGCCCTTACGGATGAGTGCAACTGCTTGCCTTTGGTGGCAGGTGTTACTGAAGCATTAAAAATTACCCCAAAACCAACAACAAGGTTGTAAGGTGGTACTCCACCCTCCATCAAAGGCTCCTCCTTCCCAGGAACATAATTTGTGATGCCTTGAACTGGGCGTCACGCTTTGCTTTGCAGAGAGTGAGGCCTCTTGCAGAGCATGGCTGGCTGAGCATAGCTAAGATGGCTCAGAGAGCCACAGAGAGCTGTGTCTCAGTGTCACCACAGGGCTTTGGCACAGAAAAGCACATGGCAGAAAGTAAAACAAAATGCTTCCTCCAGCTATAGAAGTAACAGGTTGAGGCTGGACAAGAATACCTGGCAATTTTTCTTTCATCCCTTTCTGGCAAGGAACAGCTTCCTTTCCCGTGAAGTCCTACCTTCTTCCACCACATCTGCTAAAGAAAACCTAAAACAAACAAACAAACAAACAACCCACCCAAGAGAAAAGCACCACCAGGAACCCAAAATAACCAAACGAGCAAATCCTAGACTTAAACAAAAAGAATGGGGAGATACTGATGCAACACAGCTGAAAGACACAAGGTTTAGCTGCCATTGCTCAGGAAAGCTTGCCAGCCAAAATACAGCTCTGCATGCTGTTATAGCTCTTCACCTCATGGCATCAGGCCTTGAAGGCATCACTGGCTGAAGTCACCTTGGAAGGATGGCTGCGGGCGGAAACATGCTCTGCAGGCCAACAAGGGCACCAGGTTAAACTTTTCAGCTACAGCCCCACTCCCTAGGCAAAGACAAGGGCGGAGAGGAGGACTGTCCCTGGCTGTTCCATGGATGGCCATATGACCCTCTTCTTCGCTCACAATTTGTAGCCGTTCACTGTCATTTCTCCATAACCTGGTCTTTCTCTGCAAAAAATGCTATCAATATCAGAGGTATGTCCTTGGTAATCTATTCCCCACATCTTTCTGTGTCTTTCTAGTGGTCTCCATACCACCGTAAGACCCTGCCTTACCCCATCATTAGCTTTCTGAGCATGCTGCCACATTGGTATTCTGTATATTTATAAAGCAGTTATATCATCTCTTCATTTTGAAAAGCAGTTATATACCTCTGGTATTCATGGGAAGATAGATATCAAATCTCTTATTTTCTGATGTCCAGACCCAGCTTATGATCGGTTAAATGACACGCCTAGTTATGGCTCCCTCACCCAAATATTTACTCTTGGCTGTAGTTACCAACAGCAATCCCACCTAATACACACCTAAGGAGCCAGAACCCCCAGCCATGCCCCCAGCTCTAGTTCTACCTGCTGACTGAGAAATAACCTCTCCCCTCACACAGGGATTTCTTCAAACCCAAGCCTGTAAATAAACTACTTTGAGGTTGGAGTTTCATGTCATTTTTAGGTCAGACTGAAAAATGCTTCTAGTAGCAATAAAAAAACTCCCCAACCTCCTTTCATTTCATCTAAGTTTAAAAGAGATCTTCTCCAAGCTGTTCATGTAAAGAACCTCTCACTCCCTCTCTCAAGTGGTTTGTTGGTGTTTTACATCTCAATCTGATCTGCAGGGATTTTTTCCGGGCATGTTCATAGCGCCTGCTGTCCCTGGGGCAGGTAAGCAGAGCTGCTTCTTGACTGCTGGGCTTCGCTTCAGCTCCTTTCTTAGAAAGTACCAGCCATGCAGGAAACCTTGCTGAACAGTCACTGCACGCCTTAGAAAGTGAAAAACCTACTCTTGGGCAGGGCCTGAAATTCTGACTGCTAGCACCGTGCTCCGAAAGCTCAGAGGCGATGGAGCTCCCCGCAGCCCTGGGGAGGCAGTGGGTGGATGCAGGGGTGGCAGAACACCCCAATCCCACCCCTCTGGCCTCCTGTGGCTTCACTATAAGCAATCAGTGAGTAAGCATCATGCAGTTTAATCTCATATTATGTTATGCAGCAGAGACAGTATACAAATAGGTTTGTTGGTGCCAGCCCAAGCTTCCCATCCCCTGATAAGTGTGTCTGAGTCTGGCTGTGATGGACATGGAGGCAAGAGCTTTGCTCAGCAGAACATGAACTGAACAAAGTTTTCTAACTAGTTTCTGCAGATATTTAGAAGGGTGCCAGTGAAGCTGCTGCTGTGGATTTGTTTCACCTGTACTCTGGAATTGAAATTTATCTCTAACAAAAGAGTGTAGGGAAAAAGAAACACGGACCTGCACTACTGTAAGCTCTTTGACAAAGTGGATCTAGATGCAAAGCAGGTGTGCCATGGTCTGGACCAGGGTATACGGAAATGAATCATGCGGCAGCAGCAACTCCTCTCCAAGAGTCCTCAGATGAGGTGTAAGGAAGAATCAGGTACGGCTGTCCTGAGGTGGGGGCATTTCCATCCCCCCCTCCACCAAAACATTTTTACCATTTCTGTTTTCAGGCTGTACTGCTCAGCTTTTGCAGAAATCAAGTTATTGTCCCATACCCCAAGGATGTCTTACTGTTCCCTAGTGGGCTGAGAGTGTTAAGATCATTCTGGCAATGCATGTCCCCATGGGAAGGTTATCAGAGAGTACTTGTTTTTGCCATGAGACTGTGAGACTGCCCCATGACCCACTGGCACACACCAAAACCAGTATACAGTTTGGAAAAACTGGAGTTTGCATCAGACTTTCTTGAATCAGATGGTTTAATGAGAACAACTCAAGAGACACTGCCTGTTCTTTCTACCTTCCATATCACATAAAGGTTTGCAGATGGTTTATGAGATGTTACAGTCTATGCTCTGACAGCTGCAAGATGTTCAGGTTGTTTACAGAGAGTAGAAGAGAACAAAATCAGCCCTGGCCCCTTCCCCACCTACATGTGAAGCTATATGTGGAACAAAGTGTCTAATGTTTGCACTGAACCTCACTTCCACTTGCAGAGCTGCAGACAGGAGGAAACAAGAGCAGAAGACTGCAGGGCCTGAATACAAGCGCAGATGTTCACTGAGGCTTCTTTCAACGCCCCGCTCTGCAACACAGCTTTAATCTTTTCCCTGTTATTCTGATCGATACTTCTCTCTGAGACGGTCTTACTGGGGAGAAAAGGCACTTCCTGACGGGATTTACAGCTGTGCACCCAGAACACACACTAAAGTATTTGTAACTTCAACATGACAGGAAAAAACTTTGCTCTGCCAACACCAGCCCTTCATGGACTTGTCATCACTTGGCAATTTTTGGTGTTCAGACATGCTGCTGATAGAAATTGTGTCAGTTGCTTAAAAAGGAGAATCTGTGCTCTGGATAATGCCAGTGAATCATCATCAAACTTTTGGGAAAAGGTTTTCACCAAGGTTAGCCAACAGAGCTGTAAAGTCACCTACCTTGGAGAAAAATGTCACATTTAAAGCAGCAGAGGGGAAAAGTCTTGGCTAAGTGAGGGAACAGCTTAAGAATTGACATTACCCTCTGAGGGAAGGGATAACTATCATGTGCACTTTCATTTGCTGTGAAATAAATTAGACACAGCAAACTAGCATTTACAGAGAATTCTGCCTGGTCCTGCAGCAGCTATGGAACCCAAGACTGCCGGAAAAGCAAAATCTGGGGCTTCTGCTCAGTGTGTGCTGAAGGCACAGCTCCATGCTGCTGTCTCTGATAGGTCAGCCTTCCCCTGCCACAAGGTGTGCCAAAAGCTGACACTGCATTGTGAAGGCTGGTGCGGCTGAGGAGCTTCATCTACAGCTGAGAAGATGACCTAGCTGGCTGAAGTAAGAGCAGTGACATCTGAAGGCTTGTGTTTCATCCTCCCAGAAAAGGTGCTTTTGGTGATCAGGAGCCTGCCAACAGGCTGTCCTGCTCTGAAGCAGGTTTCTTGTGATGCAATGGGGCATCTGACTAGGCAGAAAGCCTGGGGAGAATTCTCTCTCTTGGATTAAAGTTTCACAATTTCCAGGAATTAATGGTGAACAGTAAGATCATCTAGGTTGATTTTCGTGAACATTATGTTAAGGACATCTGAGAAAAGCAAAACGTGATTGAAGACTCATCAAAAGAGTGGCTTGCTCAGGATTTTGTAAGGGGCACAGCTTCTCTTGGGACTCTGACAACAAAATAAAGATAAAATGTAACAAACCAGGACCCCATCTGATTTCAGAGGAATTGAAAGGTCCACGTGGAATTTTGAATCACAGAGGTCAGAGATAGATTTCAGGGCACTTTATGGCTGAAGCCATGAAGAAGTGTTAAAAGTAAGAGACTGCAGAGCACAGTACCACTGCTCAAGTAAGGGATCATGCTGCAGAGATCAGAAATGGCATAACAGGCAATGAGCTAAATCTAAAGTTCTGCCTTTGTGGGTTCTTAACTCAAAACAAGTGCAAGTCCTGTATTCTGGGAAAAGAATGGGTGGGGAAGGGGGACGGAGGGACAGGGAAGGCTGGGGAAGGAGAGGGGAGGATTTAAAATCTAACCTAAGGAAATTCTATGTACTTGTTGTAAGTTAAAAGCATAAGAAAGATACAGTCAGTAGAGGCACAAAGATCAATGCATTATCTTCATGTTATTCTACCGGAGAGGCCCAAAAATTCAGATGCACAAGGCTCCTGTTTCTGTGTCATAGTTACGAATTGCTATGATATATCATATTACATTATAGTATATTATATTATAATATATTATATAATAGGATATTGCTATGAACCATGAATTTTTATTCACTTTGGCACTGAGCAGATGGCAAGAGACTGGAAGGGATTCAAACAACAGTAGACATGATTTAAGAGATGCTGGAAGAACTGGCTTGAGAAACAAGCAAACAAATGTAAAACGGGATGAGAAATGGGCTAGAGCTCTTTAGAGAGTATAAAACCACTGAGAGATGAACTATTTAGTTTTATAGAACAAAATATAAACAAAATGAATGTACTATGAGTAACCAAGAGCTCTGCAAAATTAACACTAGCTGGTCTCACTGCACTGATTTAAGTTACCAGTCCTTTTTCGTGCGTCTCAGCTCCAACGGGGGCAGCAGCAAGACAAGCAGTGCAGCCTCCCCTCCCCTGGCAGCCCAGTGCATAGTGGATTTAAATCCTCACTTCTTCCAGGCTAAAGTGCACACCAAACTTGGGTGAGTCCAGGCAGCCAGTGCAGGTCTGCTGCCCTTGATCCTGCCCCAGTATCTCCAGCAGCACAGGAATGAAGAAGAAACAGTGGTTGGCAATTTCCACAGCTACCCCAGCAAGAGCTTCTTGTTGCTATGAGTAACCCCCAGCAGCAGCTTCTCTGTGGGGGCCTTCAATAAATCTGTATGGAGGTGAGGTAACAAAAGCAAACACCTTGATCTGTTGCCCCACACCAGAACCCCTCTTTTCAGCACTGCCAGCTCCAATATGCACTGTACATGACTTCACTTGCTCCTTACAGCTGCCTGGCCAGCAGCTGCTAGGCATTGCTTTCCCCTTTGGCTGCATTATCTGCAGCGCATCGACAGACCAACAACTGTGAGCCCCAACAACTTCAGATGATCTCTCCCACTCCTTCACAAGCCCTGTGCACTGCAGGAGAGAGGACCAACAGGAGGGGTGGGCTGCCTCTTCAGAGAAGCCCACTTCTTTAACTCCTGGGTGCTGGCTTTGGCTTTATCACCTTCATGACTTGCTCAGGCACAGAGAACTAGCAGTGTGTCGAGCATCCTTGCAGCTCCACCCCCTCTCTTTCTAGCACTCAGCCCTATTTCTAAAGCAGGCATAAAGTTGCAGATGCCCATACTGAGCCCATGCAAAATACTTCAGCCCATTCACATCAGAGCTTTTCTGTGAGGCATGACTTGCTCCCGGCTGGCAGCCCTTTGTGAGATGCTCATGCCTGCAAGCGACCAGAGGGATGCTGGGGCCCCGGTGGGATGCCTGCCCTTGCACCCACGCACTCCCACTCCCATGCACTTATGCTCCAGTGCAGTCATGCACCTGCACACCGTGCACCCACCTAGCCATGCACCATGAATCCCGGTGCCTGGGAAGCCGCGGCAGCTCCTGCCAGCGCTGCTGCAGTGCTGTTTGCTGCCTCCACTTCAGTGGCCATGGCAACTGTTGTTGTGTAGTGAAGTGTTGCCAGGATCCAGTCCAGGAGCAGAGCTTCGTAAAGGAAATGAAAAATAAAAAAAAAATCAAACCATGGAAAGGCATGATGTCAAGCCAGTGAAATCCAAGTTCCCCTTCTGCCTGGCGTCACATGCATTTTTCCACAGTGGCCCCTGCAATCCAGCTTTGCCACAGCTGACCCAAGAACCACCAGCTGAAGAGTCACTAAAAAAACCAGTGCATGTGGTTGTTTGTGCTACTTTTTCCCAGTGATAATCAAGAACAAATTGTATCCACCACCCATTTAGATGTTTTTAAGGAAGTGGTTCAGACAATGAAACACATCTTACCGAGCAGCTAAGCCAACAGAACAGGCTACCTACTGCAGGATACCAGGCTGGTGCAGCTTAAATACTTGTTCTTTTGACCCAGAATTGTTTGCATTTGCTTTGCTGAAAATCCCTTCATTGAAAGAAGAGGTGTTTTTAAAAGTGCCAGAGCTTGAAGGTCTCTCTAGGTTTGTCTTCATGAGGGGCAAATTCACCAAGGAAGCATAGGGCCTGGATGCAGGATGCCTGAGCCCTTTCTGTGCCAGCCAGTCAGATAATAGGAACCTCATCCCTGCTATGGTGAGCCTTGCCGAGCCAGAGGTGTCCCAAACAAGCATATGGGAAATACTCTGCACCCTATGGGGCTGCAACTCAGCTGGGTTTTGCCTGGGTGATTCCTGAATGCTTCTCATTGCATAACAGGACAGAAAGACAAGCACTGACTCACACACATTTTTTAGAAAAACAGGGGGTGGAAAAGCAGGAACAGAGGTGAAGGAGCAGGTGTTAACTGCCAGCCTTTAATCCCTGGATTCCACAAGGGCATCTCAGCTCTGCAGCCTGTAGCCAGGCTGGCCTGCCAGAGTGTGAGTTTGGGAGAACGAGAGGGAAATGGGGAAGGAAGGCTGTTTTCTAAACAAGGGAAGGGGAAATTGCCTCTGTCCCCAGACAGAGTAGAAATATGAGGAAATGCTATGTTTGCACCGAGCAATTTCTGTTTTTCTCTCAGGGCTTTCAGTCAACACTAGCCTTGGTAACTGCTGTCTGTGAGTAAAACACTCTGAGACAACAGTGCTGTGAGGAGAAAAAAACCCTAATGGAGCTCTAAACTACATGCAGAAACTACCCTGGTAAGTACTGTTTCCCTGCCACTGATTTCACTCACTGTGAAACCTAAAGTGCCCCATCTCAGTCAGAGCTCAGGAGAGCCCACAGCTCGTAGCTTCTTCAAGGTAGCAGTCATAGCTGCTTTCCCTCTAAATGGCAATGAAACCCGGCAGCTGTCAGTCTTCCCAGGCAGGATCCTCCAGGACAGCCTCAGCCTGCGGGAGGCGCGGGGCAGGGAAGGGGCAGCTAATGATGTCCAGGACACGTTAGCAGCCTTCTGTCACACCTGGGACAAGGGCAGGAACTTCGGGTGAAAATTTTCACCCCGTAAAATGTGGCTCATTTTGGCTTGTAGAAATGCATGTTTATTATAAAAGGGACTTTGTGCAAAGACGAGAGAGCCCACCCTTCCTTTCCCCCCTCGCTATTGCAATGCCACAGCTCCCCTCCCTGCAAGGATGAAGGTTGCTGGCGCAGCCCAAGGCTCTCTCAGGCTCTCCTCCATGGATTTGCAGGAAGGCGTTTGCAGCTCGGAGCAGATCCACTCGCGTGTTTGGGCTGACATCTAGTGTCGGCATGGACGGGGCCTTTCTTCCCAACATGCCTACGGTGATCTGAAAGGAGGACTAAAGAGGACATTTCTTTGGCTTACTACTTCTAATCTGGTTAGAGACCTGACCCGTAAGACCGCGAGTATCTTTGCTTCATTAAAGACCAAAGAAAATAATGACAGAACACTCGAAAGTAGAATTAAATATTGTCAAGGAAACTTCTCTACCCTGGATTTCCTGCAGCAAAGTGTCAGGCATCTGATTTCGGAGGGGGATGGGGAGGCGGGGGGACATTAGATAATTGAGTGGTACAACAATAGGAACAGCTCAACCTGAGTGGCCACAGGGAGGGACCACAAACAAAGGAATCCCTGGGCTTTTATACCCTTACAGTCTATGTACCTGTTCCGAGGGTTATTTTTGGGTCTGGGGTCTTCCAGTTTTTCACTGGCTGGACAGTTATCACCCTGTGTCACCTTTCACCTGTCTTTTTCTATTTTTAATTTAGATCTGCTCTGATCTTTTCACATGGTGCAGGCAGAAAAAAAAAAGTTGTAACAGGAATTTTATCTGAAGCTGCAGAAACAGACTTCAGGCTTAGAAATACGTGAAGGAAGAGGAAAATGTGTTTGTGCTCTACTTTCCCCACAAAACTGGGAGGGATTCTTGTGCAAGAGGGCTCCCTAGGCTTTGTTGGCCAAAGTCCATAGAGTTTATGCAGCAGTTGGCTTTGCTAAAAGGGTCAGATGGAGTCAGGGAGCAGATCTTATCATCCTGACAGAGCAGGCATCCTGCCATTGAAGTTTCCCCAGGAAGTTTCCTGTTGCTGTTTAACCTTTAAATATGTGGTCTTTCTTGTCAGATTTCCCATCAGATATCTCATTTCAGACAGCCAGGGAATTCATACTTAAGTTCAGCTGGTGCAGGGGATATTGTGGAGCCATAAACTGCTTGCTCTGTACACACTCTTGAACTCCATAATGTACACGGAGATACTTTATATTGAACTCTGACCCATTTAAGGACGAAATAGTCCCTCATATTGTTTTAGTTATGGTATATTTTATTTCATGCAGCATTCAAGTATGTGCGTATATGCGTTTATGGCCACCGTTTATGTTTGATACAGACCCTCTCTTTATCTTCATGGCCTCATTGCTGCCGTCACGCCACATGCAATCCACCTCCGCAACATAAAACCAAACAGCAGAGAGTTGATCTTGGCACATAGAAACAGCCACTGAAAATAAACCTCTGGAGAGGAACAAGCCCATCACCAACCCCTGCAGTTACTGAAAGCATCCTTTAGTGACAGGTTTCCTCCTGGCTCAGCCACGATGCTAAGGGGTTTGGATGGTGGATCGTCTAGGGAGAAAAAGGTCTGACATTGCACAAACAATATACATCAAGGGTAATAGCAAGGGTTTGGGGTTTCACAGCCCTCTCCCGTTATACTAAGGCCATCATAGCACTTGGAGAATCAGAGTTTTCTTCCTGGAGCCTTATTCCTGAGTCAGCTGCTGCTGGAGGTGCCCACTGCTGGAGGCCAAAGACTGCCTCTGCCATGGCAAACCACAGCAGAAGGGGCTGTTTTGAGACCACACCTCAACTATTAAATCTGATGTGTTGGCTCAAAAGAAGAAGACAAAATCCACTTCTCTGTTAAAATGTATTCTTTTCGAGTGAATGCTGTAAAGCATTAGTTGTTTCACATGTCATAAAACCATATAATGCTTTTGTTTTGAGGAAAGGGATACTAGCAGCTGCACAAGGGCCACATATAACAGCTTTGGATGAGTAATCATGAGTTTCTGCCTATGGGTGATGCAGAATGAAACTTCATTCAGAAACTGATGCTTCTCTTCTTCAGAAGAGCTTTTCCAAGCTCCTCTGATCCGTACCCCACAGATGAAGTTGCTCATTCCAGCATTTTGGCTGCTTGGAAGTGCTGACTAACTTCCAGGGCACTTTTGAGTCCCGCTTTTTGGCTGCTGGTAGCAATGCTGTGCCACCTACAGACAGTTTCCTGAGGAAACTGTCTCCCACTGGGGTAAGAGCAGCATTTACCTTTCAGTGTCTTTGGCTTCAGATGTGCTCCAGGTGCCATCAGTAGGAGAACATTTAATGGCTCATGCAATGTATCTTTAATTACTATTCATCCAGTGTCTTGCTGACAGATTCTCATGTCATACGTTTTAAAATAACATGCTTGTAATTAATATTTAGAAAGCATTGGTCCTATCTACCACTTGCAGGTGACTCCTGTGGCATATTCTACCATGGCAGAAGTGCCATTGCTGATGAGAACTGAATGAGCAGGGAGTGGTACCCCACGGCACTCCCAAGGGATGTGCCTGACCCCTGTGCAATACTAGTTCCCAAAGGAGAACAGAAACTGGAAATCACCTTCCCAGCCTGCCATGTAGGCAGAGCCATGAAGGATGCTGAAGACACTGGGCCCAAGAAAGTGCCTGGGGAATGGTGCGGTGACTGGCAAGGGGCGGTGTGAGCTGCCAGCATTCAGATGAGAGGAAACCACATCAGGGAGACTCGAGCTGGGGTCAGCTTCAGTGACACTGGCTCTTTCCTCCAGGGAAGGGAGTGGATGACTCCAGTACCATGCACGGAGCATGGAGAGCGCATTGGCACAGGCTTTGCTTCCACAGCCAAGGACCATCTCCTGGGTTTGGGCCTCACACCCAGGTGTGGGGACCTTAATACTTTTCCAGTCCCACCAGGGTGGACACAGTTTGAGATGCCCTCTTAAAGCATGTTGTAAATCCCTGCCTGCAGTACCAGAAATATTCCTCGTTTTCCTGAGACTCTGGTACCTCTGAGCTGGCGCAACCATCTCCAGCATGTGGAGGAAACTGCAGCTGTGGGGGAGTATAACAAAACAGGCCAAACTCCAAACAAGCAGAGAAAAGAAGTTCTTAATCTTATTTCTTGGAAAAAAAGGTATCCATTTCAAATGTTTCTTGCACCTGCTAAATGCATTAGCAATGGTGCTGTATCCTGAACGAGCAATCCTGATGAAAGAAAAATAGTTTCTTTGTTGTGATCTAGTATGCTTGTGACAGCCATTCAGGAGATGATTTACAACTCTGTGCTGGAAGCTGGACAACGACACTCAGTGCTCACATGGTTGCTCTCCATCGTTTCCAAACTTCCTTGAAAGAGCTAAGCACTTTGCCACCTATTTTCTCTTTCAAAAAAACATCAGAGTGAGGTTTTGCACGTGTTGGCCATGCCAAGAAAAATAAGTCCTTACTGGGAATTGGAGGCAGCAAGCCATTGGCCCTGGAGGTTATTACAGGGTGTCCAGTTCCAGCAGCTGACAGCACTGCAGGAAATCTCAGATGTTTTTTGCTGCCATGCAGTGGATTAGCACATCAGCATAATGTCAGGAGGAAAAACACAGAAAATATGAGCCACGTGCTATTAAAACAGACTGAGCAAAGAGCTTGGTTGGCGTCAGGCTGCCCCAGGGGACTGGTGCTGGAGGAACAACCCATGCTTTCCACTTTGGACCACCAGCTGCTTCTGCTCTGCCTATGTGGCCTTAGCCACACTTTCGCACTCTTCTGCATGAGAGGTAGTCAGGGATGCGCCTAACAAGATGCAGTCCTGAGCCCAGTACCACAGTCCTGGTCAGCCCTGACCTGTGACAAACAAGAAGCCGTTTTTTTCAAATAGGTTTTCACTCAAAAAACACGTTGCAGGGGGCCTGACTACTTCTGACACAGTATATCAAAGGAAACAGTTTCAGCCTCCAGCACTCACAGGCACAGCACAGGGTTCCCTGGAAACCAAGTGAAAATGAACTTTGGGAACATGAACCACTTTGCCATGCCTTTCTGCGGTGCCTACTTGAAGTGGCACTGAGAGCATGTTGTTTTGTCAAGATGCATGTGCTATTTTCATGTGCTATTTGTTTTGGTGATGAAAGCGGAAGGATGACAAAGAAAAGTTTTTACTGGTTATCCTGGGCAGGGGAAAGGGCACATTTTCACCTGCTTCTCTGTTGGTGGACAGCATGGTACCTTCCAGCCCATCCAACTCCTCCCTGCCCTCTGTCAGCCTCAGGTGTAGCCACAGGGAACAGTATGGGGAAACAAGACCCTGAAGTGATTTGGATCCACGACAATCTTCCTTGCCCCCTGAACAGGTGATAGATCAGGCAGCTGATGTTGGAGGGCTACCAGAAGAAAAGCACCTCCCAGAAAGAACGCAAAGTACTGTGACTTCTGGGATCCCCTGGGATGATGGTTGCCCAAGAAGTAAGCCTTCCTACTGTTTATTTCTCTTCATTTCTGGTGATCAGAGCTTTGTTTAGCTTCTTCTCCAAGAAAACCATAAAACTGCCTACAGCCTTAACTTCTTTGAGCCATTCTGGCTGAAGGGAGCGCTCCAGAGCGGCGCAGTGCAGTGCCCAGTCACTCAGGCAAGGGAGGCGACAGCATGCACATACAGACATGCTTCACACATTTGCTTGTTTGCCAGGGTCCAGAAGGGATTATCTGGGCTAGAGGAAAAGCTGTGCCACCAGAAGATGGATAAAACAGCAGGACAAGCAGGATCCCCTTGGCTGAAGGCAGTGAGGTGTCTGCGCAGGCAGGAGATGGCCCCTGGAAACAGGGAGAAAAGGAAAGTGGGGGCTCTTCTGGTTTTCAGCTTCTCCTGGCAACATGAAGTGTTGCTTTCTAGGAAAGGTGAGGTTGACTGAAAACATATTGACTTCAGGATATCCATGCAAACAGAAAAGCATGTTTACATAGCACTAAATGGGAGCCTCCACACTGGGGCATATTTCAGGGAAAAGAGAAAGTATGATTTAACTCAAATCTATCATAAGGGCCTTGACAGAGAGCAGAAGAATGTCTAATGACAGACTGTCTTCACTACTGGAATTGGAAGATATGATAATAAATCTCAATACTGTAGAGAAGAGCAGTAATATAAAGCCACAAAGTCAAGGTAACAGAAATAGGATGCAGATGTGGCATAGTGAACTCGGAGCAGACTAAACATCCTATCTGCAACATCCAGATCCTACTGAAATCCTGCAGAAGTCTGCTTTGGTTTGCAGTAAGAGATAACAAGGACAGAAATCAAGGGGATTTGTCTCAGACAGAGACCTCTGAGTACTCAGAGGGAAAAATCAGATCAGGTACCCCAGGAGTGAGGGCTGTTCTAGCTCCTATCCTCAGATTAAAGATTCCTGCCATCACTGAGACCTGCTCCAGCCATAAGCAATGTCAGGATTTCCCAACCTGAGCACTCAACTAGTGAGAGAAAGTAATGCTGATCCTGATGTCAAGATATGACCTTGCCTTCCTATAGGGAAGGACGTCATCTCTGGTGCTTAGACAGGGAGGGGACTTTACCCGTAAGAAAATCTGATGCAGATAAGGCTTTGCTTGAGAAGTTGTAGCTTGTTGATGGAGAAACACCCAAAGCGGGGAAACAGCTGTCATGTGAATATTTCTTTACCCAGAACAGTGGTTGGGTTGTAAAACAGCTGTCTCTTCTCTGTGGGAACGAATTCCCCCAAGGTGACTCAGCAGTCAGCAAGACGAGAACCAGACACTCGTGGTTTCTGGACAATGGGCAAAGCTGAGACTTGAAGCTGTGTCCTCCAGGTGAGGATTTCAACCTCCAGCACAGCCTTACAAATGAATAAGATACAGTAATGAAAAGCCAGGACTGATGAGATGAAAAATATGAAAGCCAAGCTGAACAATTTGCAGTGGCACACCAGAAAAAGTAAAGGCAACTGTAGGCAGCAAACTCTCTGCAGCACAGGGCATGATTGCTGCAGGCAGCCTGCCAGAGGCCAGCCTTTGGCGCCTAATTATAAATATTCTCAGGTTAGCTTAAATAACTACTGTCAGAATAAAGACCTGTTTCTTTGTTAGATCATGATGCAAGCCCAACTCCCTCAGTTCTTAAGCACTAATGTCAAAAGTTAAAGCTGAACTCTGTATAACCTCTGGGCTATAAAGGATGCCAAATGCCAAATATTTTTGGGTTTTAAAATGACATTTTATGCTAGACATTGATAGTTTACTTTGTACATATACTAAGTTCAAGCTAATGTTTTAAGTTTCTTTTTGCTCTATGTAGAAATCTATCAGAAAGGTCAAACACAGAATATTATTTTATTCTTGGAAAGTAGGCACTGGAACACTGATTTGCCAGATATCTTAACCTCTCAAATTACCCCTCATTTAATGGGAAAGTCTGAAACCCAGATACTTTGTTTAAATAGATTTACATTTGACTTGCACTAGATGGCTGTAAGGTTGTGCAAGATTGTTTGACTTTAATCTCATACTTTCATCTTTTAAGGCTGACGTTTGAGCAAGGTCATAAACTGGCAGGAACTGCTGTGCAAGGCACTGGTGGACGTGCAGAATACCCTGTTGTTTTCTTGGAGGAGGGACTGGCATATGAATGGATGCATTGAGTTCAAGTCCTGAGGAACACGTTAGTGTCATGGCACAGCAGGATTAGTAACACCTACTTTATTTCGCTGATTATAGGGGTTTTTTTCTATACTAAATAGTAGAATATACAGTATCCAGGTGCTAAGCACTGACTATCTGGTTTTGCTATCTAGCAAACTTAACTTCTCTGATTTCAACAGAGAAATGCATTGCATAAGGTTTTCTCAATGATGTAAAAACTCCTGTGTTACAGGACACCAATGTTCAGACAAGCACGGTCTTGGGCTAATTAAGCAGTAACGTTGCAGAGACGTGAGTTGTAAATGTTGGGGAAATAGTGGTGCTGGAGATGGGTTGATATCCAAGCAAAACCCAAATTCTTCGGAAAGGGTGAAGACTGGTTTCAGACCAATACTATGACACCCTCCACTTGAGCTGGACAGTCCTGTGCTCAGGCTGACACATCACGGGGTGAGGGAGGAGGTGGTCTTGTGTCGCAGGCAGCCATCAGCTGGTGCAGGCTTCCCAGTGTTTCCTGACCTGAGCTCCTACGTATCTTTCAGTGACAGAGATTCCCTGTATAGTGAGTTTAAGCCCACTGGTGAACTGTTTATCTTTCTTAGTTGCCTTCATGACCACTAGGAAGTAATTCATAACCCTCTGTGACTCTGCAGGGTTCAGGTTAAGATTGTTATTCCAACCCACACTAGCTATATGAAACATGCTTTTCCGTAGGGGCCTCTTTTGGGAGCTTATTTGAAGTGATATTTGCATCCTCTCACTCCCACCTCAGGCGTGCAGCTGTGCGGCCTCTCCTGCTGGGCAGCAGCTGGCTGATATAGGGGGCTGACATCAGGCAGCGCTGACTGTGTTCAGTCCTGTTTGAGACATATTCCCCCTGCTGCTGTCTCCCCAACCCTTTTCTTCTCTTCTTGGCTATGAACATCCACTGCAGCAGCTCAGATATCTGTGTGAAGTGGGCGAGAGTGAGCTGCAATTACTGCCCAAGAGAAACCATTAAGAGAAGGTGATCATATAACACTGGGTTAAGAGAAGTGCTAAGCAAAACACTTGAAAGGTTCTCCCACTGAACAAATACTGTTCACCCTCTAAGAACATAAAGTTCTAGGATGGCTGGAGTCAGTTCTGTTTGTGTTTACCAGCCCTGGGTGCACTTTCTTCCTGCGAATTTGTCCTACCTATGCTTTTAACAGTCAGGGCCTCCAGGGAAAAGGCCTTGCACACTCGAATAGTGCTATGGTGTGAAGAGCCACCCTCTTTGTTCATTCTAGTTACACTTAATGAAAGCACAGCCTGTTCCCCAAGGAGATCGTTGTCAGGGAGCATTCACAGAGCAGTGCTGACAATGATGCACCAAGCCCATGCAGCTCCTTGCAGGGGAACTGGGAGCCATTGAGGGGTCTCCACTAGTTCGTTAAGGTTTTTCATCTCCAAGAGATATTCTTCAGTTAGGAAAGTTATTGATCCAACTTGTTACTGTTGTAGTGAAGGACAGAGTAAGAGATTTGCAGAGGTGCTATCTAAACCTCACAATTGCCTAAAATGAGGCACTTTAAAGAATGTTAAACCGCTCCTGGCTGTCAATCAGGGTGGTCACTGTCCCACCTTGATGTACTCATTGTCCAGCATGTGAATGTTTTCAGTAAGGCAAGTCTCATACCAGATGGGTAGGTTAGAGGAAAACTTTGCCTCAGGGAACAGTGAAAGATCAGTGCTTTTCTCCAGGAAAGCTGGAGTTTCTAGCTTTGAAATGCTCTGTAGCTAACAAGTGTGTGACTTTATCATAGATATCTGTCCATCACTGACAGCAAGAGCAACCCACTTCTCATGTCTTGAATTCCTCGTGACTGAACTACTGCACACCACAAGATCACAAAAATAACTGACTTGACATAAAGTATCACCCAGGAAGGTCTGAAGGAGCAGCAGGTGCCTTGCCTAATGCACACCTCCATGCAGGAGCACTTGTGAGAATGCGTGGGGCTGGAGCGAAGAAACTGACACTAAACTCCTGCAGCCAATGACTTCCACCAAGGTAAGACCTGTCCGCTCAGAAGGCTGACATATTGCCAGGGGTTTTCTGTGGAAGTCAGCAGGGGAGCTAGTACCACCTGTGACTTTTTTGTCTTTGGTGGGGAGAAGAGAAAGAACCTTTTAGTCCAGCAGAATTAAAACTTCAGACTGGCATAAATCCTCTTCCTCTTCTTGAAACAAATGCAAGCAGCTCAAGGCTTTTATGTCTGGATGTGTCCTGCCTTCTTCTCTGATGAGAGAAAAGAAACAACCAAACTAGTAAGTCAGGCTGTGCTAGCCAAAGTGTCCAACTACTACTGTGTGTGAAGGAGAACAGGAACAGAAAAGGAATTACAAGCTAACAGTGAGTCATGTTATGACTTCTTTTCTTTCTTTCAGAAGAGCAAGAACAACAAGTTTTCCTCTTAGATTTTCTAGTTCACTGGGGAAAAGGGAAACCTTGTTTTACTTTTAGCAGCTCTTGTTCTTGCATGTGCTCCTGAACCTAAGAGCGCAGATAGAGTTGTGCTGTCAGGATAGCTTGTACATCTGACAAGGCAGACTGAAATGTTGGTGCAAGCCCAGAGAATTTTCTTTCATTTCTATTGTCATGTTTGTGATCTCTGTAGGACTGCAAAAAAAAAAAAAAGTTCAAGGACACTGGAGGCAATTTTTGCCAAGAAGGCAATCTAAGTGGTTGAGGATTCTTCCTCAAACAATTTTGGATCAATGGGGTATTTCCTCACGTACAATTTGATTTGAGGGATTTTTTTTTTTTTACTTTATGCATGCTTCCTCCTAAACCCTGTCTAACAGCTAACTAGTGAGGACTGTTGTCCTTGGACACTAGCTCAGGCTCTGATAGCTTTTGTAAGACCATTTGTATCAAAATATTGTTGTGCTGGAGTCTCCACAGCCATCTGGGGCTTTGTGCAGACAGGGTGCTTACAAATGAATGTGAACCAAAGCAAATCAACATTGCTTGGCAGGAACGAAATGTATTGCTAGGATCTGTCTCTGCCAAGCTAGACTGCTTGGCTCCAGTCCCACTCTTCAGGGGGATTGTCTGTCAAAACACAAGTTGGTATTATACAGCGTCATAGTTACGTGGCTCACTAGTCCTTTAACCCCTCTCAGGCCTTACTCTCATTTGTTGAGTAGAAGCCTGTGATTCTCCAATTCTTAAGGCAGACTTTGAGCTCTGGTACCTTGCACCATTTGCCTCTCATGCCTCTCTGTCAGCTCAGATAGAGCTTTCTCTCAAGGAGCTGTTAAATAGAAGATTGCAACCCTTTTGAAAGGAAGGCATTGTTTCTTAATGCCTTACAGTGTTAAGAAGACATGTATTTTGTACCATCCCATGATGGAAGCCTGGCTTCTTGGTCTAACCACCTCAAAAACCTGGTTAGCCTTTCAAGGTGAGAGTCCATCTGAGATACTGTCTCTCCTTTATTATCCCGTTCCTTCATGGGTAGCAGCTGTTGTTCCTGCTGAGCCCTGCTGGTAATCCCAGAGGCCACCCATTAGAGGACAAGGCAAGACATCAATGTGAATGTCCTCATGGGTCTACCAAGAGGTGCATAATAATATTTCCCTGCCCATTTCTGGACATATTTCTGAGCTCATTCAACATAGGTATGGACACAATAAATTACTACAGTGGCTTGGCCAAGACGTGGCACTACAGGTGGCTCCAAGCCCACAACATACAGCTTTTGCTATAGTGAAAATCCACAGTAAGCACTGGTAGAACACAGTCTCTGAACACAAGTTCTGCAGGGCCACCTCCCGTCCTGGAAGTCCAGCCAGGGTCAGCAGGAGAAGGATGTGCATATTTCCTTCAGGAGGTGGATGAAGAGGCAGATCCTCGGCTGAGACCCCGTGGAATCTGGAGATGGCTGAGAAGAGTGGTGACTGTCCATAGGTGTGACAAGCAGCACGTGCCATCCCTCAGGCAGGCAGCTGCCCACAGCACTGCCCAGGCTGTCACGTCGCCCAGCAGCCTGGTGTGCAGCTGCAGCCTTGTCCCTGCGGGCAGGGCAGTGGCAGCCTTGCACAGGCTGGGACGCTGTCAGAGCACAGACCGACTGCCCGGGTCACTCAGCCTTGTGGCTTTCCCTTGCATGGTAAGATTTTCCTTTCAACCTAGAGCATGCCAGTACTGCCTGGCTCTCCCAAGCAATGTCTGCTCAGGGGACCAGGACCTGTTATCATCCCAGCAGACTGGGGACCACAGTCCAGATGTCCCTCTCGTGGGCATGAAGTTTTATAGACGGCCCCAGGGCTCAGCTGTCTCTGACATGAGGTGCGGCACATCTGTGTGACCCTGGGTTGGTTTTTGCTGAGAAAACTGCTGCTGCACTGTGAGAAAATAAATTAACTGAAGCCAAGCAAGACGACAAAAGTCAAAATATAGAATTAAAGTTGTCAAGGTAATGATAGCTAGCAATGTAAAGCTTCAAAAGTAAATGTTATGTGAAGAGGGATAAAGCCCTGAATGGCTAGTTCCCTACGTTGCTTTAAAGATCCCTGAGCTGGAGCTTAGAAATGCTCCAAGTCCTTAGCTCAGGTTTAACTGGTGTGAGTGAACGTCCGAAGTGCTGGACTCCAAGATGGGAATGGAAAAAGGGGCACATGAGAAAAAAGAGAAGAAAAAATGTGCCTGGGCACATCACAGAGAGGAAGATGTCCATGAAGAGTGCATTTAGTCCACTGATAGGGAAGAAGCATGAGGAATTTTGTTGAGAAGATGAACAAAAGCACAGGCAGCTGAATGGCCTAAGCAGTTCTGCTTGGCTGCAGGCTCCTGCTCCATCCTCTTCCACCTGACTGAAATGACTACCTCCTATAGAAAGTCCCAGCACTCCTTCCCCTGACAGGGCATCTTCTTTCTTGAGCTGGAAGCTCTATGGGAGGGGGGCATGGACAGCATGTCTCCAGCCAAGTCCTGGGAGCAGTGACCTGCAGGCAGCAGCTCTGGCTCACAGGCACCAGTGCCAGTACAACATCATGCAAAAGGCAAGCCAGGACACAAGGGGGGTTTGCAAGGGAGTAAATAAGTGTTTGGGGAAAAGGGGCTGAAAGCTGTCTCGCTGAGCTTGCATCAGCCCAGTGTTTGAGGTAAGAGGTAACTGGATGTGCAATGGAGAGCTTTGTAAGGAGCAAAGAAAATTCAGATGCCCAGATATCACAAATTGTGATAGTGGCTAGCTATTTATTACAACCTTTCCCAGGTGTAAACATCTGCAAAGGACATTTCCCACAGGTAGACAATGCTATGAATGCTATGAAATTCTTTTATTTGGGAAAAAGAATTAAAATAAAGCAAGTTAATGTGCAGTTATGGTGTACAACAGGTGCTGGCATTGCATTACAGGTATAGTTAGGGTCCTGTGAAGAAGAACCTGGTGGTAACTCGTGACTAAAATGGGAACAATTTTTCTTTTTTAATATGAAATTAGGCACCATCCAGCACTTAATATCTAAATAATATCAACAGCCAGAAAATAAATTGATCAATTATTATCACTCTAGCTGAAGCTAGACTTTTCTACTGGTGCATCAAGACCTGGATTAGTCCCAGGGCAGCACAGAGGAAGCAGAGAGGACATGGTCATTTGCAGAGACTCGCATGCACGTAGAGAGAGGTGAGCTTGCCCAGCTGGTACTCTGCAGTACCGCCGTACCATCGGGATGCTGGACCTCAACCCACACATACTACATTTCCCAGCTGGGAAGATGCTTTGTCTTAATCTCACTCTGAGTTCTATCAGAAGCCACTGCCGGAGAGATGAGAAAGAAGCCCGCGTTCGCGCTGCTGGAGATGTAAGGCTGTGTTTCAAAGAGTGCAGGCCCTCTCTGCGAGACCCCTGCGAGCCGCAGCCCCGGCGCGGAGCTGGGCTGGCCTGCGAGCGGGCTCCGCTGGCAGCGGAGCGGTGCCGGCGGCGGTGGGAGCGCGCTGAGCGCCGCCGCCCCTCCTCGCCGGGGGCCAGCGGGCAGCGTGCCCGCACTGCCTCGGGAGTGTCTGCGGAGCGTCCGGAGAGGCTCCAGTTACTTTTATGCTGTGTGCTCCCCATCGCTGCGAAGCACTTTTTCTTGCAGCTGGGAAGTAGCGAGCTCTTCCCTCAGCTCGAGGTTAATGATCTGCTTTCAATTAACCTGTGACCTCCCACGCCCGCGGCGGGGGGCAGCGCTGTAGCTTTAACGCGGGCGCTGGAAGAGGGAGGGGGACACTAGTGCCAGATCCGGCCCCGGAGCTGCCGCAGATCCCTCACTGCCTCCTGCCATGGAGAGCCGCAGCTTCCTTGCCGCCCTCCTGGCCACTTCCCTCACCGCCCTCCTGCCGCTTCCCGCTGCCTCCTCGGCCCACCGCAAACTCCTGGTGTTCCTGCTCGACGGCTTTCGCTTCGACTACATTGATGACAGCGAGCTGGAGGGTCTGCCGGGCTTTCGGGACATTGTGAACATGGGGGTGAAGGTGGATTACATGACCCCAGACTTCCCCAGCCTCTCTTACCCAAATTACTACACGCTGATGACGGGTGAGTACTTGTATTTCTGCGCTGTGATGCTCCTCAGAGCTGCCAGCTCCCTGTGCCGAAGTGGAAGACAGGTCCCTGTGACTTTTTCTTCTGAAGAAGATATAAAAATAATCCAAGTCGTGCTTTTAGCTGGGAGTTTAAAAGCACTGTGGCATTACAGCCCAGAATAGTTTCTCTGAAACCTATTCCAAACTTGGAAATGCCACTTGGAGCTAATTTTTGAAGCTCCCCTTTGCTCATCCACAGTGTAGCCAGGTCCCTACCTGCTAACACCTCAGCATCATGGCCAGCTGGGTCTCCCTGGTGCCAGTATATAGAACATAAAAACAACTGGGAATGCATGGAAAATGAATACAGAGACTCCTCAGGGACTTTAACAAAAGTGCATGTGAACGGAGTGTGGTTACACTAAGAACTTATTTTCAGTCAGCAGGTCTGGCAAGTGCAGCATTAAATTTCTTTTTAAACTTAGTAGATTTTCTGTTTTCTTAATTTTGCTCTAAGTCCTCTTATTTGTAATAATTCAAAATAGCCAAATGGAAAAACAGTCAGGATTTTTGCTTTTACGCCCCTGCAGTTTTTCAGAATGTCCAGGGGAGGCTTTCAGAAAATTGAGAGGACAGTCATAGTTTTCATGATGCTGATTTGCTTTTAATCTTACGTGGAGGACACGTGATTACAGTGACACTAGGAAGGTACAGAGAGTACAGCTGGGCCAATTCCTTCAGAGACAGACATCAAGGAAACAACAGTTAAGTAAAAAAACCCAACAAAATGGACTTTTTCCCTGGAGTTTCTAGTTGGATTTTTCTCTGGAGTTAGTAAATAAATGAGAGTTTCCACCTGATGAGGAGGGGTAAGAAAATCTATCCTCTCCTAAGATATGTGGCATCTTCCGCTATCCTTGGAACAATGCAGTGCCCAGTGATTCATATACTGCTTGCTGGGAAAGCAAATAGATGCCATTGTAAGACAAAAATCTGACATCAGTTGTGCCCAGCTTGTTTTGAAACTGCTTAACCCCTTCTTCCCTCTCTCTCAAGAGAAACTATTTTCTCTTGCTCATCTCTGATCAGGGTACAAAACCATCACAGGGTTGGCGTGGGTTTTTTGTTGGTTTTTTTTTTTATTTTTTTTTCATTATTTGGTGCAAATATATGAATGCAGAATAAATGTTGTGACTGAAAATAGAGGTGTTCTGCTCCAGGTCATGATTTTAGGTGTACATAGGCAAACTGACCTAACACTTCATAGGTGCAAAAATCTTTGGATGGAGCTGTTAAAGAGAAGAAGAAAACTGAGCAACATTTCACTCTTAACCACATTTAGTCATCACTATAATTAAGTGTGTATACATAAAATGAAGTCTATAATTTGCTTTTTGACGAGTTTTGAAAACATCCTACTTTGTACTCACATAGAAGGAGTTTTGTTTCAGGTGATGAGACACCACTACTGGACTTTTTATATTTTTAGTTGAGTTCTGCACCTCAGCCTGAAGCAATAAGGTAGTCTGTGAGATCAAACTCAACTCTTCTTGCAAGTCTGCCAGACTTTATGATAAGGATATCAATGCAAATACAACTTAATTGCAAATATCAATTCACCTTCCTAACACATGAGTCACAGTAGTACTAAGTAGGTCAGGAACCATCTGAGGACTAAGTTTAGGTGACGAACATGCCCAGAGAAAGACCCAAGACTGCCCTTGAGCCCTTGGGGTGTTAGTGGACCTCATGACTGTGTCCTGGCATGACAGCAGAGTAAATTCCATAGCTGCACTGTTCTTACCCTTTGGGGCCACAGTGCCATTTCCACTGAAAGGAGGTTTTATGGGGTGGTGGGGTTAGGAGTGCAGAGCACGTGGCAGATAGAGTGTTAAGCTGTGTTGAGTCTGCATCCATTTGATTTGCAAAGCTGGGATAGGTTTTGGAGAAAATTAAGCATGGCAGGGTGACACAAACATCCTGCCATAGTGACCTGCTTAGGGAATGGCAAGCTACTGTCTCCCTGGTGCTGCTGTATGGGCATGGGGAAGCTTTCATTGCATCTCACCAGCCATGCATCCCCTCTGCTGCAGGCAGACACAACTGTAACTGCTTTCATTTCTGTTTGCAACTGGGATGTCTGGGAGTTAAATGCTGCCACAGTTTCTTCTGGGAAATCAGGAACAAATTATTTTTCATGTCTTGTTCTACACTGCTGTTTCATGAGCTGCTAAGAAATTCCCATTTTAACCTCCAGAACATTGTATTTGTCTTCATAGCATATTGGCGTCTTTCAGCTAAATCAGTTTAAGAAATTTCCCCACCTGCACATTCCCAGCCCTGGCTTGTTCATTGCATCCAACTTTGGTTTTCTGTTTGGTTTTGTTTTGTTTGGTTTTGTTTTGTTTCGGTAAATACTCCTGTCCCTTATTTCTCTGCTCATTCACAAGGCCTTGTAGCTCCACATCCATTCAGAAGCATACATGGCTGCCAGGTCTTGGACAGCATGTGTATGAAAGTGGTGTAGTTTGTGTGTGTCTGACTTGCCTCTATTCATTCTTGTGAGCAAGGCCTTTCCTTTCTGCCTACTGCCCTTCACCCTGCATCCATGCAACCTTCATGACTCCAGGGCGGTTGAGTTGTTACTAAACCAGAGAAGTTCTCCCTCATTTCTGTGGCTTTGGAGGAGGACAGCAGACTCTGCCCCTCAGATACCATCATTGTTGGGACAGGTCAGTCTCCTCAAACATGAACTCACCTCCTCCTCCTGCCCAGACCTGCTGGCAGAGGTTATGGAGATCAGCAGCATCGGCCCCAGTGCTTCTCAGTGCAGATGCCAAAGTGCACCCTTCAGCCCTGCCAGAGCACAGCTCTCCTCGGCACTGGCAGCTCACAAGCAATGGCACACAGCACAGCTGCCCAACTATCTGCAGGATCTTCTAGTCATTATATTTTACTTTACTGATGATTTCAAGAGGGCAGCCTGTCTGCATTTAATATTCATGGGAAATGGCAAATGTACCGAGATTTTCAAAGCTATAACCAAAGAGATGCAACCGTAACTGTTGACCAAGAGCCACATATCTAAAAGCAACTGTCTGATCTATGCTAATGAGAATCACACCCCTTTCTGCTGAGTCGAGGTGCTGGGTGAAGCACCAACACAGGAGGACAAATAGGGTCCAGCGTGGTGAACAAAAAGGATAAATTTTGGAAGGGAAGCATGGGAGGGAGGTGACTTGCCTGTGGTCATGCAGTGCTGCAGGGCTAAGGCAGAGCTCTTCATGGGTCCCGCTCCTGCTTATATCTGCTGCTGCTGTTAACCTGCAAGAAGATATTTGCTGAAGCTTCCCCAAGTCAAACAGAAAGCCTCAGCCCAAAGCCCGCTTAGAGTTCTTTCCCTTTCCTGCACACCTACCACAATTATGAGAAAGAAAACCAGAGCACAGAAACCAGGAAAATATTAATGGTTTGGCTTCCTCATGTAAAATCACCAAGAGTTTGGGAAGAAGCTCCAGTCTTCCTGCAGGCCAGGGCATGGCATCATGAACTGATAGCTGCTTGAAGAAGCATCAAACAAAAGCCAAATCAGTGCTGGTGCAAAGGGATCTCGCTGACGAGCAACCAGAGAAGCTTTTTTGCTACAAAAACTTGGTGATGTGCACAGTAGCTCAAGGATGTGCCAGCTTAAAATCCAACTCTTTGAAAAGAAGTCTTCTCTAGCAACTTCCTTCATGCCATGTTTCTTAGTATCGGCTTCTACTGTGGCATAAAGATTCATTTTTACGTGGTTGGGTTGCTTTCTAAGCTGCTAGACCGAATCCTACCTGGTGTTTTTGCTCTCCATGGTGCAGTTACGATACTGCAATTGTTGCCCTGAAAAACATGAAATGGAGAATCAGGTAAAAGGAGATGTTGCAGCCGTGACAGAGCTCTTGCAGTACTTTTTGTGGGCTTGGCAAGGGAGGGAAGAAGGAGTTCAAATACATCTATTCAAAAGGCTCCCTTAATCATACCATGTGCTGTTTGTTTTGCAAAGGAAGGAATTAAGACCACAAGCCAACTCGGGTTGTTATCCTGTGGGGAGTTTTTAATTTTTCCCTTTCCCTGTTGCGGCCTGGTTCTGCAGGGAGCACTCATGCCAAGTTCAGTGGAAAGTCTGGGGTCTCCCCTGTAACCGCTGCAAGCAGGAGTTACTGCTTCAGAGTACTTCATGCTGTATCTGTCGAGAAATGTGCTTATGCTGTGGTTGGGTCTCCCTTAGCTGACAACCTGCAGGTGTTGGAGGGCTGATGAAGGACTCCCTGCAGCCCAGCTCTCCTGAAGTTTCCCCCCAGCTGAAAGCATGCAGGGGCTCCTTGCATTTCCAGCCAGCATAAACATGAACAGACAGTATCACATCTGAGACAGAAATCCCGGAAGGATTTCTTTTCCAAGATTGTAACTAGAAATGAAGTCTTTCTGGCAGGTCTTCCATGAAGATGTGCCAGCTGCCTGGTCAGCTGTGCAGCCCCACATCCAAGATACATATTTCACTTGGCCTCCCTGGGAAGCAAAGGGAGCCCCTGATTACAGAGATGGGTGGGGAACTGCTTGGAGAGGAGCCCGCAAGGAGCCTCCATGTGCCTCTTTGGACAGAACCTGATCTTAAGTAAGTGGCAGAGGGGCTGTGAGGTCCCATGAAGCTTGAGGGATGGAGGAGAATGTAGACCAGAGGAAATTTCAGTCTCCTGCACCCACAGAGAGGGCTATGGCCTTTGCGGGGCTGTCCCAGACTTACTGCAACACAGTGATGGCACGTTTGGGACTTGTCTAAAATACAGGGGTGGTGTGTGGTGTTTGCTCAGCCACTGCTGCTCATCCCTGCATATGCCATCGCCTCCTCCTCTGCATGGCAGTAGGGAACGGGGCAACATGGCAGATGTCCCGGGAATAGGTGACATCAAGGTCTACTCTGCCAGACTGAATGTTTCACCCATCTTCCATGTTTCAGCCATCTTCCCTTCACTCCTCACTCTTGATGTTGGCATGCTTAGCTGCTGAGAGGCTTTGCTGGATGATGCTGAAGTCTAACAAACAGTCAGTCTATATCTGTTTTTCCCCTGAGCACAGGAAATCAACATACACTGCACCCCATTTATTCCATGTTTTCTGGGAGAAAATACCCTTTGGGCTCCCACCCCTGGAACCTTCTGGAGTCTGGCTGATGTGCACACATACTAGTATATTTATTGTTTGCTGTGAGAAGTTTCCTGATTTGAAGCACAGCAGCTCCAGGCTCCTTCCACTGAGGAAGTACCTGAAGGAAGCCCAGCCTGGTGATGGTTCTAGTGGGTGCCTCTTTTCTACTGCACAGTTAATGGCATCCTGACTCCAGCCTGGTCCAGGAAAGGATGCTGACAATTTCTGTTCAGCAGTTAAGCAAGTTCTTAACTATGTAAGCAATACCTGCGTGTTTTCTGAGGCATAAAAAGTGGAAGGATAGGAATACAACAGGGAAGTTCATTACATACACATGAACTAAAACTATCTCTACTTCATTGTCCAAGCTTAGAAAAAATCCGGGACACAAAATGCATGGTAAGTCACAAGGGAAAAGCATTTTTTTCTTTTTGGTCCTGTTAAACAGCAGCAGTAAAGATTTAAAAGATTCTGTTTGTGACATACAGTTCTGAAATCAAGTCTCTTACTTTTCTTGGATTTGTTTGCTTTCCATTTCTACAACTCTGTGTTGGGAAGGAAAGAGCATGAATAAGTCTGTGGTAATACTATTAACTGGCAGGGAAAGGGTACTATCTCAGAAAGAACAGGCTGGAAAAGATAGTGAGAACCAGGACGATTTTCATTTTCGCATTCTTCCTCTCACTTTGTTTACTCAGCAGCTGCAGAAAGGCTGCAATGCCAAGCATCAAGATTTTTCTCTTTCACACACAAAATATTGCAAAAATCTGTTTGCTTTCTACCAGTTAAAAAATTGAAGCACTTCTAAAGTGTGGAACAGAAAGTTTTTTCTAACACAAGTTCACAATGCTACAAATTGAAACACATAGTTTTTTCCTTCTTACTAGCTACAACCCCACAGCTCCCAACTAGTGTCCCTACTACTAGTGTCACTTGGCTCTTAGCTAAGTGGATATTCACGTATTCAGGGTATTTCTTAGCCCAGAGCTGAAGTCACTGCCAGAGGCTCATACTCTGTCTAATAGTGCAGGCAGCAGCTTTGTCCGTTGTTCTGTCCAGCCCCTCTGTAGTGCTTGGAGCTTCAGTGCCCTCAAGCTGCACCCAGCTCTGGGACTTCAGGGTCCCAGAATGGCCCCTGAGCCCACCACAATTCAGGAAAACAACAAACAGCTCAGAGTCCCTGACCTCCGGGAACACAAGACCTGACTTCCCACACAAGAAAGCATCTGCAAAACCTCAGCTGGATGATTTATAAGTAATTTTTGTGCACCCCAGCCTTGGCCCCATGATGAAAACGTTGAATTAAGAGTTTCAAGCTCTTACAAAATGAATCCCCTTTAAGGAAAAAAATAATGCTGTGTGTAGTAGAGATTTTTTCTGTGCTTTTTGATGTGATCCTACGTGAATTGCAAAGTCTCGCCTGATTCAGGCTGAGGTGTATATGCTTTGGCCCTGTCTGGTATTAGGGCCCATAAAACTTTGGAAAGACTTACAGCAAGTTCCTTTGGAACATGAATTGCCCATGCACATCATGCAAGTACTGTTTTTACTTGGGGGTCAGCAGATGGCAGGGCCACTTTGCCCAGGCCAGCATTTCCCCGCAGCCTTCTCCAGGCTACCTAAGGTTTAGCACGTGGGTTTTGTTTTTACCCTGTGGTCTTTCTTTGCAAAGCAGAGCAGATGAGACCCATCAGGAGAACAGTAGAGCAGGGCATATATCAAAGCTCAGTTCCTGGGGACAGCAACCACTATATCTGCTCCAGAACAGGAATATGGTGCTGGTGACTTCTAAATCCTGCTTTCCTTATGGGAGGCAGCATGACCAGAGCAGAGCATTTTGCAAGGCAAATCATCCAGCTGTTCGCATAGAGGAACTTAACTCTTCCGCAGCCTGTATAGCCTCATGGCAGCCTGTGCTTGCATCCGCCCCCCTGACTCTCGTCGCTTTCCAGAGAGTGGGGACATCATGGTGGGACATGAGAGGAAAGGTCTCACCATGGTGGCAAGGCAGATATATATAATATTGCACAGTACATTTAGCTAAATGCATGTACTGATTTTCATCATCAGATTACGGCACCTTTGCTGCGCTGGCTAATGCACACACTGTGGACTCTGATAAATCTGATTTGCTCAGTGCAGAGATGGCAAATGCCCCAGGAGTGCACGCTCTGGTTTCTGGGTCTCAGGCACAGCCAATGCGGGGTGCACAGCCAATGTGGGGTGCACAGCACGCAGCATTACTGTACTGCTGCTGTGGGTGGCCAAGTGGCTGTGTGCTTTGCTGGTTTTTTAAATTTCGTCTTTGTTTTGCAGAGATTCATTTGAATGCTGACGAAAGTGCCTGGAGATACGTGAATGTGCTTTAGACAAATGCTGTATGAAGTGTAGTGTCCAAGTAAGCTGTAGCATGCAGACTTGCAAATGCTTTTGCTGGCTCTCCTCCAGAAGGATACAGCAGTTATCATATTCCTGGGAACTATACCCTCTTTGTTTTCCTCTGTTGCTTGAGGAAGGAGTAATTTTCATTACAATTACAGTGAGTTTAAATAATGACATCTGTATACTGAAATTGCTTTCTGCCCTGTTTCTATTTTTGAAACTCTTAAGATAATGTTTGATTACAGAGGAAAGCTGCAGTAATGGAAGAAATAATTAATTCAGAATGATATGGTGACTCCCTAACACCATGTTGCTATTTTGATAAAGATTCAAAAGAAGCACACCAAAGGTAATTTTCTTTGGCTGGAGAAAACAAGTAAAAATGGGGGATATAAAGAACTGGGGTGGTACACATGACCCAAAAGAAACTTGAGAAATGGCCTTAATTCTGTGTACAAATATCTTGGAGGGGAGGGGACAGAGCCAAAAATGCCAGTTATTCCAGGGCTTTTCAATCTATTGAGCAAGGCTCAGAATAGCCATGGTGGAAGATTAACAAAGGTCAAAAATAAAATTAAGAGATCAGGCATACTTTTTGAACAGCATTTACTGATAATAAATATAGAGAGGAGGAACTCAAGGAAGAGATTAATTAGTTGATTATTGACATCTTCCATGGAGGTCTAGGGTCTTTCTGAGACATAGGCCTCAGGTAAGCAGACATGAATGGCATTAAATGGCCACATCTTTTGATCTGTTGCTTACCTGATCTTTTTTTCTGACCCTGTGAACCAGGGATGTCTGCAATGAAAACTGATGCCTTATAGTCTTCTAGGCCTCTTTTTCAATATTAAAAAAAGGATTTGGAGTCCATAGAAAATTGAACTAATCTAATGTGGAGAACAGAACACTGTCCTCTGTGTTAGTTCAAACAATTAAACTTCCCAACAATACTACAAAGAACAATCTCCAATCTCTTCCTTAAACATGTGGATAAACGGACAGCAGACCTTAAGTCCTATGGGATCAGTAGCAGCAAGAGCTCGTTGATTCTATATGAAGACTACATGATACATCACACAGATACCTAATCTGTAGGTTTCACACTGATACAGCTTCAGCACTGACCTGCAAGTTTCCCAGGCTGGCACAAATTGCCTGCTTCAGTTTATCGGGTTGATAGATGCCTAGGAATACATGGACTTTAAGAAGCTGAGGTTGTCCTGTAAATTGTAGGGCTGTGTTTTTGATCCACTATAGAGACTTCCTTCCTTCCAATCTCTTTTGAAACTTACAGCAAAGAGAGCACTTGACAGCCTGAAGAGAACAAATTACTGCCCATCCAATCCACCAGTTCTCCTATATTAAACCTGTTTACTTTAGTATGATAAGTAGTGACTGCCACAAACTGGGACCACTTTTTTCCTCTGGGAAGGAGGAAGTGTTTTGCATAATTGAAATACTTTTTAGTAGGGAAGGAGAGTTCGAAATCCATTTCAAGATCACATGCACCCAAAGTATACAGTCCTCTGCTTGAAATGACGTCTTTTCAGAACAAGAATACCAGGGTTATTTCAGTTCTGATCACCATGCTCAGGCTCAAAATAATCAAGGCATGTTATCTGGGTCCCTGCAATAACATGACTCACCAGCTAATGAGGACAGTGTCTAACACAATCTTCTGTTGCTTTTTAAGATATGGAAATAAGGAACTTCCAATACAACTCAATCTTCAACATTTCTTTTCCCATTTCTGTTAATTCATCCTCAGAATAATTCCTAAAATATAGTATCTCCTGACAATTACAAGAAGTAGAAGACATCTCTCAGTTATTATACACTAGTTTCTTGTAATATGAAGTTGCCCAAGGGCCCTTCAGATACAATAAGAGGCCTGAACATGTCTGATGAAATGATTGCTGTGCCCACAACCAAGAACAAAGCATGATCATTACAAGAAAAAAAAGAATGGAAAATGAAAGTAACATATAAATGTGTTTGCCTAGTTTTTGCCTGTTTGCAGAAAAACAATGTGCCCTATGGATAAAGGAAGAAGGAATGCAAGTTTCTCAATCTTTGTTCTATGTTTCTAGATTGTGCTCTTATCACTTTCTGTTCACAGCTTGCTTCCCACAGCCCTCTGGTTGTGAGTGCTGATGGGTACCTTAAAATGGCCTCAGACTTGGCAGGTGTTGGGTGTGTAGAAGGAGCCAGATGTCAGCCAAACATGTGGCAGCAGTGGGCTGCTGCTGACATGGTTTTTGTGTAGGGATGGGTTTGAAATGTTGAGCAGGCCATGGGGTGAGAGATTTGTTTCTTCTGGCCTCAGCTGTCTAAAATTTGGCTGCCTGAAGCTGAGAAAAGGCTGTGATCTTTCTCTACCAATGATAGAGAGCATATGCACCTCCAGATACCTGAGATGCCTGTCTTAGGGCGGCATGAATTGCTTTCTAGACGTGACTCTTCTTATCCATTGATTGTGAAGGGAACACAGGGGGCTGAAAAGCTTCAGCAACTAACTTCTGGGTGTCTAAACTGGGGGATTTAGTGAGCAAACTGGAGCACCTCAGTAAAAGGAAAGAGTCAGGGAGATTTTATGAATGGTTGCAAAGTAAGAGATCCCTGAATTCAAGTCAGGGCTTTTCAGCTGATTGGCTGGATGATCCAGTGGTAGCAGTGGTGGTGCTTCCAGCATCCTTCTACTGAAGAACGTCAATCTGATTGTGCTGCTTTTTTTCTCCACTCTGACAGGTCGCCACTGTGAGGTCCATCAGATGACTGGAAACTACATGTGGGACCAGAAGGCAAATGTATCCTTTGATATTGGTGTGAATAAAGAAAGCCTGCTGCCTCTCTGGTGGAATGGATCAGAGCCTTTGTGGGTCACGATGATGAAAGCTAAAAAGAACGTTTCCATGTACTACTGGCCAGGTTAGTATGTGAAAAATTGCTACAATGCATCTTGACATCTGAGCACTCCGTATGTTGTAGGAATGGCTCTCTAATACAGTTCTGAAATACAGACAGGAATTTTATGTGCTTTTCTAACCACACGTAGAAATGAATTAGCTTTTTTTCGGTCACGATAGTTTGCATATGCTTAGAAACGAGAAGACTGAAGTGTCACTAGAGGCAGCTTTCCACTAAATGCTAGCTTCAGGAGGGTGCTGGCTTGAAGAGCATCCCCTCCTCCATCAAGTGGTTGTTCCTCTTGCCCACCTGTAACTTCTGCTATGCTGAGTGGTTGCTCCATGAATGGTTCATGGTTCAATCAAAGTTAAACAATAACCACCCTCCCCCAATGCTTCTTTGGTTTTAATCTGGAAATTAGTAGCTGAGAGCTGAAGATGATCTGCTCTGTGGGGAGAAGAAAATCCAACAGAAAGCAAAGCATCCTTGTCCTCTTGTCCTGCTTCATTGTTAATTCATCTGAGGTCCCAGTTGCTCTGAGTCTGAGCCATTCATTTGGAGGGACTTGGCCTTTCTGTTCCTCATTTGTTAGATATTGGACCACTGGAATGACTAGGGATGTGCAATAATGAGTCCTTTTTAACAAACAGAAGTATTGTATCCCCTTAGGCTATACATCAGGGACTCACATTGAAATAGATGTTCCAGCTGAGCAACCAGACCAAATCCCTTGCAAAGTACCCAGATTCTCAACTTTTTAACCTTCTAACTGCTACCTACCCTAAGCAGGCTGCAGATATCCTCAGTGTGTAAGCGCAGGCTGGAGGACCACAGAGCTGTTAGAAGAGCTGTACTGAATACAGCCAGTGCCAGCAGGGCAGTGGCAGCTGACTCACGCCACGGGCTCCTGGCCAGCTTGTCTCTGCATCCCAGTGCACATGTGCCTGGCCACAGTCTTTCCATGCAATGTGGCTAATGGTGTCCTGGCAAAAAGCCCACGAGTCTTAAGGAATGGGAAGAAAGAGTGAACCAAGATGAAAAACATTGAAAAGCCATCCCGAGTGTTTCTACAGTACTGAAGAGCAAAAAGATCCGAGGGTGACAGTATTGCCTTATAGACCCAGAGGCAGTCAAAGAGTTTAGATCAGCCCTGTAAAAATGCTGCTTCCTATTGAAGATGTCCCAAGTGATCTAACAGCAAGGCAAATAGTAGGATATAGAAATTATAGAAGAATGTTGGAATTCTTCTAAAAATTTACAAAAGATCTCTTTCTGCAGACTATTCATTTTTAACTACTATTGTAATTGCTCTCACTAGGTATAATTATGTACTGAATAGATGTAACAGCCTACAGAGAGCTGCTGAAATCCAAAAAACCAGTATCACTTTCCATTAAATGCCTTTGGACTTTACCTAACTCCTTCATGTTACCCTTTGAGCAGTGTTTCCCAGGGAGAAGACATATGAGGTGTATGTATATGTATCCCTGTACACATATGCATACCCCTCACTCTTCTCTGCCTGCTATTTCTAGCTGAAAATTGCAAGGAGCAATAGAGCCCCCCTTTTTCCAGTGCTTACAGCCCCCAGTGTATGCACTGACTCTCTCACGACACAAAGGGGGAGTTTTTTGCATGGATCTGGCATTTTAGCTGTGGACTGTGACATGTACTTCTATCTGTCCTTAATTATTTATCTGTGATGGCTGACCTTTGGCAAAGCCATCAGGGCTTCAGTTCAGCAAAAGCTGAAGCACATGTTTATTTTAAGGGTACTCGTGATCTCAAAGGACACATTGGCCATACAGGGTCAGGCACAGGAAGCAGGGTGAAATGTGGAACTATTGAACTAAAACACAGGGCTGTTGGGCTGCAGTAGGACTCCAGGTATAACTAGGGTGAACAGAAGTCACTCCAAATGCAACAGCATTTATTACATGTTCCTTATACGATTTTTTTTACCATTTTCTTGTTCTATAGTAAGGACAAAATCCTTTCTAAAAATTCTAGATCTCTCATTTTAAAGCCTTAATTCTTAACAAGCCATTTGAATGGGGAGCAACACCAAACAATTAAAATAAAAACCCAAGATTTAATAACCAAGGTAAGTAGAGGTCCCATAGACATTTGCACCACATGTGATCTGCTATTAGTGATTAGCTTTCCAGCCTAGAGATACACTGCTGCTTAATTAATCGTGAAAATATGATAAAGGTCCGAACAGGAAAAGTTTGGGAAACTCTTAATAGGAATGGCAATATATGGCCAAATTCATCACACTTTGCTCTGGAAGATGCTATTTTCTCTTTAGCCAGCTGTGAAGACAAACAAGATCAATCAACCATAGCAGGAATGCATTGGAAATGCCAGAGTGCTGATTCCCAGGACCAACTTTCACCACTGCCATTTCCTCCTCAGAGCCAGTTCCAAGCTTTGTGAAGTCTGAACCCCAAATCCACTGCTTCATTTTCTTCCCTATGTTCCTCTCTCTACATCTCTCTCATGTGTAGTCAGTACTTAAAGAAATAAAATCCAGACCCCAGCACACAGGAACACAGAGCAGGAGGGCTCTCGGATGTGAACAACCATCACAGCATCTTTATCTGTGAGTCTAACATAAACCCTGCAAAGATAACTCATGGGAAGAATTCATCTGGGATCTCTTGACTCTAGAAGCAGAGGAACTAAACTATCACCATGCCAGGGGTCCCAAACACCACTTCTGCCAAAACATAAGGCCTTGGCTTGTAGGAACATTTCTCTCCTTTCTTCATGCTGTGTGTGTGGTGAAAGTTTTAGCCTCACACCCAGGTTTCCTGTCTGAAACACTGCTGCTCCAGCAGATGGAGTATGCCCAGAGGAATGCAAGGGCACCCTGGCAGTGCCATTAAGGTCAAAGCTGTGGAGTGGTCCTCACCCTCAGCCCAGTAAGTGGCATCATCCCAGATGCTCAAGCTCCTTCATTTTCCAGCAGCCTACGCAACTGCTTCAGCCAAAGTGCAGTGACGACTTCTCCAAACACTGAAATGAGAGACAGAGGGGGGAAGAAAAAAGACTCTAAACTCAACTTTTGCCATTTAAACACAATATTTACCAGACCATACGGCTAGTCTGGGAAGTTTTCAAAACCTTCTGTTATGACATGAAGTGTCCAACTGTTAAATAAATGTTTAGAAATGCAATTTAAAGCTGGCAGAGATTCAGGTCTCCATGTCAAATAGATAAAGAGGGGCCTATATATCACTCTGAAAGAAGTCCTTATTCCTGCTTCAGTAGTTCAGGTTTTTAAACAAAGGTTTAGCGTCATACAAAACTATGCAGAAAGGTATCTAGCATTACATCTCAGTAAACACAGCCTAGCTATTTGTAGTCTAACTGAGAAAAACTTAGCATTCCCTTTAGCTGGCTCCAAATCTGTTTAGATTTCCTTTCCCATAATATCTAAATGAGAAAATTTACCATCTTTCCTGGCCTCTACCAAAATTAAATTTAAATATTAAAGGGTCTTCATGGCCAGTATTTTTGACTTGTAACAAGCCTTAACATTAAAAACCCTAATTAAAGTTCTATTCATCATAGAGGCTAAAAAAAAAAATGAAAAGGAAGCTCTTGGTGTCTAAGCAGCTTGAATTTCCAATGGTACTGTCAATGAACTGCACACTTTAAGACCACTATTTCATGGTCAAGAAGATTTCTAGTTGTTACTACCCTGTAGTCTTTTATGTCATGCTCTTCACTTGACAATCTAGAAATAGCAAAGATATCTCAGCAACGAAAATACCCCAGATCCCCAAGAAGTTAATGCTCCCAGTTAAAATTGTCTCATGAGTAATTCTGAGGAATGCTATTTGAGAAAATTACAATCTGATGTCAGTATCTGAGGAAAAAAAGAGGCAAAATGATCATATTAGTCACTGGCTATGAGCAGTCACCCACCTGAACTAAAACACAAGGCATTTCTAATGACTTTTCAAATGCATTCTTCACTTCTTGCCTGGTTTTGGAGACAATCTTGAGCCAGACTCAAGTATCAAAGGAGAAATTGGCTCCAAAGTTCCAGTTCAATCCTGAAATACTAGCAAAGCCCACAAGACTACTGCGTCACCTCTAGCATCTGAGGTAACTGAAAGCCCTTGTTTTGCTGCCAGTCACACCCAGGATATCCTGCAAAAGACTGAAGGTCTGCACCCTCAGGGCAGGGGACTTCCTGGATATGACATCAGGCTATTCATGGAATACATTTTTCTGATGATTTGGTCAAGTATCAGCTGGAACCCATCTCTGTTGCACAGTGTAATTTCTTGGGGATGGTGTGTGCAGGTGTATACAAGTTTTATTGTGGGATGATCTAGACAGTCAGTTCTTGTCAAGTAATCTGCTGGCTGTTTATCCAGGCTGCAGACAGCTGTCATGGTGGATCATGGCGGAGATATGAGCACTAAAGTATCTTCATGCAGAAAGGGGAAGATTAAATCATATATTTGGGGCAACAGGGAAAGAATGAAAAGCAAGCACCATCCCACAATTTTAGAAATAAAAACTAGATAGAGGTTCATGGGTAGGCAAATGTGTTTTTACAGGAAAGTAAATCAGTTGACTACTATTGATGTTTATTATTGCAAATAATTAATTAATCATAATAGATTGGGTCCCTTGAAACACACAAAACATGTGGAGACCTGGGAGCTGCTACCACAGGCAAGCAGACTGAATCTGTCATCTGTGCTATGGCCCTTTAACTTTCAGAAAGGGTAATTTCCATCTGACTTATCTGGCTTTCTGCAGATCAGTGAAAATTTAAAAAATTTCCTAAGCTTAAACATTTAAGTTTTTCTGATCTTTCATGGTACTCCTGAGCCACCACATCAGAAGACTCTTAGCCAGCCTGGCCTGCAAGCTGTGTGCTTTCCCCTGTGTCCCAGTACTGCACCTCGGTGATGTGAGCTTGTGGGAGCTGAGATGCAAGACTGACAGATTCTCTTTATTGAGTGTCCCAGTAAGCAAACCACTGTAAATCACCTCTGATAACAGCTCTGCTTGCTCTAGGGCCCTTGCTGTACTTACAGCTCCTTCTCACACCCCAAGCAACAAGTCAGCTTATGACAGTCCTTAATGCCTATCACTTTCCTCCCAAAGGAGAAGCAGAGGGACCCAGATGTAGACAGATTCAGGCTTTGGCTTAGAGTTGCCTTTTTGACCAGACTGTGTTGCTGCATACAGAGGCCATTTTGCAAAAGGTGGTTTTTTCTGGTTTTGATTCCTCCTTGTGCCTCAGGAATACATCAGAAAATGCCTGTGATGGGAGGACTCTGGGGTTCTGGAATGATAATTTGCATGAATCCAGTGTTTCTGGAAGCATACTTCTTTTAAATATTAATGTTATTCAGCAGCATAGTACCTGGAGAGCAAAAGGGCAAAGAAACCTCAGAAAAACATGTTTTTCTATGTTCAGGGCCATGTTCTCCTGTAGGATTTGTTGCTATAAATTTTTAGGCCACAAAACAGACTTTATTTTGCAAGGAAGGCTGCAAGTTACCAAGAGAGTCAATTGGTTTACACTGTTTTAATAAGATCTCCTGGGAAACAGATATAATAGTGGAGAGTCAGTATCACATAATAAAATACGGTTTATAGAGGATATTACAACGTAAGATACAGCGTGTTTAACTGGAAAGTACTTGCTGAACTTTCAGGGAAACAGATATAATAGTGGAGAGTCAGTATCACATAATAAAATACGGTTTATAGAGGATATTACAACGTAAGATACAGCGTGTTTAACTGGAAAGTACTTGCTGAACTTTCAGAGAACAATACCTAAGTCTACTATGTTGGAAGCCTGGAAATGAGGCTATATGGCCACAGTAGTTAAAATACAAACAAGCTGGTGATTTAAGTGGAAATGATCTGCCACGAGGGAACTAAATATTTTATTGTGGGAAGGTCACACAGAGACCTTCCTTTAGAGAGGGAAATAAAAGGCTCCAATGTACAGTTTGCTACAAGCACTTGTCAAACCAACCTCTCTCCCCTTTTCCCTTGCCAACCACATGGTTTCCTGCAGGGAAGGCATAAGGTAAGTCATGTCACAGGGAATTTACAGACCTGAACTTGGACAGCATGGTGTGGGGTCTGTGATCAAGGTGAAATAGCAGACCTTACCACATTTTTTGCTCATAGGTTGTGAGGTTGAAATCCTTGGAGTCAGACCAAGTTACTGCCGCGAGTACTTCAGCGTCCCAACAGACAAAAACTTCGCAGACGCCATCAGCGATGCTCTCGAGTCTCTGTGGTATGTCACTAGATTTTTGCAGTGTGGTGTTTCCTCTCTGGGACAAGTATTTGGATTTACTGTCAGGGAGATTTTCAGGATGGGCTTGCAGGTAGGAAGATGGGGGCCGAGACTGCTTTATGGTACCGTCATAGAAACAAAACTGTAGCAGAAATAGATCCTTACATTAAGAGTGGAGGGAAATACGTGCTCCTCTGTTTCTGTGTAGGCTGCAACAAAGAGGAGATATCCTGACTTAGTACTTTTAATTTGCTGTTTCAAACAACTCCAGGTTGAGCCTGTGCATGTCTGTTCACTGACCTGCAAGAAAAGGCTTTGAATTGCTTGTATTTAGAGAGGGAATTGAGAAATTCTGAAATTCAGCTCCAGTCGCTTGTTTATGAGACTGATGCTTTGGCTTTTTCTTCATTGTAGAACATCTCAAGCAAAATATTTCTGGAGAGAGCATTCATTTTGTGCAAATATGACTATAGAATAGAGTAGAATAGAAGAGTTCAGTTGGAAGGGACCGACAACAACCATATAGTCCAACTGATGGGAATATATCTCTCAGACAACTGCTAGGAAAAATGTATGCTCCATACCCAGCTTTCAAGTTCCACCATCTCTCATCCAAACATTTACAAAAGACAATTCCACATAGGCTGTAGAATCAGGGAAGATTGCGTCACCACATGCAGAGCCAAGCCTTACCTTGGCTTTAACTAAGCTCCTTCTTTCAAAACCTTGTTAGTTCCATAATTAATCCAATCCTAGGAAACCCTTCTACTTTAATACCTGCAACTCCATAGTGATTTGAATCTGAAAAGTTTTGTATTCAGATGCTGAGTGTTGATCGTTCTTGAAATAAAGGCTCCAAAATGATGAAAGCATTGTTGGAGATGTTGCTCCCAGTTGCACACTGGGTCCTGCTGCACAGATGCTCATAAATCAATGTTGTTTGCAGCATGGGCTTAGACAGAAGGTGTCTGGGACCATGTGAGAGGTTTTATCCTGAAGTTATTTAGCTTAGATTTAAAGAAAGTTACCTGCATGTGACATGAGGAAGTCATATGTGACATTGGAGGCTTTCTGGAGCTTTTGCAATGCTTTTAATTCAGTGAATAAAAAAGGGAATGGAAGATGTAATACCGACATCAGCTCTGACTTCTGGTGGAAACCCAGAATTACTGTAGAAATCTTTTTGGTCTGGTATAATTTTGGGATGGGTCAAGATATACTTGAAGCTTCCTGCCTGGTTTCTGTGAAGCACAGTGTATAAGGCTGCTCAGTGCTGGTGTTCAGCTCTGTAATTGTGAACATGTTTAAAAGCGAGGCACAAACTGTCCAAAGTTCCAGCCCTTCAAGCTGTTATTTTGGATAGCTGGAGAGTCTCGATAGCTAATTCTTTCCAAGCCACAAGGCTGCCTGCTGCTGTCTGCAGTGGAAAAGGAAAGGGACGCAACAGTGTCAGTGAAACAACTTGCAAGAGGTGAAAGCTGATGTTTTCAAGAAAAGTGCAAATCTCTGCCACCAAGATGTCTGCCATAAATAACAGCTACAGTCTTCCAAAGTGCCCAAATCCTACAGATCATCCCGGTGCTGCAGGAGGTCCTGTCTCTGGTGTCTCTTTACATACCATCCCAAGTGAATTTCTTCCCGAGTTCTTTTTCTTTAAACTAAGTGCCCTGTCTCCAACAAGGCAGGAAAGAGGAAAAAGGAATGATTTTAGATAAAATTAATAATCAGGTTTCGGTGCAAATACTGCAGGAACTTAAAGTAAGAAGGGAGGGTGGAGAACGAACAGATTTAAAATCTGGTAGGTTTTCCTTATTCTTTCTCTCATTCGTCCTCTTTGTTTATTTCTTTAAGATTTAGAAGAAAAAGTTCCATGCTGCTGGGCCAGCCCATAAGAAGTAAAGCCTCTGAAATGCTTTTACTGTAGGCGTATTCATTTAGCAGGATTTAGCATCTCAGACTAGAAGAGTTTTGAGCCTGTCATCTATATCTTTTGCAAGTGCTTTTGACTTTTGAAGCTGTTCAAAGGCTGGCAAATGCAGTGTGTTTCCTTTCCACACCCCAGGTAATTGGAAAAGCACATCAGGCTGAGACTGTCCTTAGCTACATGTGAGAAAACAGCCTGTGGCAAGGACAGTCTGTTGCCTGGAGCAGTGCCTTGCTCAGTTGCCATAATGGCAGGTATCAGTAGTTAAAGAATTGTACTTTGTAGTAGTTGAAGAACTGCACTTGCTCCCACCATTAGCAAACCTTTCAGGGACTCCAGGGTAGAGAGAGTGAGCCCTTTATTGTGGCATGGTGGCGTAGGGTCTGAGCAAAGGAACGCCCGGACCCATCTGAACTTCACCGAAGTAGAAGGTTTCATCAGTGCAAGGACAGAAGTACCTAACTCATCAGGGAGCCACTGAGCTTCTCTTGGAAAAGGAAATCATCTTTCAGGAATATTGTCCAGGCTCTTCAACAGGTGCCTCAAGGCCATTATTTAGACCAAGAATATTCAAAACAAAGTCAAGCATCTGTTTTTGGCAAGTGAAACTAAAACCTCCCTTGTATCTTTTCCACAACTGTAACTTGAGGGCTGTTGTAATCTACCTACCTTCCTGGACAGGTGTCATGAAGTCTGCATGGTACTTGCAAAGTGTGCTGGTAGAATATGAAGCACTTTTTGGTATTGCCACCAATGCTGTCCAACTTTCTTCAGCAATCTTTTCTTAGTCATTTATTTGGAAAGCTACTGGTGATGGAAAAAGACAGGATTAACACACAGTTAGAAAAACAGAATACTTCTCCCATGCAAGCCATGATAAGGGTTTTCTGAGAAAGCTTAGAAAACCCTTTTTTTCCCATAGAAAAACAGGCAAAAATGGAATCAAAGTCAAACTCCAGATGTGCTGTACCAAATCCTGCAAACTCCCTAGCATGCTTCATTACTGGAGCTTGTCCCATTGAAGTAACTAAATGTTCTTCCTTACAGCACTGAGCCCTCACTGAGAAATCTCACCATGGCCTAAATGAGACTGCTTGTTTTGTGCGATAAATCTCTTTCTTACCCTCTATCTTGATTGAAATGATCATTTACTTACATAAATTAGTTTAAGTAGCTCATGATACAGGCACTGCAGCAGAGGAGAACTATTTCAGTAGGTTCAATGACTGTTTATGCAATAGAGAAATCACAGGGTTAACTTTTAAAAAATAATTTATGCCTAATACAGATGGAAAGTAACACTTAAAATGAAACTGGGGAGAGGGGAGGGCTGCTTCATTTAAATTATTTTAAAATCTTGAAGATCAAGGAACAACACTGTTCTGCAGGGCCAGCAGTGGAGAAATTCTCGCCACAGCAGACACCTTCAGCTTCTCACAGGACTGCTCCTCCTTCTGCAAACTGAGAAATGCAAATGACAGACCCTAATTCATTCACTCAGTCCCTCACCTCTGATTTTGCCTCTTCTGTCTGACTCATTACACCAGACTACCCAGGTGTCTTTAACCAGAGATGCTGGACCTGTCAGGACATAACAAATCTTTTTATAGGGATCTTGATATTGATGAGCACATGGAATATGTATGGCATGCTCTGCCATACAGTAAGTACATCACAAAAAGACTGGGTTTGAACTTCATGAGCATAGGTTTGTGATTTTATCCACACAACTTCTCTCAGGGAAATTTACAGTGAACAGTAAAGTGGTCATGAAAATGAAATCAAGCACTGATGTGTGCGCTATCCCCACTAATTAGGCTGAGAGCAATCAGTGCAGAAAAGTGTGATAAGCTAAACTTGTGCAATTCTGAGATTACCTTAGTTTCCCTTCCTCATATTCCTGAATAAAACCCCCGTCTAAAATCTCATCCCAGTTCATACTGCATGATATTTTGTAAGGAAGAGCACATCCTGAGTTGACCTCTGGGGTTTGGAAGACCTCGCACAGGAGAAAGCCAGAAGTGCCAAAATTTAATTAAAGCACATTTGACTGGTAATTCCCATAATCCTTTTAATAGGGGCATTCAGCACAGAAATCAGAATTTCTTTGTTATTAAAGGGAAAGCTGCCTTCCTAATTCAAAGAAGTTAGTAGAGGACTGCCAGGCCAGCCTGTGCTTGCATATGGCAGTTTCCACCTGCGGCCTCTAATGGGAGTCTCAGGCAAACTCAGGACACTCTGGGTGTGAATAATGAGCCCAGCAGTGCAATAGGTGGTAGGACAGCATAGGCTGGCAGTAGAAAATGGGGGTTTCTGGCTCTACATGGTGGTGAAGATAACAATGCCAGCAGCCAAGAGGTCCCCATATGTGTCAGCCTTTCACTCCTTGCCCTCTCTCCCACATCCAGCAACAACAGCGCGGAGATGGCCGCAGTATACTACGAGCGCATTGATGTGGAAGGCCACCACTACGGCCCTTTGTCTCAGCAGCGGAAGAACGCTTTGAAGGAAGTGGACAAAGCCTTGAGCAACATGATCTCACTCATCAAGGTGAGTGCCATCCAAAAACCCAGCTCCTGGGTGCCTTTGGAAAAGGCATTTAAAACTGGTCTTTTTGGCACTGCCAAGAGCCTATTAATACCTGTAACTGAATGCAGTGGCTGTAAACTTTTATTTCCTGAGAAACAGGCTACTGAGATCATGTGGAAGTCAAGGCACCATTACCCTGACTATTATTTTCATTGATGGCATTATAACCCCGTGGGGAATCTATACCAGTAGCCCCAGGAAGCCACAAACCAATATATGTGTAGCTCTATCTATGACTTGTGTTGCCAGCTGAACTTTAGTGTAGGCAAAGGAATCAAAACTGTGTGTTTCCTAAGGTTTGTGGAATCAGACAAATAACTTTTATAGTGGGTTTTATGACAGTATTCAGAACTCTATACTTTAAACTTGGTTTTAAAAAATCATTATCTAAATGATTTTGCAGCGAGAAAATCTTTTGAGTAAATGGCAATTCTGTGAATATTTCTGACAATGATAAATGCATGTTGGAGTTTTTTATGTGTTTCAGTGAAGAGAGGAATGTGTATCTTCAATTTCACTAAACATTAAAAGCTCTAATGCTAAGTGCTCGTGTTTGAGAGGGAAAGAGAGAGACACCTCTTCCACAAGTGGTATTGTGGCAAAATTGCAGAGTGGACTTATTTTGAAAAAACTCTGGTGCTAACCTCTCAGACTCTTCCAGAGCAGCAAGTAAAAGTGGATGTACACCATTATGGGTGGTGGCAAAGGACATTGCAGGACATTTCTGGACGTGATCCTTCCAGCCAACTTCCACAGAATCAGTGGAGGTCAAATGGTGATTCAAATTTTCCAGCAGGCACGCACAGTGTAAAGCTCTTACCTGGCCCTAAAAGTTGTCATCCACTTGCTTCACAGAGCAAAGGCCTTCAGAATGATATCAACGTCATCCTCTTCTCTGATCATGGGATGACAGACATCTCTTGGGCAGATAAAGTGATTGAGCTGAAAAACTACATCAATATGAATGACACCATACAAATGAAGGACCGAGGTCCTGTTGTGAGCCTCTGGCCAACTCCAGAGAAGCATGCAGAGGTGAGTACAGCCTAGTTGTACCTCTTAGGTTTGTGTTTTCTCAGTTTTTATGCCAATTGTGACTTGTTTTCTCATAACATCGAAATACAGCTCTCAGAGATGTGTGCAAAAATCAGCTTTTATCAGGAATCAGACTTGGATCCTGTGACACCCTTGTGATGCTGGTTTCCAAAGGAAAATCACACCAGGCAAATCAAAAAGCATGAACTTTCACTGTTATATGGCAAGGACACATGCTTTTAAACCCCACTGCTATTAGCTTCTGATAAAGACCTAAAAGATTTTAGCTCAAAATGCACTTCTAGGATTTTATCTGTATTAGTCAATTTATTGACACTCTAGCTGGGATTTTCAAATTATCTGGAGCAGGTTCAGGCATTCATATTCCAGTAAACTCCCACAGAGGAATCAACTCCATTAGACCAGAATTGCAAAATACATTTTTTTACAATATTTTCCTTTGAGGAATTTTTGATAAAAGTATGTTGGATTGAGTCAACCACAAATGCTCAATGCTAGAACTTCAGGATTTTGAGGGATAAATTAAAACAATAGAAAAAAAAATTGAAAATCCCTTGAAAAGAATGAAAATGTAGTATCTCTGACTAATAGACTAGTACACTACAGTCTAACCAGCAACCAATGCATGAGAAGTCATTACTGCTGTCCTCAGAATATAGATGAGTGGATGTACAAAATGGGCAAGCCATTCCCCAGGCAAACATTTTGGTTTCTACATTATATTTTATCCAGTTACAGTATATTGTAGCCCGTGCAATTTTTAAAAAGAGAATATTTGCTGATTTTGCACCCAAACAGTCTCTTTAGGAACTGTGTATCTCTGATATTGCAAACATTTCAAATCAGTGCCAGAACTGAAAGTTGTCTTAGAGGCATACACGAGCAATTCACTCGCAAGTGCATCACAGGGGATCACAGCATTGATGTGCTTAACCCAGAGCTCCCTGTTTTTGTAGGCCAGACCTCCAAACAAGGGCAAGTTGCAACTTCACACAGTCATGGGGTTTCATCCGACAAAGCTCTTCAGCTTCTCTCTCATTAAACAGCCTAATATTCCTAAGGAGAATGAAGTACAATGCCTTATACTATGGTTTTGTTTCTTTCCTTCATTTCTTTTTAAGATTTCTTGCTGGAGGGCTAGCTTTTTAAGCAAAATGAAGTTGAGTTTCAGTTTCCCAATAGCTAGATTCTCTATTTCTAATTAATTTTAAAGAGCTATGTTTATGAGTTGGAGTGTATTATAACATAATGGTTATCACCTCTAAGAATTAGCCCATTTCAAAGCACCAGAACTACTGGTGACCACTCTCTAGCCCCAGTCATGGTGGGAGGAACTGTGCCATCACACCCTGGTGCTGTCCGTATGGTCACTGCACAATGGTGCACATGTCTGGCACACATATACACACAAGGGTGACTTAGCTGAAAGGCTAGTGAAGAACCTTTCATTCTTTGAAGAATTGAGCTATTTATTCCTGAAGATTATTTATATTTAACTTGTGAAAGAACAATATTGAGTCTGGGGACTCCAATAGCTGCCTTCTTTATAGCATATGAACATATTTTTCAGGCATTTAAAATATATTTTCTGAATAATTTGGGGTGTAATGACATTTGTGTGATTATATTCCAGACAGTATGATTAATATTAATAAACCACTTGCATGGTGTTGTGCAGATTCAGAGCTGCAGGCTTTGGCTAATTAATCTCACATCAGATAACTAACGAAGCAGATAACTGAGCACTATCAATCCCTCGATAGTGATTGACTGGCTAAGTGCAAGAAACACAGGTGAGGTGACATTAATTCTCCACTCAAGAGCACAAAGAGGAAATGAGTGGCAGAGGCTAAAGACAATAATATCACTTTTTCACATCTGTACACAGTCCACATGGTGCCTTTGAGTGTCTCTCACCACTTCACTTACTGCCTCCTATGCAGGTGTAGTTTCTCCCAGTCTGTTTCTCTAGGCTGGTATACTCACACGTGTACATTTGTGAATGTGTATATTATAAATACACATAATACATGAATTCACGCATTCCTATGTGTTTATGATCCGAGTTTTCAGAATCTGCCAAACCACATAAGCATGTTTTGTCCAGCCATGCATGATCTTTGGACAGGCAAAGTCCTGGTTTGAATGTGCTGATGATTAGCCATTACAGGGGATTAGCCATTTTTCAAATTCAGGTGTTTCCATGTACCCATGGGTGTATTTATCTTTACAGACATATGGTGTCCTAAGATTTTTTTGCTTTGCAGATATATCAAAAACTGAAAGCTGTGGAACACATGGATGTTTATAACATACAGGATATTCCAAACAGGTTTTTCTACAAAAAAGGAAAATTTGTGTCTCCACTAACTCTTGTGGCTGAAGAAGGATGGTTCATAGTAGAGGTAAAGTATAGAAGCAAAATACACAGGAGTGTGAAAAGGTGCAATATATTGCTGATGATTGAGTTAAAGTCAACAGGCTAACTACAAAACTAATGCCAGATTTTGCTGTGTACTTAAAAGAACTTAAAGATATTGCAGCTATCCTAAAGGCACACAGTTAAATAGTCAAGATGACCCTTTTTTCTTTGTTGTCATAAAGCAGGAGTAGTTCCTGTATTTCACATTCCAGTTTTATTGCCTTACTTCCCCTTGCCATCTACCTTCATTTCAGGCACAAAAAGAGTGTTTCCATTTCAAGTCCTTAGTATCCCCCCATTCAGCAGTACCTTGTGGCAACTTTTCCTTCTGCCCGGCTTTCCACCCACCAGACTATCCTGAAAACACCCCATTTCTTCCAAGCCCTCCAGTCTCAAAAGGGTCAGACCAGGGGTTTACTACTCAGAGATGCCCAGTGCACACACTGAAAATCCGGGAACTTGTTAAGCAGAGAACCCCACACATGAAGAGATTTTTCATACTAACTTATTTTCTTACTATAAATTTTTGTGTTACTTTGTGCTTGTGTCACTAGCCAGGCACCTCCACATTATCATACTAATGCAGCTCAGCACATCTCAGAGGGTGAGGCAACTGCATATCTTCTAAGGAGGTAAACTGGGGAGTGGTATTAAGTGCTTTGCCCAAGGCCATACATGAAGTCAGTAAGCTGGCAACAGAACCAAGGAGTCCTGGGTTTCTTTCATGTCCCAGCATAGCCAGTGCACATCATTGCCTTGTAGGTTATTGTAACTCAGATGAGTATCTTCTTTCATGACCTTCAGAGCTACTGCTCACCAAGCTTTGCTCAGGACAGTCCACACTACCACATTTCTCACTAGCCAACCTGAATTTAGCATAATAGTTTCTACAGCTGAATAAAAATGCACCTCTAAAAAAACCCGGTGGTTTTTTGAGTACAGATGGGTGAGTACCATGCTTCTGATTTTAAAAAAAAAAAAAGTTTTAAAAAGCCAGAGTTAAGATTTAGACAGGTAAAGTAAGAATCTGAAATATTTTTTCCAAAATTATTTTTAAAAATTACAACTAAACCCTTTTGTACAAAAGTTCAAAACAGAACGTTTTTACATATTCTGTAGAAAATAAAAAAGCACTTAAAAAATCCTTGAAACTCTGACAAACCTTAATAACAGTGCAGCAAACACTGCTGCTATGATAATTATTTCTGTCTCTCTGCCCATTCCTTCCCATTGTTTCTGATTTTCAAGAATGTCCTCTCATTAATGCTGTCAGATTCTCCTTCTCTTTGGTACATTTTCATTATCTGTGAATGGGATATGAAAATGAAAGTTTCCTGTCATATTTTTAAAGAAATAATTGAGCCTTCTATTATACTTCCTGCCCAAACCACTAAAGAGAGGATGTGCAGCTCTTCCCTGTCATGCTCCCAGGGTTTTTTAACTCTCTGCTGGCCAGTGGATAGCTAAAAGCTGTTTGAAAAAGGGGATTTTGTTGTTGTTGTTGGTTTTTGAAAGTGACAGAGTGTATCTGAAAAGTTGTTTTCCTCATCAAGGAGCACAGGAACTAAAACCCATCTACATTTTGGTTAAAGCAGGGAGGGATGATGAGGGGGGATTTGACTCTGTATCAAAGCTGATCTGCTCATATTACCTTGTTCCCTTCAAACAAGTGCGTGGTCCCCATCCTTTGAGCGGAAGATCCCCCAGCTGCTCTCCTGTGTGCAACAATGGTGTTAGCCCTCAGGGCTGCATGCTCACTCCGTACACATCCCAGTGTACTTTCCCAGCATTTAGAGATCAATTGCAGTACATTTTCTAAACATGCACATGCGGGGAAAAGTCCATTGTCCACAGTCCCAGATATGCCTGTTTCATCTTTGAGGAGGACTGCTAGCCCAGGCTTAGTCTGAGTATGAAAAACTACATGTCATCCGAGTCGTCCATCCCATTTGGACACGTCAAGCAGGCACATCCGCCTGCTGCCAATGCCCTGGCTCCGAAGAAGCCCCAGAAGTTTGTGGGGTTTGCTGTAAGGCAGAGCCTGATGCTCCAGAAGGGCAGTGCTGAGGTGCTCGCACAGCCCTGTCCCTCAAGCTACTGCTGTTTGTGGCTCCATTTCATGAGCTCTCACTTCTGGTGCAGTTATGAAAGCTAGTAGTACATTTTCTGACTCAGCTGGCACCAAAAATGATGGAAATGACTGTGCCTTTGACTGCACATTCTGTTGGGAGTAGGTGTCTCCTGGTGTCTAGGTGGGTTACAGAAAGCACACTACCTCCTCCTGCACTTGATATTTCTGGGGAAGCAACTGTGTCCAGGACATCTGACAGGACCATGGAGGGATGTAGGCATGGCAATGTCATGATGCTGCCGAAGAACCACCACAAATTTAATGTGACTTCACTTGTCTGAAGCTGATGCTGGCAAATGCTGTGCAGGTTGCCTGATGGTGAGCAGCACACTCAGTCCCCAGGAATCACAGGAACTACAGCATAAGGAGGTTCTATGGTAGGAAGAGGAGAAGGAGTCTGTTTTCTCCTTGGCTTGCTCTGAACACTGTCAGGGAAATAGATGAGGACAGGAAAAGAAATTTGCCAGCTAAAATAGTTTAATTTAATCTGGAACAGACTACCCAGAAAAGCTGTGGAGTCGCTCTCACTGGAGATGTTCAAGAACTGTCTGGATGCAATCCTGTGCAATGTGATCTAGGACAACCTTGCTTGAGAAGGGAGTTTGGACCAGATGATCCACTGTGATCTTTTCCAATCTGACCCATTCTGTAGTATTCTGGAATTATCTGGTACATCTACTGAGTATTATATATGAAAAAAGAGGGGGTTCCCCTGGAAAATAGTTGGAAGAGCTACAACTCTTAGTCATCACTACTGCTGTCCTCAGTGCACAGTCAATATTCTTTCTTAAGGAAGAAGACAAAAATCAGACAAAATAAATGTTTATAAAAGGAAAGGGATCCTCAGTTAATCTGCTTCACCATCTGCAGGAGTTGCAGCACCACTTGCCCAAGGTGGGAATGTGGGAAGCTCCTTTGGGGCATCTTCTGTGCTTCTGTGCCCGAGTGTGAAGCCCAGACCTGGACACTCTAGAGAACTGTGCAGCTCCTTGTCTGTAATTATCAGAGAAATTAATGTCAGGGGTCTGATGAACTGGCAGGTGATGTTCTTTGTTTAACTGAAATTCCTGCCATAGTTTTGGGGTAATCTGGAGTGCCACATCTGCTGCTATCCCTAAGGAACATAGCACAGGAGAAATTCATGGACTGGCTGGTCCAGCATTTTGATCAGCCCCCAGGGACTGCTGCTCTGACAGATATGGCACTGTTGTAGGTAAGAGCTGTTAATACAAAGCAGGAGAAAGGAAGGAATTTAAAAGTACATCTTTAGTGCGATATGGGCAAGGAAGAACAAGATTTACAATGAAAAATTAATAAAGCATAGATCCACTGAGCAAGGAAATATAACAGAGTCTAGGCCACAGAGAGTGGGACTGTCTTAGGTCAGAGCCAGTGTTCCTTGGAGCAAACCTTGTGCTTTAATACGAAAACAAGTAGGGAGAAGAAATAATAATTAGAAAATATCTAGTAGGGGTGATATTTGTATTATTAGACTGACTAGTCAAATGGAGCAAAAATTACTTATTTTTCTAAGGTGTCAATGGCACATGGGGCAGAACAACACACCAGCAAACCCACGGAAGTGCATGGCGCTGGGTGGGAGAGTGGTGCTGCTGGCAGGCATGGGGAGAGGGACAGCACCTTGCTTACACATGTCACATACGACTGTGGTACTTTGTGCTTGTGGCAGAATTTTACATGAGCTGTCCTCCCCTCTCAGCTGGGAGGTGGCTACTCACTACAGCAAAGCCAGGGGTCACCCCTCCTGGGGAAGAGCTGCTGTGCAGGTAACAGCACAGTGCGGGGGCCTGATGGGGTGGTACAGCACATGGAGACACAGCATGGCACCCCACAGTGCCCCAGCACAGCCCAGCAGGCAGGCACTAACCACACTCTGCTGTTGTCACCCAGAGCAGGGACAAGCTACCCTACTGGGAGAATGGGACAGGGAGGAAGGAGGCCTGGCAGAATGGCTGGCATGGCTACGACAACGAGCTCATGGACATGAGAGGCTTCTTCCTCGCGTATGGACCAGGTACAGTGCCACCATCCCTGGTGTTCCACTTCCCCTGCAGCCCCATGGTCCTCGTCCCTGCACCCCTGCAGCCCCTGGCACATCAGGACCCTGACGTAGCACTCTGCGACACCCAAAATTTACAAATAGATGGCAGGATTTCCTCACTATGGAAGGTTTGTTGCACTGCATCTGTTTCAGAGCTGAAGAAACAGGGCAGAGAGATGTGAAGGGATTTGGTCACCCTCCCTCTGATGTCCCAGTGCAGTTACTATCTCTTTGCCCTGTTTTCCTAAATTTTGGCCTAAACTTTCAATTCCATTTGAAACACATGAATCCTGCTTTTGTCGGGAGATTTAGACTTGCTACTGCAGGGCACTTTCTTTGGGAAGGTGGCAGCATACCTCACCCACCTGTCTGATGGACAGACAGAAAACTCCTGGTTTCCATTTCATCAGGCCCTTTAAACAGGGCAGAGCACCAGGCTGCAAATGAAGACAGGAGTGAAAGCAGAATGTGCAACACAATTATGTCAGGCTATTAAACCTACCAAACACACACAGTAAAGTAGCTCCTGTACTTAAAAATTCAGGGTTCTTTTTAGTTTTTAGAATAAAACTGGTCCAGAAGTAAAACCAATGAATAAAATTGTTTAAAATGCTTTTGCTGAGCTATGTTGTAAATTGTATAGCACGCCATATCCTAGCCTGGTGGGTAAGTCCCAGGAACAGCAAAGGAGCCCTTGCCCTACAGCACCCCACATTCCAGGGGCTGAGCCCCAAGTTGCATAATGCCAACTCCTGTCTTTTGCCTGCAGATTTCCGATCCAACTACCGAGCGCCTCCCATCAGATCCGTGGATGTTTACAACATCATGTGCAGCCTGGCAGGAATACAGCCACTGCCCAACAATGGCTCCTGGTCCAGGGTGGAGTGCATGCTCCGAAACATAGCCCCCTCAGCACCACTCCCCCCGTGCAGCAGCTGTGTCCTGGCACTAGCTCTGCTCTCCCTGTTCACCAGGCAGATCTCCTTACTGTGATCCCTGAACAATGTCAGTCAGTGTCACCAGCAACTCCATCCTTCTCTGTTTGTTTTTTTAAAGTTCTTCATTTGAATAGTAGCTTCACTAATAGTGTGCTATCCCCTGCTCCTCCATTGTGCTCCACCAGGCATGAATCTTACCCATCCTGCATTTACAATGGTTTTAACACAGAACCAGGTTTTGTGCTGCTCCAAACACATCCAGGGACGATGGTGTTGCTCACTTAGATTTACAGCACTGGCAAGGAGAGCAGGGTTGGCTGGCTATCCACAAAATTTCCTGGGGATCCCTGAGCATGAACCATGTCTCACCCCAGCATCTTTCACTGAGGAGCCCATTCTGGCTCCCTGTACTGAGAAGCTCAGGAGTGGAGACCGACCTCTTTGCATTTAGCTGGGCTCATCCTGATTCACCCCTTCATCTCCAGCTCCATCAGCAGCAGGGCCCCATCTTCTCCTTACAGCACCAGCCAAGACCTACCGATACTCACCCAGTCTTCAAAGAGCCAAGAACTTTGCTGAGTGACCATCATGGCAAGAGAGGTGGGTCAGCAGGAGAGCACTGAGAGCATCCTACTTCTCTGAGCCTTTCCTTCTTCCTTTTCACCAACATGAGTACTGGCTCTGCCCATTTCCAGGGCCAGGCTTTCTTCATGGACCACAGCAATAGGGAGGGCTAGGAAAGGGGAGAGTGACAGAAATCCTCCACTTCAAAGCCAGTGGGAAAATGAATAGATACCTGGACACACAAGGGTCAGGAGAACACAGGATGAGGAAGCCTGGCATTTAACAGCCTCTCTGCTTTTCCTGGTGAAGATAATATCATCTGCTCATGTTTTGATGTTTTATACCCAATTGCACTTCTGAAGGTTTTTCAACACTTACTGCTCTTCTACCAGCTCTTGTCCTCTATACCTTTGCCTGGTGACCAGCACACTTCCCTTTATTCTGCAGCAGGGAGAGAGGTCTATACTGATAGATCTCCTACCTTCCCATGTGGTGGAGTATCCTCCACTAATCCTAGTGATTATTTTCACCATGGGCTATCAAGCACAAGCAAAGTTGTAACAGCAAAGCTAAACTAAACAGCAGGAGAGGATAGAGCTGTTGCCGGAGGTGCCTTCGGGAGTTCACAGAGCTTTATCTGATATACCTCTGAACCAGGAGCTTTCAGCAAGAAAATGATTTTGGAAGGATTGAGGTCCCTCCCCATGTAAAAAACAAACCTCTAGGACTTAGTACTCTTCTGGATCCAGAGTCAAGCACGATCCGGGTATGTGTGGTACAGTGCATTTAAGGGTGAATGATTACACTGTGGGGGAAAAAAAAACAAACAAAACCCACCAAATTAAACTTGACAAAAGACTTCTGTAATAGCTGTAAAGATTTATGTAATGTGTTTTTAAAGCTCAAGTGAACCATCAAATCAATTGGGAAAAAAATGGAAAAAATCAGTCTTTGTTATTAGACTGTTGAGTATAAAAGGCAATTTAGTGCTTTCGAAGCATTTGCAGTAGCTGTAAAACAAGCACCTATTGTTCAGAGTTCCCTGTTGCTCTTTAATGGACCAGGCTCAACGAAATCACTGGAGCACATTTTTAAAGAAAAAAGAAAGAAAAAGAAAAAAATTAGCATACAAGATAACCAAATTACCAAGTTTTGTCTGAAAATCAACAGGATAGATGCCATCAGTGCCTGCTAACCCCTCCACAACCTGCCATTTTAAGTCTTACCAGCAAGCAGAACCCAAGGTCTTCTTACAGAAGAAATGTTCCTAAAGGCATAAGGGTATATTCAGCTCCTCAGTTATACAAACAGAAATTGAAAATAACAAACTGGGTCCCTTGAGTTGTTCCACGGATGGGCCATGACACATGAAACCAACTCTGATCCTTGTGAGTACTTTGGGTAACTCATTTTTGTCAGTGTCCACATGCAAATACTGAAGGGTAAATCCAATCGCAATATGATTTGTTTGAACTTAATGCAAGCGTTGTGTGTGTGGTAAAAGATACTTTGACTTTGGTAAAAAGAAAATTAGATGGCAGACCTTCAAGAAGCTCACTAGCTTTAGGAAAACTTCAGCTCATTATTTTTTGAAAAGTGCATCTATCTTCCTCAGAAATGTTGTACCTCTGAATCAGTTCACGTTCTCATTTTAAAATCAAGTGTCTTAACTCTCGCCTGTTTTTCTGTATACTATGCAATGGAGGTGGGTGTATTTTAAAACCTATTTCTGAATGATGTTTTTATACAATGACTGATTGTGAATGAGTGAATAATTCTAAAAATGGTTTTAGAAAAAACACATTTTTGTAAATACTGTAAGATTTTTGAAGAAAAAAACAGCCCAAAACCTTCCCTTCAGCACTTTGCCTTTCTTGTCTAATTGATGTATCAAAGTGTGATAAACAGTGTTTGAAGCTTGTGCTGATTAATTATCAGAAAGACAAATGATAACATTGTTTAGAAATGGCAAAGTTGTCAGATGTAAATTAAGGACATTAAATGCATCACAGGAGATGATGTAGCTTGTATATGCAGTCCTTTTTTCCGGATGTATTTCATTGTTTAACCTTTTGAACATCCATTCAGGGACATGCAATTCCCACTAGCCAATGGACACAACAGAATATTTTGCACTTCTAAGAAGAAAGGTGAGCCCTGGATGCTCTCTCCAGGCCCACTTCTCTAAGCTCACTGTGTCAGCATCACATCAGCTGCTTGCATAGAAATTAAGAGCATTGTCACGGGTATGGGGGTGCAGTAGGTTCAGGCTTTCCAGAGCCTCCTTTTTCCAGTGGGACATGGTGCAAATGTCAACAAGGCCTTGAAAACCAATGCTACAGGCCTCAAGGACAAGGGGGCCCTACTCCACTCAAAGCTCCACAAACCAACAATGTTCATGGAAGAGACTAATTTAATAGAAATAAGTCTCCAAGCCTACTCAGTGGAATTTATCTTCTTTTCCTTATTTTAACTGACCACAGAGGAGGGAGGGAGTGGTGGAGGAGGACCAGTGCAAGTATGCCAACAAGTCCTTTAATTCACAGCCAGACTCCCTCTGAACCAGTAGCACTGCCAATGTCTGCTGGAGATGCTCCCCTCATGCTCCATGAACACGGGTCCTCAGAAAAGGAAAGTGCCGAGGGACTGCCTGCACAGGAGTAAGTCTCAGTCTCAGTCACAACTACCAAAAATGGCAATTTCACAACTAAATAAGCTGAGCCTTTTTTATCAATTATCTTGGTGGCCATGCAAGTGGCATGGCTGGCCAAGGCTCAGCGGATGAGCCCTCCAGCATCCCGCAGGATGCAGCCTGCATTGCCTGCACAGACTGCAGCCTCGTGGAGACATTTTCCCACCGGCCCAGACACCAGCCTGCACCCTCCACAAGTACAGAGACTTCACAAATAAGGGGTGAAGGAGAAGATTTTGTGGTGCTGGTCATCTTCCTTGTCTCCTAACTAACATATCACAATATATCACAGAACCACAGAGTATTCTGAGTTGGAAGGGACCCACAAGGATCATCAAGTCCAACTCCTGGCCCTTCACGGGATCATCCCTAGGAGTCATACCATGTGCCCGAGAGTATTGTCCAAATGCTTCTTGAACTCTGTCAGGCTTGGTGCCATGGCATCTGTCAGATGTTAAACCACACACTTCAGGAGGAGGCGCAGACCAAATGAGCTCTGGCCACTGGGAAGCAAAAGGCATTGGAAAAGCTCCATGTAATATTTCCTCACCTTCTTTTCCCTGTAGGGTTGTGGCAGAGAGGACAGGTTGCAGCAAATCCAAGAGGAACTTTTTAAGAAAACATGGCCTAATGAAAAAGAAGGTTTGCAACCCTGCATTTTAGTGTAAGAAGTCTTTAACAGCTGTTTTAAAAGACACCTTTCACATACACAGAAAAACATTTTTTGTGTAAGCATTGAAACACATCTAAGTTAAGGGAAGGTTCAAAAATAAGAACATTTCAGAATTACAGTTGACTGGACACAGTAATTGTCAATCTTCATAGAGATGGATTGTATGGATTATATGGACTATATGGATTATACAGACTGTATGGATTATTCTGATATTTCAAATACATAAATTGCTATGGACTTAAAAAACAGCAGATTTATCCCAAATCTGTATCAATTACACCAGTTCAGCTCTGCCAGCCCAATTTCATCAAGAAACCACTACGAGCTGCCAGGCAGCCTGCCCTGGTCTCACCCTACCGCAGTCAGGTGTCTGTCTGAGATGCAGGGAATGCCTTGCTGCAGCCACACCACTGCAGGAAGGCTGCTGCCCTGGTCGGCATGACAGGGACCTGGCACCCACCGGGCCTGCAGATACACTCCAGGGTGGAACACACCCACCAGCATAAGCCCTGGAACAGTGCAATGTGCTCCATGGGCTCAGAAGGCTGGGGCAGGTTGGGAACAGGCAGTGGCAGGGCAGGGAAAGGCCCAGTGGGCCCTGGAAATGGAAATCACGGAATCACGGAATCACAGAACAGCTCAGATCGGAAGGGACCACACTGGGTCATCTGTTCCAAGTTCCCTGCTCAAGCAGGGTCATCCTACAGTATGTGGCATAGGACTGTGTCCAGTTGGTTCTTGAATATCTCCAGTGAGGGAGACTCCACAGTCTCTCTGGACAATCTGTTTCAGTGCTTGGTCACTCACGCAGTAAAGTTCTTTCTCACATTCAGGTGGAACTTCTTGAGTATCAGGTTCTGCCCATTGTCTCTTGTCCTATTGCTCAGCACCATGAAGAAGAGACTGGCTCCATCCTCTTGACACCCTCCCTTTGGATACTTACAGACATTCATGAGGTCTCTCAGTCATCTCTTCTCAGGGCTTAACAGGCCCTGCTTCCTCAGCCTTTCATCATAAAAGACATGCTCCAGTCCCATCTCTGTTGCCCTCCACTGGACCTGCTCCAGCAGCTCCATGTCTCTCTTGTGCTGAGGAGCCCAGAACGGGACACAGCTTCCCTCCCTCGCTTGCCCGTGTGCCGTGCGGACAGCCCGCAAGGCGGGGGCGGCGAGGCCGCAGCCCCTCAGGGCCGGCGGGAGCAGCCCCGGGAGCCGGCCCGGCCCGGCCGCGCCCCCTGCCGCGCAAACAGCGCTTTGGCACTGAAGTAATCCTTGCTTTTAGTAAAGAGAATAAGGATTGGGACTTTTCCTTCCTTCTGTGCGTCTCATCGCAGCTTTTCCTTTTTCTCCGCTTTAACTCTCCCTGTTTCCCTTTGCACTCCGGCCGATTCCTCCTCACACAGTACCCCAAACCTGCTGCTTCCATGTAGCACTCCGAGCAAGCTTCTCACCTGCTCCTGCTCCTATTTCCACAGGAGGATGAGTGGGCACAGCAAGACCTTCGTGCGTACGTGGCCCTAAATGATCCAAGAGAGGAACCAGCTGGATGTACTCCCCACTCTCAGGACTTAGGCTGCCTTTGTTGTCATTAAAGCCTGATCTCAGTGGTGGGAAACAAAATACACAAAAGCAGGAAGATGAGGGGAGCAGGGGAAGTGACATAGCTCTCTGCTACTTGCGTCCACTTGCAGCCTGGGGGGAGGTTGAACGCAGAATCCTCAGGTCAGATGTCCCAGCAGAGCCACACTGGGAACTCTGACTAAAACACTCACAGGTAGCAAAGAAATGGTGCGGAGGGATATGAAGAGTGGGCTGAGGTGGGGGAAATTCAGTTCCCACTTTCCACACCAGCACAGACCAGGGCTTAGCTGAACTCCAGGGAGCTGATTTTGATCCTCACTTGGTCGCAGCAAATGAGGCATTTTAATATAAGCATTGTATCCGTCTTCAGGAACAAGCGGCACTGGTGCATGCACAGATGTTCCTCTGTCCCTCACCAAGGGGTTGCAGGCAGCCAGCCCCAAAATGTCAGCATTCTCTGCTGGGACCATGTGGGTATTTCCCACATGACCAATTTTCTGCGGCTGCCGGAGTGGGCACTGACAGCTCTTGAACAGCCTTCTGTTTTTCTCAAGAAATTAATCATATGCTAAAACATTACTCGTCACTTAGATATATTGTTCAGTGAATATTAATTAAGCCTCAAAACTGGCTGGAGACACTGTCATTGCTTCCTTGCCAGATAGAAAAAAGGAGGCTGAGGAACACAGCCTTTGGAACACAAGGCTTTGGAACACAGGTCAGGCTTGCAGGGGATCATCCACAATCCCTGCTAAACATCCACTCAGCCTTCTGCTCTCACTGGGCTGCCTCCATGCAAAGGCTCCTGGCCACATAAATGTGTGTAACTGGGCCATGAGTCCATTAGAGGCAGTCTTAACCTTTCTTCAGTGGTCCGACATGCTGCTCATCCTACATCGCTGAAATAACCAATGCATTGGCATTCACTGTATCCCCTGTTGAGGTTGGTTTTACCCCTGCAGGACATGACCATACCATGTGACTCAGCAGGAGCCTGCTTCTGATTTCTGAGAGGTGCCTCACACCCTCTACATGATCCCTGTGCAGAAGGAGGCTCTCACAAATTCAAAATGAATTTTTTGGAAGGGCTTCTTTGCCTCCCAACGTATGTATCCATCCATCCATCCATCCATCCACCCAGTCATCCATCCATCCACCCAGTCATCCATCCATGTGTCCATCTGTCTGTCCATATATCCATCCATCCATCTGTAAATCGCACTCTCCCTTGATACTCTTTCCATGTACTCCATATAGGTGGAGCTTTGGGGTGGAAGATTTTGTTTCCTTGCTTGCCAGAGTAGGCAGCAATGTGGTTTTCAGCTTACAGCTCATTGATTGTCCATGAAAATCTGAGGGCTGAAAGAGGGGCAACCCCACTGACCACATTCCAACTGAGTAGACACTGTAAGAGAGAGGGAAAGCACCCCTTGCCCATCCATGGAGGGATTCTCCAAGCACAGATATAACACGGAAATAATTTTGGGCTTAAAAATGAAGATTTTTAAGCAGTCTTCAAATAGCAGCTGTGAAAAAGGACGCACACACACACAAAAAAAGAGCCTAATGTTTTTTTAAGGTGAAATTCAAGCAGTTTATGAGCTGGATTATACAAGCTGCTTGCTTACACTGCAGCAGGGGCTGGGTGGGATTACCTGAAACATCCCCTCCTGCCTTAATCTCAAATGGTTCCTTACAAGAACACTTCTGACAAAGAAAAATAACTGGTTTCCCCCCTCTAAACATAATAAACTTGTGAGGGCACCAAGCTTTCTTTGCATTTCATACAACCTCTTTCATCAAGAACAAATGGGATGAACAAACCCAAATCCTACAGACAAGAAGATATTTAATATCCATAATGTGGGGAGCTTTCCAGCAGAAGACAGACTCTGTTTTATGCAGAAATAGCTGAATGTAGCCTGTAAAGGCCTAGCAATTAATCACACACTTGAAGAAATACAACACGCTCATAGAGGCTGAATTTTAAATGCTTGCTGCTCCAGTTTGGACAGTGACAAATTAAGGCCCTCACAAAAGCAGGTGTGGCTCTTGAAGAAGCCCTCTGAGGGCAATTAAAAATGGGAAACCAGCTGGTGACCGTGCAGATGTGACAGCCAGGGCAGCTCAGGAAATGAATACAAAGGAGGAAGATGGAGGAATAAATGGTGTAGGAGCTGAGGCAATAGAAACAGGATCTGCTCTCCACAGGGGATGGCTCCATGGCAGGTGAAGTGCCTCATCATGTGGGATGGGTAAAGTGGTGACAACCACATGTCTCCATTGCCGTGAAGAGCTGCCACAGACAGGCTCCAAATGGAGCCCTCACTGAAGGACCCCAAAAACCAGAGGAGCTGCTGCTCTGTGTGTCACACAGCTTCCTCTGGTGTCCAGGGGATGGCTGCATTCAAGGATGCTTGAAGCAGATGGCCTGGGCACATCTGAAACTGTCTGTGGTACCCTGTGATGGAAAAGGCAAGGGATGAGATCAAGGGTGGGTTTTCCCAAATCACCTTCAATGAGCTCCAATCCAATAGGTAATATCCAGCCAGGTTTCACGTACAGTGCTTCATGGATCCTGGTCAGTTCATTGTCTCCAGTGTTCACTGTTCTGAATCCATCAAGAAAATGGTCATTTTTCCCATTGAAAATACAGAAAATAATTCAGATACATGAGAGATTATGAAGAATTCGTAATTTTCCATTAGGGTTACCATTTAGGAAGTGTGAGCAAAGTTATAAATACTGCCATGCAAACAAATTGAATCAGTACAAGCCAGATCTCCTCATCCCATTTGGAAAAGGATGTCCCCATGATTGTCATCACAATTTCTCAGTGCTGTTCCTCACATATTTACTCCTACCCTGCCTCTCTCCACACATCCAGTGTGTGTGAGGCATCACTAGGACAGAACTTTGTAGAATTTACCTTCTACCAAAGTACAGGCTGTGGGACTGTTCCCATCAGTCTGTTCTTCTGAAGTAATTTCTTGATAAAAATCTCTTTCCGGTTCTGAATTATGTGGACTATTTCTCGGAAAAAGCTATCAGCACAGATCACTACAGGTAAATTTTTTTGTTGTTTTTTTCCCCCATGTCCATAGGAAAGGTGTACTCCTCTTAACATTAAGCTTTGGCATCCTTCCAGGAAGCTGAGCAAAACAGCATTTCATTTGAAACTGCTGATAAAAGGGCAGAGTGGACAGAGTCTTTACTAGTTTCAACCTCTAAATAAAAAGATCTCTGTAGTGAAGAGTTGTTTGGCTACTTGCCTGACTCTCTGAAACTGAGTATTTAAGCCACTTCTCTCCTGAAACAAAAATCTTGTTTTTGTTGGCCCTACTTCCAGCACAGTGTTGAAGCATAGGAAATTTTCTGTGTAAAAGGAGCTGTCTTTCTGTGTTCCCCTCCACCACTTGCTGCTTGTCACCAGTGTGGATTGTGACAGCCCGAACAGTGCCATCCTAGCCAGAATGGTAAATAATAAAGCAGGTGGGCAGCTTCACTGTGAGAAAGTACCATCCACAGTTCCTCTGTACCTGGGCGCAGGCAGTCATTGCAGCACTGAGACCCTCTCTGGCCTAACAGCTTTCATGTGACAAATGCATCCTAAGACTGAATAAACTATTTTATAACAAGCTCAGCATCCACGGTCTTGGCCGGGGACAAGGGACCCAGCTGGCCAGGGACAACCCCAGCCTCAAAAAGCAGGATTTTTTGCCAAGAATCCTGCAAGGGTGGGAGAAATGATGCAACCAGAGAAAGCCAGGAATACAGCCTGAGGCTGTACTGAGCACACAAGCAGCAGCCACAGGGTGGAGATGGTCTCTGCCAGCATTTTTCCTCTGTTTGAAGGGATGGGAATGGGCTCATTTGGAACTGGCAGTAGGTAAACAAAGAGAAGATATAGGAGGAATCTTATAGAATGACCTGAACCTGTTCTGCATCCCCCTTCCAGTCCCCCAGGACAACCACAACTAAAAATGGAGAAGCCTTCAAGTGATGTTTAAAAGCTTTCATGTACCAGCGTGGCAAACAGCAAAACTTCCCCGTCTCCAAGAAGGGTCAAGAGGAAAAGAAATTGCTTGGTGTTCATCCATCTCCCTCTTGTAATCTGTTGTGTCTGGCTACTGCTGTCACGTGCAAACAGACCTTCTCTTGCTAGAGAGAGGAGATGTTTTTTCTGACACAGAATAAGCCTGGAGGCATTCTGCAGCCCTTGCAAGGGAATGAACAGCAAGCTATTGCATGTATGATGAGAATGGGGGGAAAAAGGGGAGAAGCAAATGCGAGTGCCTTGAGGGTGATCAAAACTTGCAGGAGCAGAAACCTCCTGCGTACCTGAGGAGGGGGGAGCCTGATGGGGTGAGACAAGCAATTACAACTTGTGTTTTAGGGGGCTGCCTGAGCAGAGGGGAATACCTCACCAGCTTTGCAAAGTTCCTACCTAGTGGGTGAAGGGTGGCAAGTTGTTCTTCAGACCAGGAGTTAAGAGGAGTAAGGAGGGCCATTGCAATTGGGCAGCAGAGAGGAGGAGTCCACATGGCAGGACTGCCAGATGACCCCTACCAGGATTTCTCTCCATCCCTTCCCACAGGGCTTTTTCCAGGACCCCACTCTGCCTGCAAATGGGGCACCTCCAGGAAAGCCAACCCCTGCTGCCCTCAGTGGCTGCACTGTCTCCTGGCCACTGCTGGGCATCACTCAGGGACACCACATGCTTACAGTGCAACCACAGACATGCCAGAACATCCCAGTATCAGTTGCTATTTAAGTCTGTATAAACCATGAAGGCAGACACAGGTAGTTCCCCACCTCAGCTAGCTTTTGGGAGCTCAGGATCCTCTGGCCTCCCAATAATGCAAAGATTTTTTCTTCTCTCTTAAACTGATCTTCCTTCTCCAGCTGCTAGTCCGAACTATAACTCCCCTGATACCCTCACATTCCTCTGTCCTCAAATTTTCCTCTTTATTTTGGTGAACTCTCTCAGGATTTTAAGCTCTGATATTCCAATTCCCTCATTTTCCTTCTGGAGAACAGCAGAAGGAAACTCTTCTCCTTGAGTTGCAGAGATCCCAATTTGGAAGAAATCTGGGCAGAAGCTGGTTGCCTGCTAACCCGTCTATTCATAGAGACCCATGCCAGAGTTGCACCCCTGACTGCATTATCCATGGCACAAGGCAGCACTCATGAGACACAGAATTCACACACTACATGTCAATATAGTCTAGAGAGTATATTATTCTTTTTCTTTTTACCAAAAAAAAAAAAAAAAAAGGTGCTAGCAGTCTCTGTTTTTAGCCTGACATGTGAGACAACTCAGATGCTCTTCTCGGTCTTGAGAATGACACTGGTGGTCTCAACTGACTGGACCTGATGACCTACTACTAATCCAGTGTCAAAAAAGGCATCTTCCTCTTCAGCAACATCCCAAGCAACTAATTTTTAGAAAGACTAACAGTTCTGAAATCTGCAATGGTATAAATATTTTAAGGCAATAGTCTTTCAGTAGTTTCTGGATCAAGAAAAGTCCACCCATCTCCAGGCAAATGTTTTAAATGCAGTGAAAAAGCTTTTCAAAGCTGTTTGTCATTCTCTAAAGCTTTAGTTTTCTGGGATTTTATCTTTTTACTTCTATTTGCAAATATAAGTGTGTTTCTCACTTTGGTTTTTTTTCTGTACAAACTGTGATTTGGTGAAACTTGTCTGCTGCCTAACAGCAAAGCATGAGCATAATTGTCTCTCCATACTGGGTTATAGGTAACAATAAAACCATAAAGGCAAAGGGTCTACCTTTAAGGAGAAACAATAAATACATTGCCTGCCTTAGGTCTGAGGACTCCTGAGTTTCTTCATCATGAATTAATAACAAATTACCAGGGTCCACTGGCAACTACTTACAAATAAAGCACTGTGGTTAGAAGACAGAATGACTTTCTTTCTAAGTAAGAAGCAAGTGGGGAGGAGAAGATGGGACACTAGTCTCATCTAGACTACGTGGGACACGGCCCATGGTGCCAGGGAGGGCTCTGGGGGGCTGCCAGCCCACCAGGCACAGGAGCCATGGGACAGCAGAACAATAGAGCTGAGGAGCTTTTTAGGTTTCCTTTTCTACTTCATGGATTGGATGTGGCCTCCTTCATGGGCTGATGGGACTCCAGGTGGGGTTCCTCTGTGGACATGACACCTCTGGTTCTTGGGCTGGTCACCAGGGTGGCCTCGTGCATTTGCATCATGAGGGACAAAGTGGCTCCTGCCTCTCTCCTCCTCGTGGTGCCTGCCCTGATGCTTCTGCCACAGATTTCATCTGACCTCTGCCTCAGCCCAGAGTTCCCTGGGAATTTTCAGCACTCCTTCAGAAGCAAAGAAAAAAACATATTGCATTTTCAAGGTTAAAAAAGAAGAGAAAAAAGAAAAAAAAAGGTGGTTACTGTTTTACTGAGCGGAGGGAAGAGGGGGACATCTACCAACTGCCATAGCCAGAAAATCAAATGTCCCTCTCTGCTGTCCTTGGCCCTGTCATTGCCCACAATCCTACAGCACACCTAGCCTGGAGGTTTGCAGTTCTGAGTCCTTAAGCTTGCAGTCTTGATGGCTGTTCCTGGCAGTCACTGCCCAGAGGTGTGTGTGCAGTGTGTGCATGGTGGAGACATAGTGACAGCAGGCTCCAGGTACACGGGTCATGGGGTGGGGTTTGCATTCACACCCCTCCAGTACACAACCTGCCCTATAAAGTTAATTACTTACGTCCTCATTTTCCAAAACCCAGCTAATAGAACCCAAAAAGTCAGTGCTGTGGCTCAGCTCCTGATGTGCATCCTCTGGTACAGAAGTTTCATCAGCAAGTGGTTCAGCCCATCTGTGCTGAGAATAAGTGACTGCAACTGGAACCACAGCACGGTGAGTGTGGCAACCAGGACAGCCCTTGCTGAAGCACAGCCCTGCTTGCAGCTGAAGTGCCAGTGCTGGTGTACCTTTTGATTTCTGCATGAGGAAATCCTATATCCGTAGGAGAGGCCACTGGCTCCTTGCTTGTCCTTGCACTACTGGTACACTACTGCTACTTCTGCAGCTTCCTGCCAGCATGACCCTCTTTGGTACTTACAAGGCAACTGGCCTAATTTTACCAGCAACAAGCAGAGGGACAAGAAAAGAGAGACTGAGAGAGCTCAAAACAAAAGGCTTCAGGTTTCCCAAAGCAAACAAGCAACTCAGGTACATAACTATTTCAGTGTATGCACAGTCATGTTGGTAAATTTGTTTACTGTTTTTGCTTACTTTCACATAGCTGGCAGAACAGGGTTAGGTTTTATGTGCTTATTAGGATGAGAGAGAAGAAAAAAGATGTTAAAAAAAAGAACTTGGGATTTCCCATTCCCTGTCCCCATTCATCACTCCTCTGACAGCTGGGCTAAAAATACTTTGCTAAACATGAGGACCTACGGGCATAGAAGGAAGTTGCTTATAAATGCAAGCTCAGCCATCTCCACACAAAACCACAGGCAGTTATCGAAGCCCCAGCATCACTGACTGCTCAAAACCCTTCTCTCTTCAAGCACCAGCTACAGTGAACAGGAGTGTCAGAGCCGTGGGCTCCTTCCCTGCAGTTTAGGAAAGGCTAGTAAGTAGAGCCCATCTTCTTCATACCCATTCTGCAAAGCACAGCTGAATAACTTGCTTTTTTAAGCATTCACCTGAGGCCTTGCTTGATGCCCTGAGTAAGACAGATGTGACCTGGTGTTCCAGTGCAGTTTGGGGTTTTGTTCTTCTGAGTCCTCAAATCACAGAGATGCTGGACAGCAGAGCACATAGTCTTAAAAAAAACCAGGAGCAGCAGCCAAAAGGAGAAAGAGAACATAAAGGACTAAAGAGTGGGGGCATATTTATATTCCTAAACATTTTAAAAATGAAAAACCCGCAACAGCATGGTTGAAGGGAAGTGCTGACAGGAGCATCTATCCTGAAGCAGCTGACCACCTTTTCTTCTCTAAGGTCTTTCTGATGAACAGGGAAAGTGAAAAAGGGAAAGTAATGGAAAAGTGGGAGAAAGACACTCTAAGATTAGGCTGACCTTCTGAGAGGGGAGGATGAGAAATGGGCCAGAAGAACTCTTGTGTCAAGTAACATGTAGGGAAAAAAGAAAACCAGCCTGAAGGAGAGTAAGTGTCAAAAAGAAGATGAGGGGATTCAATAGAAGGATATTATAGAAAGCAAGTTGTGAGGAAAACAAGACTAAAGAAACAGTTGAGAGGCTGACGGAGCAAAAATCTGGAGAGAAGATCTTTCAAAAAAGTTATCTTATAGATGTAAGATATCTGTAGATACAGAGTGATGTAAATCTGCTCAGTGCCCTCAGCAGAAAGGCATGACCTAACAGCAAGAGTACTTCTTCAGCCAAGCAGTGGCCCTAGGCATTTTTAGTATGTTATAGGTCATGTTTCACCAAAATGATGTCACTTGATCAAGATCTTCAGTTTACCTGTCAGCAGAGTAAGTACAAAGAGAATTCAAGCCAGGCTTCCAAGCAAGTTTTAAAGTCCAAGGTGTGGTAACATTGGACAACAGTAGTTTCTTTCTAGGTAATGAATGATTAGCCTAATTTAGCACCTAAAATACAAGCACACCATCAGGATAGAAACAAAAACAAAGCACTCTGTGAGGGGGAGATAGTGCTTGCAAACTTCTCCAGTAATACTGAAAAGGCCTTGAAAGTCTGAGTTTACCAAAACCCAAAACTGACTTTGCCTGTGCAAGGCACTAGGTCAGTGCTAGCATAAAACCCTAACCAAACCCTGTCTAGCTTTGAGTTTTTTTCTCCCCTGTAATTCAAAACTGGAAAATGGCACTTGCATGTTACATTGTCCACTTGGGCCTTTCCAATGAGCAGCTATCAGCTTTGTTGAAAAACGTGAAAAAAACTCCTTGCTAGAACCATTTCTCTTCGGTGTGTGCACCAGGTCCTCCTTTAGCTCATGAGGATGGAGAGGAGAGGAAAAGAGGGACCTGACACCTGTCGCCCTTGGCATCAGGATGTCCTAACGGACTTCTTGTTTCCTGGAGCTTGGGTGCATCTCAGCTGGGCACTCAGTGGAGATCACATTCCCCCTGCAGCTAACTTCACACCCCATCCAAACCAGAAAAAAAGGTGTATTTTCTCCCTTGCACTCTTACTTAATGGTCCAAAGAGCTTTTATAAAGCATAGGGGAACACAGCAAGTTGTTACGATGTTTGTTTTTCTGAGATTTCTGGTTTGTTGTGCAAGGCTTCCTAAGTGAGGGAGAGAAAGAGCATGTTAAATGGAAATATAAGTATATTCTCTAAAAACCACCGGTGAGTGCAAAGAATCCACTTAGAACATATAACCAAATGTTATTTAATATCTTAAAAAGTAACACAATCCAAAATGGATATTTCACACAACACTACATAAACAACATGAACACAATATTACCATATGGAGGGACTTTCAAATATAGACTTACAAAAATCCCTGTCCTTTTTTTTCCTTTAAATTATTATACTAAGCATGACAAGTAATCATCATTTACAATATGGTACACTGACACAATAAAAACCATGTTACAAATGTGCTGTTATAAATCAGTAACGTTAGGGAAGACATTTCATGAACTGCAATTATTTCATATGAAATACTATACAATATAAACAGAACATCCATCTTGGATGACCTTTACAGCAACCAGAGACCAAGTAATTTTAAAATTTTTTTTTTCAGTGCAAACACATTTATACAAGGCAGTCTTGGCTGCAAAACTCCCTTCTAACATACAGTAAGTCCCACTTGCATTTATTAACTCATTTAAACCTAATGCAACAGCCACATTCAGTCACTCACAGAAAATTACCTGCAGAATTATGATCCCTTTAAACTTAAAATCTCCTCCACACATAAAAGTAACATCTGTGCCAATTACTCCAAGGGCCCTTTCATACTTCTGGGTGGGTATCCTTTGGGTGGCTCTAACCGCTATACAACAGGAGGGCAGTGCACCACATGGAAAATCACCCTTGGGAGGCGGGGCACAGTGGCGGCTGTCACGGATCCCGGCTGGGTGGCTGTGCGTTTCAGCAGGGATTCAGAGCCAGGTGCGTGGCCTTCTGCTCCTTCTCTGCATTTAGTGTCTCGGGGCGGGGGGAGGAACACGGAAACCCTCAGCTCAGAACTGAGCTTCAATGGAGTTAACGACCCATTCCCATCTCTCTCAGATCCTCGGAGATCAGGGGAGTTATGCCAGATTTACATGCGCATAACTGAAACCAACATTTAGAGCGCCACTATAAAAGAAGTGTGATAGTCCCGTTTTCTTCTAGCACCAGCTTGGCTTTTGGTGGGTCCACTGCATGTGTCTCATGCAGTAATGATGCACTTTACTTATGCTGGGGGGAACATTTTAGATTTATACCCTTTTTTTTTAAAGAATTTCGTAAAAAATAGAACTTTTCTCTCTAATACTGTACAGTTTTCTTCAGAAGAGCAAAGAGAATTGTAAACTGTGGGTATGACACCAGATTAGGAGTGCTATTTGCTTTCTCAGCACAACAATTTGAACAATTGCGTTGGGAAAAGCACTGCAAAATGTACTTGAAAAACAAATTTTTAGTTAGCGTAACTGTTTCTAAAACCACTGCTGCCAGTACTCACATGACTGCAAACTTAGTTTTGGAACTGCTAATCCAAGAGTGTCTGCAGGGCTGTAAAGCAGTTTCTTACTTAAATAAACTGAATGCATCAAAAGAATAATTTCAGAGTATAAACATGAAACACTTTGGTTAACTGTTAAACTTACTTCAGTGACTTTTAAAAAGCAACTAGTTAATAAGTTAGTCTGCAGACTCTTAGCCTTTGCTTTTTCCAAGGGGCCTGGACAAAAAGTAGGGTCAGTGAACTCTGCTTACCTCACAGGCAAGTGCTTCGAGACCCTCAGGCAAAAAGGTGTGATTTAAGTGCAAAATAGTATCTGTGTTCATGATGGCCACTGAATACTGGTTTGCTTGTTCACTTTTCTAACAATGACTACTGCTGGCAAGCACTTAGGCCATGGTTTTCATTAAAATATTTGTTTTCCAATACATTTTTATTTTTTAAAGTTGAGTGAACGCTGTTTCGCGTATAACAGTCATTTTACAGTGGTGCAGGGAGTCAAATGGCTAATGATTTCTTCTAAATTTTAACTGAAATACTTAAAATGGCAAAATTAGCTCAACTGATGATTGTATATTAATTTGCGTAAGGATAATGGTACTAGGTTTGCTGAAAGGTGTTCATAAATCGGGATTTGTATATAACGCGATCTGCTTAGGTTCAACTGCCACTTTCTTCCTTTGGTTTTTGGAAAAATCTTTCTTTCTTCCCTCCTGAAAGGTGGCTTGTTGCAGCTGGCTACTTTTCATAAGCCAGCTTAATTTTTCTTGGAAATTTGCCCACGTTCTTTGAACAATAGGCACATACCTCGAGTAGGGACCCTAATACTGCTCCCAGCAATGCCAGTTAAAGGCTGTTGGTAATTTCTACAGGAGAAAATGTTTTAGATGCACACAATCTAGAGAACAGAGTGCGTACCATTAAAAGAAGAGCTGTTTTAACACCCTTGCCAGTTCAGAGAAACCATGACGTACTAATGTTGACAAAGATGGAGGCAGAATAGGGCCCCAAGTATCTGAAGGCTGCCAAGAAAATACCCAGAGTGTCTTCTGTTAAACCCTAAACTGTCAATCATATTTCACAGACTGTAGATGTTTCTAATTTGCTAAATTACAAATACATTTTCAAGTTCTACCAGGCAGAAATTTTAGCAGTAACTGGGGAGAGGATGGAAGGTTTCATCCTCCCTTTCACTTTTATCCCAATTATGCAGCCTTGTCAAAGTCTTTCAGTGACTCATCTGAAAGCCATCTTTTTAACATTGTAGAAGGAAATTGTGGCAATGGAAACACGATGACTTCATATTGACGCAAGCTTTGACACACAAGAGAACGCCATGACCTAATGCTTCAAAGTTTCTAACCTTGCTTTGTACAATACACTTTTCATGTTGCTGCATTTCATCAAATTCATGGAGGTAGTTATATGTGTAAAAAAAATTACCATAAAAGTAACATGTTGTATTATAATAATACATATTAAGTGTGCAAAATGCCGACAGATTTGTGTTGACCCTTTACAGTTGAACACAACACAGATTCAACCTAATCTAACTCTGTAAACCTTTAAATTGATACATTAGAAGAATGATAGATAAGCAACCACATAATACAAGGCTATGATTTCATCAAAGGATTAGGGTGACATAAAGCACTCAAGCTCCACTCTCGTGGTTTTGTTACCAGAACCTCAAGATGGAATTTTCTTATTTTCCATTGTTGATTTTAAAAGGAAAAAAAAAAATCAAGATTAGAACGTTTCTATTTGAAACTTCTGTTTACATTCCATATTCCAAGAGTCACATTAATATTGGTACAATGCCATGTCAACATTAATATGACATTTATGTTGTCTGCTGGTCTCTGGGAACTTTAGGAAACAACATACTATACAGTTTATAGGTATGTACTATCACATTTTTTGGAATTATGTCTTCTGTACAACCAGCTGCCTGCACAAATTCTGATTAGCTTATGACAAACAATTATTTCCTCAAAGGTGAAACCTGTTTCTGCTCTTCACATTTTAATACTGCCATTAGTACTTCAGATCATCACTGTAAATTTTTTTTATCATTTCGACATTTTTATTTACTGAATTGATACATACTACTGATGTCAGAGCTCATCTCAGAAACAAAATCACAGTCAGCCACTGCATAGTATATGACAATTCCCCACAAAAACTCTTGACTCTACAGATCGCATGGAATAAGTACGGCTGGAGTTACATATCGAATAATAAGATGCGTCATGCAAAGCATTATATGGTAATTAGAGCACATCTTGGAAGGTATGATAAGGCAGAAGGCTAAAGGCCAAGTGACTTTGATAACCAACCAAAAGCACAATAATTTCCTTTATGTGCACTGTAAGGTCTTATTGCTCCTATGAAATGGAAATCATACACCGAAATCAACAAAAACAGACCTGTGCCTTGACTGGGTATTCTTGACAGAACTGGAAACTGATTGTATCCAGAGTTAGAAAGCTGTTTTATAAGTAAATTAACTATACCCAATGGTGTAACATAAGGCCAAATCTTCAGTAAAGACTTCTGATGACAATAGAGAACATAAGTGAAGCTCAAATGACTTTGTATACAGAGTAACAAATGTCACCAGAACCTGATGAAAATACTGGGGTTTAATATGTACAGTTGGGTTTCATAGCTGTGTACTACAAGAGCTAGACAGGGTAAATGGCCCTTTTCTATGAAACAATTTGGGCTGTTGCACATTTTAGTATCTTTGTTATTCTTCCACCAATTTGTCTGTTCTGATAAAAACAGTTTGTTGCACTACAAGGTTGCATGAGTAACAGAGCAGAATGTGACCCTATACCTAAAATTACTCTTGGAGTTTAACTATCTGTAGAATTTACTCTGCAGTAATTAGCACAGCACTAATTACATTGGAGTAACAGTTTAGGGAGAGCAATTAGGATGTACCGTGCCTGCAGGATTCAGATTTCTACTGCAAACCAAGTGGACACATAGAATTTCTAGAAACCAGACATGTCCATAAAATGCTAAATTGCAAATAACATCCACTGAATAAAAAGGCCAGAAATTTATAATTCTCTAAATTTTGTTCTCTGATAATCATTACACTGTATGCTATTTTTAATAGCCTAATTTAGGCACTCTATTTAATAAGCTACATAAAATAGATTTATGTCCTTCCACTAGAAAGAAATCAATTCTTCAGGCCATACTTGTCATTTATATCATAAAGGATATTTTTGTTCCAAGAAATTAGTTATCTTGATTCCTATATTAATGGCAAGTTGCAATACCAGAAGTGACACAAGAATTAGATTCTTTTTAAAATATGTGAATTATACTGAAGACATTTAATATATTTTGTGTCACTCCACATTGTGGCTCCATGACAGTTACATCTTTCCCTTCCCTCCCCACTCCCCCCTCTATGCAAAGGCCCACCTCCTCACTGGTGACTGTGGAAGGTCAAGTAGCAAGTCTCATTAAGTAAACATCTCTCATATTTTTGAAACAAAAGGAGGAGCTGCCTCCCCACCCACCCTCCATACCTAGAAAAAAAAAGCAAATCAAAACAAACCCCAAACCTCCTTTTCCTTGCTTAACCAGGTATTTGTAAAATTGTGTCACAAAAATGCACAGTGAAAATGACTGATCAGTATTAATAATTCGCATATAGAGCTGAGGTCATGACTTGTCATGTTTGGCATTGTTTTTCCTCATGGTGATCCTGGCTGGTTACTTTCAGAAGTGGCTCAGTTTTTGAAGAAAAAAATGATGAACTCCGCAGCAGAGTTTAGCCTCTGACCAGGGGCATCACACATCTGTGGCATTTTTTTAAATGAAGTTGGCAACTGCATGGACATTGAAAATGCAGATTACACTTACAGTGTCTAGACTTTCATATATGTGCTCAGTTACAATTAAGTGAAGCAAAAAGTGTACATATTATCCCTACTGCTATTCTGTTGCTACAGAGCCGCAAATGTGAAAAGCAATACCTTGAAATAAAGATTTCTTTGTTGCCCCTAGTCTACATAGCAGCACAGTTTAAGTAAACACTAAAACTGTGGTTGAGATGCTTGTTTTATTTTTCCCGGAAGATGTAAACATCAGTCCCAGTGTCGTAAACTTTGCTGTATAGGATGAGACAGACGATCTGAGGCAGGCTGACTATCAGACACTAGTGACAGAAGCTTGCAGGCAGTTACCAGGTTTCTGCAGTTTCTCAGCTTCGCTCGTGGGTGGGTCTGCAGTGGCTCGGAAGTTGAATGCTGGGCCTGCGCCACCATGTGCAGGGCTCAGAGCGGGGTTCTGACGTCTGTTGCTTTCAACAATACTTGAAGTGTTGGATGCCAGGCTCTCACGAGTACTGGAACGGAAAAGAAATATATAGACACACTCATACATGACACGCCTATATATCTATCGACCAGACAGGAAAGGAGAATAGAGTGTTTTATAATAGGTTTCCTGTGTTTGTACGCAATGTCACATCAATGAATCATCTCTTTTTGACAGTACACATATGTTCCTCTAAAATGCGTCCCAGAGGTGCTCAGCAGTCATCATACCATAACACAGGTATAGCACTAAGCACAGCTGAAACTGTCACACAAACTAAGTAGAACCAGTACGAAGCATCTGGATTTTTTACCCAAGGAAATAGCTTCCATGTCGCACTTGGAATGTGCTAGTTTTCTTTCCTGACTGGTGCAGTTTTGCACAAAGTAACTGCATCAAATCAGCTCTGTGAACTAGGCAGAGCTAGTACAGCAATCATAAAAACAGCATCCTCTGTTGTCTCCTGTTCAACCTATGTTTTTGTACACAAAATACTGAAGAAAAGTTTTTACCTTACACTAAACCCACAATGCTTCTAAATGCAACACTTCAATTTTGCTTTGCAACTGAGATGATTGCAACTTACCAAGACAATGAGAAATCTTAACTGCCTGGTCCATGATCTTGCCCTGAACAACTAGTGCTGCTATTTCATTCAGAAAATGGAAAATGTTCCTTTAACTCTAATATATTGTTTAACCACAAGAGTGACAGGACACTTAACACTTCTAAAGATTAAGCCTTTTAATGATACGTCTAATTATGAATGCAGAGAAGCCTGTATTTTAGTCTACAGCTTTTAAAAAACTCAGTCATGACATGCTAAGGCTACTTTTACCAGTACTACTCTTTTTGTTGTCTTCATATTATTAAATAATTTTTGATCTCCAAATAATGTGTGCCTGTTGAGAAACAGATTAGCTTTCAAACAGCCACGTGGCCCCCTGGTTTTTCATCCTTCACCTGTACCCCTGCTTTGTAAAATGACATCACCACTTGCTATGGAGATGTCTGCAGAATACATTTAGAGGACTGAATGCAGTTGTTAAACAAGCACTAGAAACAAGCACACTAATGACAAAAGTTTCATAGTCAGTTTAAAGTCAACCTAAATTTACCTGCTACTGAAAGGGGCAGCTCTTGACTGCCTTGTGTGGACCTGACCCTGCCACATATTTCTGCTGCTTCCTCGACTAAGCCTTGCAGGCAGACAGGCAGATCAGGGACCACTCTCAGTTAAATACTAGCCCCAAGAAAAAAAAATTACTGCTAGCTGCAGGGGAAGAGTAGGAATGCACAGCTTTAGATGTGGCAGGAAAGAAATATGTCAGTGCATGGCATAGGGGAAGGAAAAAACACTTTTCCTAGTTGTAGGGCAGATTTAAATAATCTTAAACTAACTGAGTCTGGAAAATCAATGAGGCTTTTAGGAAAACTTTCATAGATCTTTTAAACTGGTCAAAATGGTACTGATATTCTTCTGCCAATGGTTGTCTTATTGTCCATTGCTCCAAAGAGCCATGATGGGTGACACACAGTAAATTATTTCTGTGAGCTGCAATGATGTATGGTGCACTTCTCCTGCTCATTTTCTGGTTCCTCTACCTCTGCTTTTTAATGAAAATAGATGCAAATCTTAGTTTTCAGAGATGATTTAGTATTGTATCATTCTTTATGGGACCACTAACTGCAGAACTTCAAACATGCTCAACTCTGATATTACAAACTGACCATTACAACATGTATACATAAAAACTGCATTGAAAATTTTGCATGGGGAGTAATGCCAAAATTAGCTTTCTTTAGGTGACAAAGGAGCAACAGTATTATATAAGCTCTAAAAATAAAGGAATAAAATTAATCTTGACAGCTAACATTTACTATATATAACTTGCATAAAAGCAATGCACAAAATATCGTGAGGCTTTTTCTTCCAGTGGTGATTAATATGCTCACACATTTTGCACACAAATACTTTGGAAGTCAAATGACCACTGCAAATCTCCTTAACTACAGCCATTTCTTTCTAAATTTTTTTACTGTCCTTTTTTCTATTTATCAGACTTTAGAAATACATTTCTTCTTTTATAATGTGAAATTCGTAATTCAGATTCCCCAAACAATGTTGCACACTTCAGTTTGAATGAGAAGACACCACCCCACCTCAGGAAGCAGAGTTACATCATTAGTGGAGGCTAGAAGAATATACCTGCAGAACGTCACTATATGCATGACCTGTTCTTCTATTCTTCCCTAGCCATCTGCTAAAGGACACTGTCAGGACACTGTCAGGTGAATCTGACCAGATGGATGCTGGATAGCTATTCTGTATTTCCTGGAAAAAGGCTGTGGAGTACATTTTATATTATAAGGTAGGATAATAGTAACAGCATGGTACTTTTAGCCAAACGGCTGAATTCACCCTCAGCTCAATTTATTTTTAGAGACTTATACCAAGGAGTAACCAAAATGCAGCAAAATAATCAAATTTAGTAATTTTGATGCAAAGTTCATGAAAAAGCTTTGAAATATCCAGACTATCTGCTGGTCTCACAAAACAAAACACCCTACAGAATGTTTTGGTTTGGGGCTTTTTTAGGCTCACTTTATGTGGCCTTGCCAAAAAACAGTATTTGTTAATAAGTAAATAGGAAAATTTTAAAAAAAGGATGTGTGGAATACAAACCTTGTTGAAAGCTACTCATCTGTTTCCCTTTTGATTTAAACAAAGTAGTACAGCAGCACTAAATTCAGTATGCTCACCATATCCTGTTCTCTTTCTAGCTAAGTTTAACATAGACAGAAATTTTAGCTTTTGTGTAAATAATTAGGGAAGAAAATGTCTACCATTGCATTAATCAGAAACACAAGTTTGATATTCAGCTAGCATACAAAACAGTAGTCCAAGAACTGATTTTTAATGCAGTCGATATCCTATCCTGGATGTGACTCTCATAGGCTGAGGAGTAGGACAGGCTGAGCAAGAAGCAAACACCACAACATACTCCCCCCCAAAAACTGACTGCAAGTATAGCACTTCAACTACAGGAAGAGATCACATTTAAAAAAGAAAAAAGGGCCAACAGTTTCATGCAACAGTTCTATGTGAGAAAGATGTCAGGCATCTGCAGAACAATCAATAACACAAATTCAAAACCTTCTCAATCTTCTTTTTCAGGGTGGACTTGGTGTTAGTGATACGATTTCCTCAAATTATTTTTCAAATTTTTTTACTCAGAAAAACGATACATTCGCTAGAAGCCTGCTCTAGTTTGATACATCACTGCAAGCTGCACCAGGCTCACTAATTTCTGTCTTGTCACTAACATCAAGTGGGAGTAACCATCAAATCCAAAGGAATTTCTTCCAGAGTGACAGGACTTCAACTGAAAATAAAATTTAGTCCTGTGCAGAATCAGGAAATCCTTCACATGCCTCTCTGAGAGCCTTTGCTATAGATGTAAAAAAATATATACTTCTGAGGAATAAGAACACCATTTACAGGGGAAAATGAAAAAAGTCATTAAAAAAACCCAAACAAAAAAGCCCCATTTTTTTTCATGTAATACAAAATCAGTCTTGGAGGTTTTACTTTTAAACACAGGCAATATATAATTTAAGCTTAAGTAAGACACTCTAAGAGAACTACTACTATAAATAATTTCTGTGTTCTTAGAGTCATTGTTCTGAACTCTGATGAGTTGCTATCCAGGCCAAACAAAACTGGTCAAGCTCCATTCCATCAAGGACCTAGGACTGCCAAAGGTCAGAGAGACAAGGAAGAAGGCTCCAGTAAAGGAATCTTAACCTGGAAATGAACTTGTGAAATCTCCAGGGCAAAGAATGCACCAACTCTCTCCTCCCTACACTTGTAAGACTTCAAGCACACTGAGACTTCCACGATGCCTGAAATCCCTGGAATTGTAATTACTAACCAGCACCACCACACGCAAACATCTGGACTCTTTTCCCAAGTATCTTAGACAAGGCACCTCCCTCTCAGAAGTATAAAGTCACATCTGAAGTGCAAATATCCTGAGCACTCTTAACTTGTAGGGGGAGTGGCTATTCCAGCCTCACCAGTTTGGAATGGTGACTAGATACACTTCCAAAATTTTTTAAGAAAACAAACAAGGAAGCCCAAACACAAAACAGTGTAATTTGTTTTTCTTTTTGTCTGAGCCAAAGATTATGCCACCTAGTCATGCCTAGTCTTTCCATTAGTCTTGTTGATGGTATCTTAGAGGGAAAGGGAAGGGAAGAGTTCGCAGGAGCTCATCCCTTTTATTCTAAAAGCGAACACAAGTTTAATACAGAAAAAAAAGGATACAGGGAGGTTTTCAGCAAACAGAAAATGAACTAATACAGAGTCAATACCGCAAATGGTCATTGGTTTCTTACTGTATGGTGGGAAACCCACATATCTGAATAGAGGATTCCAGAGCTATAGAAAACACTGTATCAAAATGCGTGGATTTTTTTATTACAGCCCTACATTCTGTCACCAATATCACACACCCATAAAACCATAAATGGAACTTCCTCATCTGTAAAGCTGCAATGAATGTGACAGTCCTACCGTGGAGAGTTGAACCCGCTGTCCACAGTAATGCTGCTGCTGTCCATGCTGTCCAGGCGGGCTGAGTGGGTGGCTCGCTGGTTGTTGCTATTTTCTGTTTCCTTTGGGGTAAGAAGAGTAAGATTCTTCTCAAACTTTCGCTGCAGATCCCTTTCCTTTTCTCTCTCTAAGAGCCACTGCATTGTACCAACATCATCCCTGTTCTTTTCTTCCTCGGCATTTTTGTTGGTTCCTTCCTCTGAGTCATCATCATCAGATACGTTGTAGTAGTCAAAGGAGGCCTCCTGGTTCCCGGTTGTCTCCTGCTGTCTCTGAGAAATGGGAATGACTTGTGTGACTGAGGTTACCATCGCTTGTTCAAGTTTCTCACATCTGACTGGCAATGTGTCAGAGGGGGTCTTTTGATGGGGCTTTAGCAGAGGTGCGTTAGACTTATGATAACTATTCACAGAAAGAGTGTTGTGCAGAGGCTTAAAGAGTGTATCCTTGCTAAATATTTCTTTCCTTTTATCAAGGCTGCTTGATTCAGTGCTATGGTGTTGAACTAGCCGCCCGTTTGCAATCAGCTCTGGAGTTTGGCCAGCAATCACTGAACCACTGCTTGGGCCCTTTGGAGATTCCTCCTTGTGCACCCCAGGCTCCCTAGCAATATGTTGAGACTGTCTTTCTGTGGGAGTCATTTTTTTTAGCCCATCAGTCCCTGTTAATGTATCATGATCCTCTTTATTCTTTCCCAGTGGTGATGGAGCAGTAAGCACAGTCTCACTGGATGTGTTGCACTGAAAATAGTCATCAACTGCAGATTTTGTTGTGCAGGAGTTGAGCTCACTATATGATGGCAAATTCTCTGCAGGCTTGCCTTGTTCCAATAGGCTACAAGAACTGGGGGTTTCTACACCACCAGCAGCTATTTCAGGGATGCAAGTCTCTTTGTAGCTTGCGGATGAAATCAGAGCCCTTTGATGACTGAGAGACTGAGATGGCCTTAAGGTACTATCATCAATGTAGGTTTGGCTAGTCGTTTGGTCATCTGGGCTACAGCCTTCACCTATATCTTCAGGTGTGCCTAAAGTAGATGAGCCCAGAGGTCCCTTGGAGTTATCCATGGATCTAGACCTTTCTTTAGCCTTACTGGACCGCTCATTCCTTGATCGTCTATCCTGTGTATGGCTGTGGCTCCGATGGACCTTGGAGTGGGAGCTTCCCCTGGAAGGTTCAGGGAAAGGCATTTCAGTTCTTCTTTTGGCCAGTTCACCAGATACATCCCACTCTGGCGTCATGGGAAAGTGAGATTCAATCATGTTAGGATTGCTGTGCATAATATAATTATCTCCCTTGTGTTCTATTATAAAACAGCCTTCCCGTGGGGATCGAGTCAAGGGATCATAGAACTCATACTCCCTTTCAGCAGGTATATCCAAATGAGAGCCATCTGATGGGTCTCCTTTGGACACCCGAGTCTTGCTGTGAGACCTCGATTTCCCATGAGACTTCCTGTGATTCCTGCTCTTTTTACTTCGCCCGCTGTGGTGAGCTGAAGATCCCGCTTTGCTTCGTTGAGCTTTTTCTTCTTCAAGTTTCTTCATTAGTGCAGTGTGTCTCATGACATTTTCCACAGTCAAGTCTGGGTTAATGCGCCTAATAATCTCCATTTCTACCTCTCTAGGTATAGTGGTAGGGGTGTCCTCGTCCCTTAGCGGCCACTCCTCTGGAGGAAACTGGGCAGAGAAATTTGCCAACTGTTTGGTCTTATCCTTCTTAAAACTTAATCGGAATAATTTGAGTCCAAATTTCTTAGACTGCTTTTCTACATCCTTAGGCTTTGTGAGCGTCTCTGCTTTATACGAAAAATTGACAGTACTTTTACTTTTCTCAGTAGGTGGGACCTGACATAATGAAGGAGGACAGTATGAGTCTTTACAGTCTTTTGCTGATTTCCTCTGTAGGGTAGATGCATGCATGCTGTGCATGTCTTCTCTGCAACAATGGCAGGAGTCGCAGTGGTTTTTGGGTAGTGTTCGGTCCCTGACACATCCCGAGGTGGAGGGAGTTATAGTTCCTTGTTGTGGAGAGGTACATTGAGACCTGTCAGGTATCCTCTCATCCAAATGGTACCATTTACTGTTAGTTCTTATGAGAGATGGTGTTATAAAGTAAGTCTGCGGGGTTACAATGAAATAACCATCCGGAGTTGGGTATATTTTCCTCTCCCGTACAAGCATATTCAAAGTATGCCGAAGGATTTCTGGACTGGGTGTTGGAACTCCTAGAAATGACAGTAAACATGTATCAGGAAGTGCACAAAACTGTGTAGGACCTTTGGTTTCCCCCTCCCCAACAAAAAGCTAGTTTTTCCAATGTGCAAGCTGGAATATGCTGAACAAACAACTCCAGTAAAGCATTTTGTTAGGCATTCTCTTCTCTGTTTATTTCTCCACTTATCTCCTACACTTCAGACATATCAATTATTAATTAAATAGAAAGAAGGCCATTAATAAAGTGCTAAAAAAAAACCCCAAGAGAACTTCTAGTCACTTCCAATGTGCAGGTGACCTTAAGCTACAAGATGGAATCACTGAAAATCAGAGTGTCAGGGGAAATATTCTACTTTTATTCCTCTTCCAACCAAGTATTTATATCCCAATTCAACAGAACTATTCTTATAATGCCTTGCCACATACAAAACTGTAGTTATTTGTAATTTTGGATGCCTAAGCTGCTTTTTCCACAGAATACTACACAGAAAAAAAACGCAGTTCCTCAAACTGTCCCTGTATCACAAACGTGATTTAACTGATTTGCTCTCCCATTAAAATATGTTCCAACTACATCAGCTCTTCCAAAACAGAGACATCCTGAATGATACAGTTCATCTTACCCAGAAAGACCTTTCCATTATGCTGTAAGTTGCAGATTTAGGTCTCAAAAATTTTATTCTCAGAGCTGCTTGTCTTTCATGTGAGATGTGAGGGACACTATCTAAGTGCATGTATTGCATACTGAGAGAGGGACAAGCATGACTACCGTGCATCAATGGCATATGGTAGACTCGGCATCGTGAGCCAGATCCTTCCCACTACCAGTGCACCTGCTGGATTCAGTGGTGCTGGACCAAGCCTTCAATACTTTATTAGATAAAACATTAAGTTGCATGCTGCATATAGGAGTAAGTTCCATCTAGAGCTAAGGAAACAAGAACTTTAGTTCACAAACTAGTTTAAAAAATGCTGTTTATGCTGAATAAAAAAATTTAAATGCTTCCAAGTTATCAGTGGAAAAAGCTATCTTCGATCAATACATTTTGTTTAAATAAAATGTTTCAATCCTGAGTACTAGTCTGGTTTACATTTTTAGAACTAGAGACATTTTTTTCAAAGGTTTTGATGGTCTATTTTAAACAAAAAGGTTAATATTATTTATTCTGGGTCTTAGTTTTCTCTTAAACAAAAGTAATTTAGGAGGAAAAAAAGAATCAGAGAGCAACTTAGGTTGGAAGAGAACTCATGAGTTCATCTGGTCAGCACCCCTACTCAAATCCTGGCCAATTTAGATCAGGTTGGTCAGGACCTTGACAAGTCAAACTCTGTCTTGAAGAATAGAATTCCAATGCATGCAAAAACGTTTCAGTGAAGCATATGCTTTTTACAAAAACTCTTCATGGAGAAATCTCAGCCGGGGTACCTGCCACAAACACAGTATCGCCAGTGGCACATAGTGTCTGGTCACGAACTCTTCTCCAACACATCAAAGATTGGAGACTGCAAGCTCATTGATCTCCTTGCGACAGCAACGCCCATTAAAAGCAACAAAAAAACCTGTACTACTTCCTCAACTCATCCTCTTTCTTGCAACTGGGCTGCAGGCAACATAGTAAATATTCTTATGTTTTACTTTGAGTGTTGTTTGAACTTAGTGACATGACCATACTACTCATATCCATAACTAAAATCTTAAAATGGAAACAGCAAAGGGTTAGGAACAACATGGACACGAGTGAAAGAAGTTACAACACAGAAGGCACCAGCAAGAAGTACACAGGGACATGTGCTGGTTTAGGCTGGGGTAGAGTTAATATATTTCATGCACAGTCCATAGTGCTGAAATATTGGGGCCACTTTGGATGCAGGAAGTGAGAGGTCAAGAGAGGATATAATTTGAGAGCATAAATGAAAATGAAAATTGGAAAAAAATACGGAGAATCAGGAGCTTGCATTTTCTCCCCTTTTCATGCAGGTGTCCACAATTTCTGTAACAGTCTGAGAGTGGGTAACATAGACCCTCAGAACCTTAGCTCTGGATGAGCTAACATGCCAGAAACAGCAACAGCCGGGGAAAAGCTGAAATCCAGAGAGCTGGTGAATAAAAGGACTACTCCTCCCTAGTGCAGAATGCTGAATCTCTCTGGACTGAAGTAAACAATACGGTGAGCTTCCTCTGGATTGTGAGGCAGAGCAGGCTGTCCTCTGCACAAGCTTTTGGTAGCACACAGGAACATGAAGAGTGATTTCAATCCCTGTAACAACCAGTGGTCATCTAACTCTTCAATCCTGCAGTGGAGCTGCTATGTTTGCTTGGGCAACGCCACCCCTTTGACGTTATGATTTGCATCACGACAAGACGTGGATGACTGCAAAACTCAAGCTCATTTGTTCCTCCATCCTGTGCTGAATATGCACTGCAGGGTCCAACCATGGTCCAACTCAGGTTCACCTGCTCTGCAGCTGCCAACCTCTATTCCTTCCTCTACATGAATAACCTGCCCGATCCATTGCACTTTTCAGAAGCTTACAAGTAAATACTTCAACACGTACTTACCTTTGTGAGAACCTGGGTTTTCATCCTTATTTTACTTAAAAGACTTTTCTGAACATACTGTTTCAAAAACATCACAACAAAAATAAAAGGGATGAAAGCATTTCTCCTGGGAGCTTAGAGAAAAGCTAGGGAAAGAGATTGAAATAGATGTACTGATGTTTTACACTAATTTAGGCAAAAATGCACTGCAAATACATGGTAAAAATGATAATATGTATTTTCCACCCACTAAACCATAAGGGCTACAGTGTGTTGGGTGAGTGTCTAAACACTGGATGCACAGTAGTTATATTAATTGAGTAACCCCTGTGAATGGAGAATGTGCAGATAAACACCAAGGAAGAAAAAATTAGCATGCCTGGCAGCCAATGATGCTATAAAGTTAATCGTGTCAGCCTTCTCTCTGGAGTTGAAGACTATCACTTTTATCACTCCCAGCACACAGTCCATGCTGTGGTTCACTAAGCCAGCAGGGATGACAGCAGAGGCAGATCTCGCAAGTTCAGCATTGTCAGCTAAGGGCAGCTATGGGTTTTATTCCAAGCTCTTTTAGGTACTTACAAAGACAGAAACAGACCCAAACTCAACTTAGGTTTTCCTGCATGGCAGACAGGAGCAAAGACATTAAAAAAGGAATAGTGGGATACAGAGTGAATACAGATTTCTTGGCTTTCTCAAGACTTTCCTCCTTAAAGCAATCTGCCCACATAATGTCTATACACAACCTATCCCCTTGCATTCAGAAGTCTCCTTATGATCTCCCTTCCTCCATCAAATAGGAACAAAGGAAAAAAAACCCAGTAGCTTAGAGACTCTAGCACATAAAATATTGCATGACAGCAGTGGTGTTATTTAAGATTATGTAGTGGTTTAATAATTCAAAAGCAGAAACTGTCTGGACACCGAATCATCAGACATGTACATTTTCTGTATCTCAAGAGAGTCTACTATGCCATCCACTGAGCTTCCAGACAGAAGATTATGTCTTGTTTGCTGCTCACAAAGAACACTGACCTAGAGTGAACTCAGTTAATGTAAGACACTTCTTCTAAGTGCTACACATATATTTCATATTTTTAAAGAGTGAAGTTATAAAGGTGATTGTCAGAGGAATTTGCCAGCTTTCAGAAAACTGCTTCCATCAAAAGCAACCTAGTCCAATACATAAGTATTTTCTACACCAAAATTTTGAATGTCTTAAAATTATTTAAATATGTACGTGGACAAAATTGGGGAAGGAAAAAAATATCCTTACTAAAGGCAGTACAGACTAAGGCTTGATGTTTTCTTCATCCAGGTTCACACAGATAAGAGGGTCTGGCTGCCAAACACAGAACAGGGGTTACATTCTTAGCTCCTTATACTGGATTTCAAAGATTTACATTTAATGTATGGGATTTAAACCATGGTCAATAAATTACAAAGTAGGACTGTACAAACATCTCATTGTTTAATTCTAAGTTAGAATAATGGCAGCACATGCAGGAGCAGCCCTCTTGCTTTTTTAAAAACCAGACAAATAACAAAAACTACAAATAAGATGTGCATTATCATTACAAACTTTTTGAATAAAATAAATTCATGAAAAATACATCTGAAGTAGTACTTAAATGGTGTTAAATCTGCTAAAATGATTTTCTCCTGAGCTGATGCTAAGGCTTAACAAGGGATAAAAGAAATACTCTGATTGGCTCATGAAATACTAGTTAAAGATGTGGAGTGGTTGCTATGTGATGTTATAAATAATTAGCATACCTTATTTCAGATAGAGCCATGGCCCAGATTTATGCCTGCACAATGGCTCAGCAAACTAGAGGGCTAGATGGCAACTGTAAGACCCTGAACTGAGGAAAAATGCTTATTATTCTTAGGCACTTTTGAGAATTGCATCTGGGGTCTTAGGAAATTTATCTACACCCTGAAACACGGTGAAGCATCTGTTCATTAAAGCACAAACAACACACGCAGACAAGTGCTGCTACAGGAAGAGATACGGAGAGGTTGTGCGATAGTAACAGCCACATCTGCAGTGGTAATGCTCTCCCTCAGAGCATCAGCACCTAGGCAGGAAAAATAAACTATCAGAATATGAGAGAACATCAGATATTTTTCAATAGCCACAAAGAATACAAGGGTTCAAAAGGCTACAGCTGATTTATTAGAAGGTTTTGGGTAGAAAAGTGAAAAGTGTCGGCACAAGAATTTCTGTTTATTGGAAAGGAGAAAATTTTTGGATAATCCTCATACACTGAGAGAACATGCGTGCTTGCTATGTTAAACATGTCATGGCTGAGAGAGAAAGGCATTTCTCTAGAGAAGGGGAAAAATTGGTCAACAAAGGGCGGATTTTTTTTCCTTCAAATAACTTCCTCTACATTTTGGGAAGTAAGGCTCTCCTTTTTTTTTAATCTCAGACTTGAGAAATTCACATGTTAATGGCTAGTGGAAAAAAAAAGGCAGCAAGAGACTATGTGTTAACTTGCCTCAGGCTTCGTCTGAGCAATGTCTACAAAATAATCCAGCCAGCTGAATTATTTTTCATGTTTGGTTCTGTCTAACAAGAATAGCACAACACACCAAGTGAACTGATAATCATGCTCCCAGGAAACTCTAAAGATATCACCAATAAATTATCATTTCCACCTTGCAACAATGTTTGTATAAAAATATTGATAGAATTAATAAAAAAATACTTGCAATCTACAAAATTCTTCTAGTACATCGCATACATAGAAAAGATAACTTGGAAAAAAAATCATCAAAATGAATTTTAAAAATTACAACTGTGAACTTTGCCTTCTTTGCATTCTAACCCTTACAATTTTTACCACTATTTTCAAAATCAGCCTGATAAACAAAACTACGAATAGGGAGAGAAAGCCAGTATTTACAAAATATGCTTGCAGTATTTTTTTCAAAGTGCAATTATTAAATGTCAGACAGAATTGTTTATTCCAAACACAGCTCTCAATTGAGAATTATATTTTAAATTCTCAGAACTCAGTACCAGTTATAGCAAAAGGCATGTAAATTTCAAGGCTTTAAGTAACTCTTGCCCTGACATGTAAGCAAAAAATTCCAAACATCAAAACATGGCTATGGTTAGGCTGCCTAGATGAGACAGATGCATCAGTAGATTTCCTGCTGAAGCATTTTTAATTAGCTACTTTCTACAGCTGTAAAATAGGTACAATGGAGAAGTTTCTCAATTACTTTAGAGAACTGTAAACTCAGATGCAGAATAGGTAAATATCTTGCCCAGGATCATACAAAGCACAAATGAAAAAGTTCTGCTCTCTTGAGCAGTAAACCTCTGCCCAATGCTTTAGCACCTCAACGTAAAATGTAAGACGCATTTTGCATGATCTACCCTCTCCAGATACAGATGGCCAATAAAGAAGCCGCATATTCAAGAGTACATTCTTGTTACAGGATTCCCTTTTTGTGATGTTACAGTATCTTTAATCCAAGGCATTTTCCATTTGATAAATATTATCAAATACTGACAAGAGTATCTTCTAAACGATACACCAGCATTTGTGAACATAGCAAGTGTATCTACAGCTCTCCAAAGCTTTCAGTTTAGTCTTGGAGAGAGCTGTCTTTTTTTGTTGTTGTTTTTCAAGCAAGGGCAGTACAGAAGCAAAAGCCGGAACTGTGTCCAAGAAGGATCTGAGAACTCCTGGAAAGTAGGCTGACACAGTCCTTTCACTTTAAATAAAACCTCCCCCTGACACAGGCACATCATTGTCACTGGACTCTACTACTTGCATCAGGCCACATACTGAGAGCCTGTCCTAGGTGAAGGAAGACATGCAGTTGTGTGGGAAACCTGGTCTTTAAGAGGGAGGTCTCTACAGAGACCTCCATGAGGTTACCTCTCCGGAGACTGGACAACGACACTTGAACTGGTTGAATGGTGTCAACAGAACTCTTAGGAGTTAGACACAAGGGACTTGAAAGCCACAAGGAACTTGAAAGCCACAAGGTGAAACGAGTTTGCTCTGGCTATTACACATCATGCTTTGCTCTCCACAGCTACTAAAGAAGCCCTGTACTCCTTCGGCTATGATGATAAAAAAGGTTATTTTGTGAGAAAAATCGCACACAAGCTTATTCTGATACTGTCTGAAAAGAGAAAATAGCCAATATTTTGTTGTTTAGTACCCCAAGTAATTTTTACAGAAAGTCAGGAATTTGCCCTGCAAAGCGCATTTCACATGAATGGTCTTATCAAAGAGAACTCAATGCTCCATTTGTTTAAGAATAAAGATTAGAACCCTAATGTCTCCTTTTACTTTTGGTTAGGATGTCAGGATTAGTCAATATTCCCATCCAGAAAATACTGAGGATTCTTGGACTGCCCTTCTGCAGACATGTGCTCATCTGACGGATGATTTATTAATGACTGGTTACCTGGGAAGCAGGTGGTCAGGTGCTCCATTAGTGCTTCTTGTGTGACTTGTTTTCGGGCAGAGTTCATTGCTGAGATGGCCAGGCAAAGGATTTCCCCAAGTGGAATAAACTGTGACTGAGTGATGGGAGACATGCTGATGGGTGATACATCACCTGTAAAAAGACAAAAGATGTGCAATGAAGCATTTTGTTTAAAAACCTGCTCAAAGAACAAGGATGTAGAGATACAGCTGGTGAAAATTCACAGAGATCTCTAGGTTTTGAACTGAGCTGGGGATAAAACTTATAATGGAGAACCATCCAACAGCTTATTCCAAAACTTAAGACACAGAGAACTTTGGAAAATGGGAGATATACACTATGCAGACACAGTTTCTCAAAGGGTACAATAGACAGACTTAGAAAAATGCCAATAAATTAGCACTCGTGGTTGCAAAACCTCCTGCTTAACTTCATACTAGGTAACTGTACAAACAAAATAGTCATATACATTTCTCTGGACATAAAAGGGGAGGTTTCACTCCCCTTTCAAAGTATAGATCACCCACCATTTCCATTTGATATTGTATTTTTTATTAATAATGATAAAGATAAGAAAAAATGTTGCTAAGTTAATGAATAACTTTTTCACTCAGCTGATAAAGCACATAACACTCTTTAGAGACTCAAAAGCATCAAAACACCTTAAGCCTGATACCTTGAATAAACCTCTCCTGGATCGACATGTCAAATGTCTTCATACGAACTACGTATTTTTTAGAAGAGAAGGTTTTAATGGTTTCAGGATGGCCTGAAAATGAAGTTTGTTGTAACTTCTCATGTTGTCTTACAAATTATTCATTAATCTATAGTTTAAAAAAATCACTAAAAGATCTTAAAGTTATAGGAGAAATTACAATATGATTATACTAGCATGACTACACATATACAAGTGCATTTTAACACACTTTATCCAAGTACATAAATCTTTGATTCCGCTCTGTAACTCTTCTTGAAGTGGTAACAGCTCCCCAATGATCTCAAAGAGAGGAAAGCAACAGGCTAAAAGATTTTCCTTGCCAGTGGAAAAGGAGTAATAAAGAGTAACAGACAGAACAAAGGGTGCTTGAGTATGAATCCTATTCGGGCCACAGGTCAGTCAATAGCCAGGGATTAAGTTCTACCTAAACAGCTCTGAAATTTTAGGAAAATCACCTTATTTCTGATGTCACAGAGCAACACCTTGTGATCAAATCATGAATCAAATAACTAGAAATTAATTCAAATCCAAATTTTCATTCTCAATTCAAAAGATCTAGTATTTGCCCTATTAATTCTATATTCCTATTATGTCTACTAAACAAGAGCAGCAGCTTCTAAAATTGATTATCAAAATGCATTTGCTCTGGCATTATACTCAGCACTTTGGGAGGGGAAAAATCAGTGGGAGTAGTAAACTGCATAGCTGTCTCACTGAGACTTATGAGCAATATTTTTCAATCACAAGCTCTACAATCTGTTGTACAACAGTGATACATGTTACCCAAGACACTAGAATGATTTAAAACTACACATTTGTGCTATGCTATCTCCTGACTGCTTTTGCTTAATCAGGCCTGACCAGATCAATGCTGCATTCCCTTCCCAGCAAGGCAGCATTCCTCCAGCTGCAACACAGTGAAGCCCAAGATCCTCCTCATTCTTATCTCACCACGGAATTATGACCTTAAAAGTTAAAATTCTCTGGACATTTTTTATTCAAATACACCTAAAAGTTCCTGCCACGTGCATTACAGGCAAAGAAGATGACATATAGCTTACAGGGAAACTTGAGAGATATACTTCCGTATGACTTGGGAGCAAACACCATTTGTTCCCTCATCATTTGAGTATGGATAAAGAAAGTCACAGTTATTATATTACTGTTTACTAATAATTACATCTGCTGTCAGTTTAAACTTGTTCATAGACAAATCTTTGTCATCAGCCAGACACCTAAGTTTACCAACTTTGATCACCAGTCACCATGCACTTTGTATAGGGGATCGGTTTCTTTAATGATTAGTTTCACGTCTAAGAAGCATCAGAATTACAGTAAGAATTATGCAGATTTAGCTAAGCAATTTAAGAAATTACTGTCTTTAACACAAAGATTATGTGTCATGAGTATCTTTGTGAGAACTACTAAACTGAGTTCAGTGCAATGTCAGACAGATTGGCATATATTGGCCACAGTTGAGGTTTAATCTTATCAGGTTCATTGGGCACTGAAACGGGCTCTCTGGTGCCCTGATTTTGCCTGGAATAGAGTAGCTTTAAGGGCATCGAGGTAAAGTGCAGCAACTCCTTAATTGTTTTATCCCCATCATCAAAGACCCGTCAATTTCTTAAACCTAAGCAGCCTGGCAGGAGTATCCCTGTGCCTGTTCCCAGCCATGCACTCTCACTTGCCACCTGCACAGGTGCCAGGACAGAAGAGTGGGAGGACGACCTCTTCCTTACCCTTGCATGGGAATGATCCATTCACAGCTACTCAGAACAATACTTAGGATGTAAAGAATGGGCCTTAATACCATAATCAGCTTCCTGAAGCGGGAAAGGGACTCAAGGAATTTTATACCTGAAGCTTTGCTCTGAAGCCTTGTAGCTGCCCCCAGAGGGATGCTTGGACAAGAACTCAGAAACCAATTGCTCTGCTCATGCCCAGGAGCAGCCCATCCCCCTCCTCTGACTGCCAAGAGCCTGCAGAGATCCACCTCTGAAATCACTTCCAGTTGGGACTTGTTAACATAAAACTGGCTAAGTACAAGCTAAGAAATAATAAAATTTGCCTGATTTTAGTAACTTCGCACAATTCTTCCTTTTAAAGTAGGCCTTCAGCATGGAATTGCTTCGTAGGTTAGTTAGCAGAAAACATTCAGTCTGCACTGAATTTGATCCCCTGCTAGCAGGACTCTCGTCACCAGGAAAAAGCCAGGAATTTCCACTGAAATACTAACAATACTTCACATAACTCCTCAATACGAAACGTTCAGTATTGGTTCCTTAATGCTAACACAATTTCTAGCACAGCACGTTACAGTAAGTATACCAGGGTAACACACATCCTGCTCGCAAATATTTGGGAGCTTGACAACCATTTAATTAACTATAAAGATGACTGTAATTGCCCATAAAATCATAATTTAAATGGCTTTAAACGAAATAGAAATGTTCAACAAATATTGGTTTATGTGAGGGCCTTTCCGGTTTGCAAGGGAATATTGTGAGTTATTCTTTTCCACTGAGTGCTTTTCGGCCCTCTTCATTATGACAAGGAAACTGTTGTTTCACCTCTGTTGTGATAGAATGATCTCCACAGCTTGTTGTTCATAACTGTCTGCTGGAGATAGTTACTAGCTCTTGTTTAAAAAGGCCAGCACACTTTTTGAGCAGACCTAGAGAGAGAACGCCAAACTCCCCTCACTCAAGGAAGTTCTAATTTGCCAGATTTTATCTTGACTGCCCTGTGGCTCTGGGAAATTACACGCACTCTGTGGTTATAGTAAAGTCAACAAACTTCTTTGATGCACAATAACAGCAAATATCTTGCATCTATGAGATAATATAATATATTAACATCAATTATGCACATAAATACTGTTAGGCTGTTGAACAGAAGGTTTACTACAACTTCTTTAGGAAAGATCTGCTTAAAATAAAAAGCAAATATGCTTTTCCTACTTTTTTTGAAGACCACATCACTTACATAAAACATTGAGCATATGGCTCCTGTTAGCTCTGACTGATGCTTGTCTCAAGCAGCTTTCTTTTGAAATCAAATTACTAGCCTCAACTTTCATATGTTTGTGTTCCCAATTAAATGAAAACTGGAGCTCAGAGACCAGTTTTCACCAGCTGACTGCATGTTTTGTTTAAATACGAGATATATATGTACATATATAGCTTTAGCTCTATTTCTGCAATGTCTTTCCAAACTTCTCTCTAAATAATTGTTTTTAAAAAAAGTTTTCTAGACTTCTTGTATTAAGCAACATTCAATTTTAAAGACTGTCTAAGCACATAAGAAACAGTGAATGGGAATTGTACTCATTTATGCCTTGGGGATTTGTATCGCTAGCCTGGGGGGAAAAATTATTTTTATTACTTAGAACAAAAGATTATGTAGCACATGAAATAAACACTTAGCTCTTACATAGCACTTTTCTTCAGCAGTTTTCAAATATTCTGAAAAACTGGGAACCATAACTATCCTTAACATACAGATGAGAAATTGATGGTCTAACATAGCTGAGAATGAAAATTCCCACATCCTGAACCCATACCAGCCAGAACTTTTCCTGTGCCAGTGTATCAGTGTGTCTGTTCTCTGAAGGTCTGGGTGTCACCATTTTGGGAGAAAATGAGGCAGACTACATTCTGTACCATGTATCAGCAATTAAACTATCAACTACACACTGATGACAGAATTTTCATTAGTGATTCTACTGCTGGAAAGAAGTGACCTAGAAGTCAAACTCTTTGTCTCATGAACTGCATAAAGATTACTTGAAAAATCACCTCTTGACTTACAAATGGAACCAATTCAGTACAATCACTGTGAATGAATTAAAGAAATTAGAGTGCAAAATCACACTATATTAGAATTTATACACCCTATTTCTCTGAAATACGGAGGAGACCCTCTGATTCACACTCTGCATCCTGTAAAGTACAGGAAGTCAAAGCCCAGTTTCACTTCTTCCGACTCTCAACACCTTTTTAATCTTTTGTTTCTTACAGCTCAAGACAACCTTTAAACATAATTTTTAGCCTGGTTTCCACAGAAAATGAGGCTTGCACAATCACAACCTGTGTGTTTGCATGTGTCAGGGAGATTGAGCCTCACCAGAGAAGAGTGATTCTAAAACAAGGGTTTGCTACATGCTACATCTGTACAGAACTTCAGGCATAGACACCCCCCACTAGACAGGACAGAATCCAGCCAAAAGATACTTGTCAAGGCAAATCTGACTTCACTACTTTTGCTACTTCACAGAACTACATTATTAATCAGAAAACATTGAGCTAAAGTACAGTAACTTTGTGGCATCTCATGATTATAGTGGTGGTTGCAACAGAAATCCCCTACAAAAATTTTCCTGCCAACAGCCTGTTCTGATGAACACTTGCCTACGATTTCACCCCGGGAAGAACTACAGAAAGGTCATTTTCAAACAAACTACTTGTAATGGGGAAAAGAGGGCCTAAAATTCTATCGTTTTTTCCCAAGAATACTGTAAGCAAAAGTCTCTTCTAGAAAAAGTACAATTCCAGATCTACTTAATGAAGGGACAGATACTGAAGAAGTTACATGCCTGGCTTGGGTAGCACAATCACTCCTTTTCAGCCCAAACCCCATCTTGACTGAATTACGCTAATTAAAGAATACTTACATAGATGTAGCAAACCTATTCTGATGTGAATTCACAACAAGGACATATAATTGCCATTTTAAGTTAGACGTTCCCATTTGATTGAACAATAGGAGGGAAAAGGACAAATATGTAGATTTCTTTGGTATTAACTGGACTACAATGAAACACCTGGAATCTGCACTAGCATGCTAACACAAAAGATCACATTTAACTGGCAAAATCGGAAACAAAACTAGAAGAAATGTTGCTTGTGTGTTTCCAGACATAGCCAAAATCCTCCTTTTAAGCTACATTTCCTGGAGTATTTTATGAAAACAGCCGCAGGTTGTGTTTACTGGACAGCTACACATATCAGAGGACTGGTAACAACAATAAAAAAATACAATAAAGATTTTTCCATTTATTCCTGTTTAAGAGCAGCTTAAACAAAGGCCCAACAAATGCAGTAACACATTCATTCACCAACAAGCAGGTTCCTTTGGCATCTCTGAAATGCACACCCACCAAAATAAATAAGGAACACTTCCAAGAATGCGACCACTCCAAATCTACACAGCCTGAATAGAACACGTCAAACTCAGTATAACCAATACAACAAATCTAAATAAAGTTCTAGTTCCTTACTAGTTAGTAACTTCAACTACGCAAATTGATCTTTTTAATCATTCAGACCCAGGTAAAATCATGATCTCCAGGTTCACCAAGTGGCACTAACTTTCAGAAACAGGTGCTAAATTACCCACAGTCAGCAGACTCATCTTACATGCATTCATCCTGTGCACTTCCTGTGATTTAATTTTCCTTTTCTTTGTTCATGTCCTGTGGCCAGCTGTCTCTTGATCCAAAGTGATATCCCAGCACGTGTTACAACTATGATCATAAAAAGTTTCTGCTGGAGCACGGAACTTTCCCAGAGGATTCAGGTGAGAAGATTTCTGTAGTGTTGCTTATCCTGGGAAGGAGGAGGGGGGAGACTGTGTTTTTTTAATATATTGTGTGCTTTAGAATGTGTTTCCCCAAATAATATTGTTCAAATGCATTTTTAAATAAATGTCCATGTCTATATTCCTGGCACACAATATGTTAAAAAAGGGGGACTTACCTGAACCCCTATGGTCTGGTTCCATGCTCCAGTACAGTATCCAGAGAAGCTGTGATGTAACAACAATGTGCATATTGGGGCTTTATATCACTGTGGAAGCTGGCTGAATGCAGCACATGTCAGTGCCACAGGACCTGAAAGAAGAAAAACAAAGCATGCTTTTAGGCATTAATATGCTGAACACCCACCTCTCAAATCAGGAAATAGGGACATACTGAAGAAAAAAAATGCAGTTATCTATGCAGGTCCACTGAAAGGAACACTATTTCACACAATTCTCACATAAGCATGAGAAATAAATGGTTAAGAAATTACAGAGGAGGTGGAGAAGAATCTAAAAGGGACTACAAATATAACTCCCACACAGTGTTTTGAAAACATCTCTCTCTTTGCCCTGTTTCCATGGAATGGCTGAAATCACGTTCTGATACCACCCCCTGTTCCGAAGGCACTCACAGTCTTTGCAAAGCACCTCTCCACTGCAGTGCCTCAGGATTCTGCAGTGTCACTCCTCTTCTCCCTGGCTCTCTGCAAAGTGAAGTCATAGGAATGGATCAGCCAACCTGACTTCTCACTACCCTGCCCAGAATCCTTTGTGAACTGAAATGAGTCATCGCTCTGAAAAAATCCACAGCGCAATGTTCCAGGTTTCTCCCTGTGTCTGCGCTGGCTTCTTTGTCTTTGAAATGAAGTGCCTATGCTTCTGGAACAGTGCCCAGCTGCATTGTACAGGATAACAAGCCAGCCTTCTCATTAAGTGGACAAGAAAGCTATTTACATGCATTAGCAAAGACAAGTTAAAGCTTTAACCCTCTAGTCAAGATAAAAAAAAATCATCCCTAACACATCTTCTTGATGTAATGCTCAACTCCCCCTATACACGGAAACATAAATGCACAGACATATGTGGGCACACAGACACTTACACAGATGAGTATTTTCTTAAATTATTCACTATTTATCATGACACTTACCAGTTTTAGGTCTATTGATTAAAAAGAAAGATTTACTCTCCTTTGTCAGTCCTGAAGAATGCTGCAGATCTCAATGTAACAACCAGCTCTGCTGCACATTAGATCAAAGTTGTGCTGCTGCAAACTGTTTATCAAAAAATTAGAAGCAGTGGACAAGTTCTTGTAAGCTTATTTTTCATTATCCCATTCACCATTTGGGCTTAAAACAAAGTGAGCCCTGAAACCACGCCAGACAGAAAATGCCAAACTGCTCCAAGTGCCGAGGGCCAGCAGAGCTGCTTCAGCTTCTGCTACCACTGACAAAGAAGGTAATGCTCAGAACGAGGTCACTGTGCCAGGATCTCACTCCCAGTGCTAGGTGTTCCTTGGCTTGGTGAGGATATGCTAAGCTAAAGCATCAAAAAAACACAGAAGAAATAGGAAAAGTGTGTGAGATGAGAGACGGATGCTGCTGTTCCATAGGAACATTTTTAGTTGTTTGGAGATTTTCTTTTAAAAGAAGGAAACATTTAAAATTGCCTTTACTGAAAAAAGAACTACTTTAGTCATGACCTAATCATCAAAATCAGACCAATATGCCAAAATGGAGGTGCAAAAAGGAAAAGGGAGTCTTGCCACAAAGCGCTTCTTTAAAGGTTCTGACATTCCAAGCATTCTGAAATAGTTTGAAGCACAGAAGGCACATAATCCATAAAATTTTGAAACATAGCACTTTAGGACTCAGCTGGTGCTATGCTGGAACAGGCAGTTCTCCTAGGTGTCCCCCCAAAGGAACACACCAGGTGCTTAGGACTGAACGAAATACAAAAGTCACCACGTCCCTATGCTGCAAGCCCTGGCATTACAACATTGGCAGTGAAAGAGTCCAACCAAGCCTAAAAGAGGTCTGTGGGTTTTAAGAGAACAAGTAAATAGCTGGATTACACAACTAATGAACATCACTTTTGGTTACAGGTCTGTGGTGGGTGTTATGCAGCAAAGCCATACAGCAGATTAATTCACAAGTGTAAGGTAAATGGGATGCTTTGCTACACTTGTAGTTACAGAGTAGCCATAATCTCAACATTAAAAGCTGGGGGTTTGCTCTACACGCAGTCAACATTTTCTGTTTTCCCTGAAAGGCCTCCTTCCAGGAAATCTTCCTTCAACTTTACAGAAGTTTTGCCTTCCCTGGAGCTGCAGGATCAGCCACATCACCTCTAATGAATCCAACTTGGCATTTACAATGTTTGGGTCCCCTAGGATTGTCCTTGGCAACTCTGGTTGTCTGCTAAGTACACACCCGCTTTACAGCAACAAGACTCACTCCATGAAGAGAAATTGAAAAGTGAATTAGAACAAGCACTTATTAAAAGTAAAAACAACAGCTCCAATCTTCTTCCCCTTTGCACTGGACAACCTTCATGCAAAGCTAAATAGCTGGGCTCATGCATGCAGCACTGTTTTCACACACATGCACAAGTTCTTGCTGCAGTAGTCTTGCTACTAACACCAAAGCTAAAACACTGGAGGAAGAAAGCTGAAGGTAATACTGCAGCCTGAATACCTTTTCTCTCTAACAACTTTCTCTAGCACTTGAACCCATATTATACGCTCAGGACCAACCCAACTATTCTGAACAAACCAATACGACTGCAAGCTCTTTCAGTGAGACCATTCCTCCTGCACGTGTGATGCCTACCAAGCATGCACATGTCTAGGGTGCACAGACATCTTGTGTACATGCACCTAGGCATGCCTTTTCTCGAATTCATCAGTTTACAGCACCATTACACAGCCCTTTAATCAGTATTAACAACGGCAAGACGTACCTGACATCTCAAGCACGGCAGAGAGCAAAAGTGAGAGACCAGCAGTGGGGAAAATATAAACAAGAATGTTTAGAAGAGCTGAAGTTGATGGACAAACCAGTGCTGCCATCATCGGTGATGTTACAGCAGCATGGCTTCACAGGAGGAAGGCCTAGCCAAGATACCGCGTGCACTCCCCAGCCAGGGCAGCTGCTCTGTTCCTCCATCCCACATCTCCCCCCGCAGCACAACAGAGGTTGGTACTAAAACAAAGCTGCCTTACTGACAGGGTTCAGTACAAACACACCGTATACTTCTCTCTGTATAACTCCATGCATGCATGTGCACCCAAATAGACCACTACAAAATACAGTAGAAAGCCACAAGGATCTCCATCAATCTCCATAGATGCTCCATCTGAGCAAGCAGATGATCTAAAAATCCCATTTTCTTTCTTTGCACACACTCCTTTGTCAAACTCTAAATTAGCTTGCATTTATCCTTCAGTCCTCTCGAGTCAGGGCCTGGGATTCCTTTCCTTTGCCACAGTCCCTTCCACATCACTAGAGGGAAACTCAAGAGGAAGAAAGGAATATGCTAAAATGGGGACACATGCATACACACCCACACATGTGATAACATATGACAGAAAACAAAAAAGCTTAAAAAAGAACATGGTCAAAAGAGGCCAAGAAGGTTATCAAGAGTATAATTCAGTCTCTCCTGTACCAGTTACAGTGGATTACAAATTTTGGAGGCTAAAATCAGCCATCAGTGCTCAGCAATCGGAGTCTGCAGCTGCAGAGACCATAGTCATCTACCGCAGGCTCAAAGAATATTCTGAGCTGGAAAGGACCCACAAGGATCATGACGTCCAGCTCTAGTAAATAGCCCACACAGGGATCAAACCTGCAGCCTTGGTGTTACTAGAACCATGTTCCATCCAACTGAGCTAATTTCAGCATTGGTCATCATGACTACCTCTACAAAAACGAACTTCACAAAGCAGGAAGCACCCAGACACTACACTAGGAACACAGCCCATGAACCCTGTGGCCTCAGAAGAAACCAGATTAAGGGACATCAGAGAGATACCAACTTACACTTACATTTCTTTAGGAAATCTCTTAATACTAAAAATATTGACATATTAGTGCTCCACAACAAACAACTTACTTGCAGCATGCTAATAAGTTCCACTTGACTTACCTGAACAAATCTCCCGATTCTTTAAGAAATCACAAGAGGAAACATGATCAGGTTATTAAGTTCACTAAAATCCCAACAAGTAATGCCCATCTGCTTTTGTGCTAATGTTGTCTAGGAGCTTAAAACCCTTTCTCTTTTTTTTTTACTCCTGCTGCTTACACCCCAATGTATTAGCAGAGAACACACCTCCCCTCCTTCAGATCTCTTTCCACTGGCTTTTAAAAAAAATCACACTCTTCTAGTGCTCTTTTTTATGTCTGCCCTTTTTGTCCCTTTAATCCTGTTAGAGGACTCCTCTACATTTACTCTAATTTATGTAACTTTCTTTTAAAAGCAACAACCAGAATTCAACACCGTATTCTAGTACTCCAGCTAACCTCCCACCTGCATCAGGTACCAGGGAACTGGGATTTCCTTACTTTTAGTGGAAACACCCAGCCTTATACCCTGGTTTTTTTCCCCACAGCTATATTTTATTAGTGGCTCGCTGTCACCCGACAACTGAGCAAGCAGTTCCTGTTATCCTTTTTATACTGACTGCAACTGAGTTCGAAGCAAATATTCCTAGGTTTGACTCCCAAGACCATGATCTTTAACAGCTCACTCTGTGGATATGATTAAGGATCTTTGATCATCCAATTCTTCTCAGCTGTTATCCATTTTTAAGCATCTCCACTTACCACACTCTAAAAAAGAATCTCAAAACCTAAGAAGAAAAACAAACAATACACTAAGTGTTACCTAATGCAGGACAGAATCATTACTCAGTATCACACTTGCTAACACAACCACTCAGGAAACAGCTTTGAATGAAACCATCAAGTCTTAACAAGAGAACCAAGGCAACACACGAAACTCCCTCCCTCAAAAGCCCAGTAGGTGAAACAATTGTGTCTTTTTAGAACTCAGCTACTAAAAGAGGCTTCTTTAAATTATAGCTCACTGTAAAGCATGCGATATTTTAAACCACACAGAAGAGTTCCCTAACATATTTTGTCGCCAGGACCACAAAAAGAGAAGGGAGGAGGGTTTGGGTTTTTTTCACAGAAATCTACTACTATCAAATTAATTTGACTAACGTTAATGCTATATTGTAATCAACCACACCGACACCCCACCCCCTCAAAAACAAAACCTGCCTGTTCTCTGGCAGCAAACAGCAAATGCAAGGAAAGATAGAAGCATTTTAAAAATCTGACACTAGAGGAGGTTTGGCAAGAGAGAGTAAGCAAATGAGAAACAAAAGAAACAAAACCCAACAAACAATGATAAACCTTGATGTTTTCATATAGGGTGGAAATTGTAAAAACACAGAGAAAAATACTCCTTGTCAAACACTGCTGAAAGCACAAAATATGGCTGTTGAAGGTCTTAACCACATGTTCTTCACTATCCTCTTCAGTTTAGACAGAACACATTTGCAGTGTGGCTGTAGATGCTGCAGCAAACATTCAGCAAAAATCTAGTCAGGAGGTAAAATTCTTGAAAGATGAAGTGATAATTAGCAACACAACCCAAAGACATACTGCACTCTCTCTCATTTATATTGACTACTGTAACCATTAAAACATTTTTAGACCAAAGACAGTACTGCAGTGGTTACAGCTTTTCAAACCAATAGTGATGACTGGCATATAACATCAGGTTAAAATAAGAACCTGCAACACTGAACACAGGTCCCATGGTACTGCAGCAGCCTTTAACAGCCCAGTTTTTCCTGGCTAGAAGAAAGAACTGATGAAAAGGCCAGGCATGGAATCAATTAAATTAGTGACAAAGTGGTTTTTAAAAGAAAAGGTTAGATGCTCCAAAGACTTAGCAGTCGAGAGTTTACTGGGTCATTTTGTTCCCTGTGGTAGAAAGCAGAGTTTTCAATATGGTTGGAGTACCTTTAAGAAGATGTACTTTAAAGTGAAATTGAAATATTTTACACCTCAATACATGAAGAAGCAATATCAGTATATTCTGCCCCTATGCCCTACTTGCATGAGGTAGATGCAATGACCCCTGCTTCCCACAATGGTTCAAAATTCTTTCAAATTCTGTCCTTTGGTCTCACCTGTGTGGGGATTAGCTGTGAGGATGGGAACAAAGGAAATGCCATGGCACAACAGTTCAGCAACTCACCAAATCTGCTGCCTCCCACATGCTCATCAAGCACCTTAGAGTAAGCATTAGAAATCCAACTGCACACATTGCCACCAATGTATACTGCACCTTAAAGGGAAATACCCTTATTCAGACAGAAACAAGTCTTTTGAGATCCTCAGGGACTGGCATACTTTGACTTTTTATCCCAATGAGTATGACTGTCAGCAAACGGAGCAACGAAAACCTACCTCCCCAAACAAATGACAGTACTTGGAACCAGGGGTTCCCACAATTAAACAATTCACTGGATGAAATATTTCCTCCTGTCCATTTCACATATTTTTTACTTTTGAATTTTACTGAGTGATTATTTACAGGAAGCAGTAAACTAAAACCTACAATAGATGTTTTACACTGTTAAAGCAGTAATACCTCTCTACCTACTGCTCTGTCATTTTTAAGTGACATTTCAGGAATCTGAAAATTGCCCTGTACATGAGCCATAAAACCAAACACAGTATTCAAAAGGATAAAACTATAAATTTCACAGAGCAACTTTTCTTGCACGACTTCTTACGTATCTCCTCATTTACAGTCGTAAGTTTAGAATTTTAATCACCACTCCTGACTCATCTAACGCATTCACCACTGACTCCAGCAACATGCAGAGACCATGCTCCTAAAAAAGCGTAAAACTTAACAAATTTAAGGACTATTTTGTCAGTGCTCACTGCACTGCTTTATACTACAGTGCTGATGTCACTATTCTGCAGAATTGCTCAGCTGTTTCACTCAGCTGTCACCAGTCCCTTCTGAAATCCTCCTCAGCAGTCTTAATGAACCTGAACAACTGCGATCTGACAGACAGGGTTACCACTTCATTATCCATTCCATCCCTCAGATTTTTAATATAGCTATTAAACCCCAAACATTGGGGTTTATTGATCCCTGCTGCACAAAACACTGTTAACCATTTCAAGGGCCCAGAAGTGGCCGTCCTTTTTTCTCCTCTGTATACTAAACTGAGCTTGACAGGACTTTTCTTTTGGACTTTCACCAAGCATTTATAAAGCACTAGAGCGTGGAAGAGTTCTTGTGCTCCCTGAGTGTCGCTATGACCCAGTTTTCTGAAAGATGAGAGCACATAAAAATAGTTGTCTCTTTGCCCTCTTACTCAGTATAGAGAGACCTAAACTAGGATATCACGGCTAGATTCCTGAGATGATCTCAGGAGCTGATGATGATCTCAACTTTAATTGAACTAAACCAAAAGGTTAGCAAAAGGAGAATCAAGATTATTTCTTTAACAGATTTCACAAGTAACCACAGGACACAGAGAGAAAAAAATCATATATACAAAAATGTTGAGATCAAAGCATAGGGGATATATAAACTCAAGCTCTGAATTACTACATTTGATGTCATAGCAAGATAGTTATTTCCTTAACACACATTAAAAAAACAAAGTAAGTAATTCCTTATATCTTGTCACCATGTTGTAGTTCCTTACTCCTGGCCATAACAAAAAAGGCCTTATAGTTACCATTATATTCTTTCAAAAGGCAACCTCCGCAGGCAGTATTTTAACTCACCCAGATCTTACGGGCCTGAGGGCACCTACTTAGAGAAGTAAAAAATGTCTCAGTCAGAATCAGAGCTTGAGAAGGCTCTCTGCTTCAAAAGGATTTCTGATTATCAGTTAATACGGCATTGCACATGGTGAAGGGGATGGTACATGCCCCTCTCTCACCTGGCCACTCCCTTCGTGAGGCTGGAACTGCTGCACAGACCAGCCCTCAGAAACATCTACAGGGGATGCAAGCAATCCTGAAAACACTTTTTGAAACCCTTGCTGTTCTTCCTGTCTGACTAGCTACAAGTTTTAGTCTTAAAGAGTTGATGTAGAGGCTACCTAGAGAAAAACCTAGGCTATAAAGATTGAATTAGCAGCAGAAGAAGACAGGAGAGAAAAACAAGAAACAATATAAGAAAGAAAGAACACAGGAAAGGTTAAAAGGAAATGTGAGGAAAGAATGGTTTTTGATTCCTAAAAAAGGCGATGCGGCATCTGAGATGTTACTTCTGAAAGAAGACTTGTTAAAAGGATCCAAATGTTTAGCAGGGCTAAATGGAAGCAGAAATAATAACCAAATGGTAAGAAATAAAATTAGTACCTCCAGCTGTAGGAAGGCTGGGGAAAAAATAAGAGTCCACAGAATTGCTGGAATAAGCCAAGTGGGAATGGCTGCGTGTATCAGTGAAGAAAGAAGTGAACAAAGGACAGCTGTTTTGTGACAGCTGATCTGCATGTGCTCTGCATCCACTTGGTGCTTGCCTTTGTTTTGTTTTCTGGGCTGACCTTCACCCCCTGCCACACAAAGGATTCACTGAAAGCCTCTGCTCAAAGTCTCAATTAAAAGCCCAAAAGAACAAACGTATCTTGCACAGCAGCCCCAAGCCTGAGCCCAGGTGCCAATGACCCAGCAAAGGCAGCACCCCCAGCAGAGAACCCGGCTCCTGCCGAGGGTACCTGCATAATACTACACTGCCTTGGAAAGAGCCCTCCTCCCCTCCCAGTGTCTGGAACAGGCAGAATAGCTAAAAAGAAACATTTAGCTTTATCTCCAAAGGGCTGCTTCTAATTTTTCATGATGAAAGAGCAAAGCTAGGGGAAGAGTGGGAGTTTACAGGACAGTAAAGAAAGTCGAGAGTAAATTAGTAGTGTGCATACTAGTAAGACACACGTGCAGCATCACTAAGGGAGCATGTTAATGGTTAGGGCAGTTTGAACAAAAACATGTGAAAGCAGTTAAGCATGTCATCACCAATATTGTCTTTAGAAGTGTTCTGCTGCTTTATGAGCAGCTCTTCAAACATACATGGCCATGTAGGTTCATACAAAGATGATGTAACCCACAGGAACTCGAAAATGTGAGGTTACCCAAAAGGATGCTCTGCATGGTCTGCAAAGCCTATGCATAATGCGTGTGAATTTTTGCTTTAAACTGTGGTATTTCGTTTCTGGTACTACATATAACTGAGATATTCCAACACAGATTTGTTATGCAGTATCCAGTTTGGTACATGCTTGGAACATAATTTGGACAACATCTGTGTAACAAGGATAAGATAGAAACTGACCTCAGGGCTTTGGTCTAAAAGACTAATTTAATGACAGAACTATCTTGGTGTAATTATACCTATGTAAATACCCATTTATTCTGGAATAAGAGTGTTTTGCTTAACCTGATTTAGCTTATACAACTTCCAGAAGTTTGATAAAACTTTTTTTATCAAAAAATTGATAAATGGGGTTGGCAGTACATGCATAATCCTGCTAAATTCATCTGCATGACCTTTTGTATCATGCATAAAAAGATGAAAGTTAAAAATTGAATAATCGATAGTAAAAATAAAATACTAATTTTGTTACAGGCAAGCCTATGTCTTCCTGTTGTTCAATCACATGCTCCCTAATGCATTCAAAAACTAAATGTTTAAACAAAGGAATTAACTTTCTACTAGTTGGTTGGGGGTTTTTTTCTGGGTTCTGATAGCTTCAGTCTTCAAGAGCATACAACCACCAACATAGAGAGTTGCAAGTATTATTTCTCTAAAATCTTCCTGTTATGGAAAAAGGCAGAGATAGTAAAGGAGCCAAATGTGGCTTCTATTGCCATATGTTGTTTTTAATATTCACAGCTTGAGTTTCAAAACTGATGTAGATTTTAATTTCCCTTTATCTCTATTGAGCATTGCTGTACTATCAGTACTTCTTAAAATCAAGACTTACTAAGAAGCCTAATTTTAGGCACTCATTTCTGGAACATGGCACAAAAGTTCACACTCAAATGTTAAAAGAATCCATGCATGCAACATATCTAAAAATACCTGAAAGTCTTAGTTACATCTCTTTCATACTTCAGTTTACAAACAAGAGCCTAAAGTCTACTTTAGGGCATAGAGGTTTGAATGTGATTTACATGTCTTTTGTCTTGCTCCTGACAAACATTTTTTGATGGAAGTTTTGATGTAATTAGCGTTTCCAAGAAAAGTTTGGGGGTTACAAAATTATATTCTTAAGAGGTATACAGATTAAGAAGTAGTTGCTTTTAGAGAATATAATTCTGGTATTCTTCATGGTATCTTTGGAGACTGAGGATGCAAAAGCCTAGTGTAGCTTCCCAGCGACATTTTTCTTCCTGATAACATAACTGCTTTCAAGGGCAGAAATTACCTTGTAAAACATAATCACCACATCTTTTCCCCTCACACGCAGCCTCTGATTGTCTCATTCATCACCTAGGTAGACAGACATGACGCAATTCTGTTTGCCAGCCACTGCTCCTTAGGAAGCACTTGCATAATACCAAAAGGATATAAACTGCCCCAAAGCCTCCAGAATGGGTCATCTTCAACTGTGGCTTCCACCAATAGTGAAGTCACAGTGCTGGCTTTCTGATATCACAGCATTCTCTGTAGCAACAGCCTATGAGGTCACAAATAAAGGATTATCACTTTGTTGCAGAATTAAGGGAGCTAAGAAGCTGGTCTGTCAGGAGATGGGTTTTACTCCAAATAATGGGCATTAGGAGAATGCTGAAAATAAATGGGCTGTAAATTGTCTTGGTCTGGCATGCACCCTTTTTTTCAATAATACCGTAAAATAAGGTATTGTTTTGCTAAACAGCTCCTAAGTAATGGAATGAACTGCAGGCTACCTCCTGAGCTATTACATGGGAGATGAATTCCAAAAACACTTTCATATCTTAGGACTCCTCAGTCATTTGATTTTGCAAGTGTAGACATCAGTCAGACCACTCCCCTCAAACGGTCTGTTGGTTAGTTTATCCACAAGCGTTCAAAGTTAGGAAAAAGTTTCAGAAAGCGACTAGAAAAAAAATACAAAAGGAAGTCTGGAAATATCTTGTCCTAGCCCATCTTACTGTTTAGACAAGAATTTGTGAAGATGATTCCAAACTGAGAGTTTAAGTTCCTAATAAAGATCGAGAAAAAAATGCATTGTAAATTATAGCACAATAAATACTAGATTAAAACTCAAGAAACAGTAATTATTTAGAAGAACCTTCAATTCAAAATAAGCCTGCAGTCACAGGAATCTTTGCCACAAACATCACTGTTAGAATAAAACACTTGTACAAATAATGTCATTACATTCTTAGTGGTTTATTTTTTTTCAGCAGTATCTGGTTTATTTCCCAATGAATACTGTGTTTAAACGTTTTGTAAAATACAGAACTCCAGAACCTGTTTGAAACTATTCCAAAAGTTTTATCCACCCACTTCCCCACCATGGAGCAAATCAAGGATAGCACAAATACAATCACCAAATGAATGCTTCCTAGCTCTTCTAGGAATGATTCTCGCTTTACATAACCATCCAGAGCATAAATTATTTTCAGCTTTTAAAGAGTTATAGTCTGCCGGGGTAAGGAGGGAAGAAAGGAAGGATAATACCGGGTGACAATAGACTTATTACATTATTCACAGAAATCCTATGACCCGTGCATGCTTGCACATGCAGACTTTTCCCATATTTTTGAAGTAATTGCCCACTTTTCTAGATGCCTGGAAACTCAGGCTACCTGATGTCTGGAAACTAGATACTATATGCATATAGTCTTACTGCATGTGTGCAGCATGTCCAACACATCAGGTGTACCACGTATGCATAATTTATGTGTCAGGGACTGTCCCAGATTTTAAGATTAAGATCTAAAAATCCTAAAACAGCCTGGCTTGTAATTTTCAATCTGACCCGTGATGCAACCAGTACAAGCAATTGTACAGTGCAAGAGTATCTTGCAACTTCAGGAAGATTTTTGAGTAAGGCCCTACTTTCAGCTTACAGAAGATGGAAGGAGATACTTTCCGCATTATGAGTGTAGGCACTAATACCAATTTCCATTCTAGAACTGGAAGAAAATGTTGGACAGATTTGCAGATTCACTCGGAGTCTCACCCACCAGTCTGGAGAATTAATATTTCTATTTTGCAGCGGGACAACTATTAAAAATGTTGAGAAGAAACAACACAGGCGGACTGACAAGATGTTTCGTAGTGTTTTAAATACACTTTGAAATTTTGCAACCTATTTAAAAACGTTGTTTCTTCTGCCCTCCAGCACTAGCAAAAAAGAACCTCAAAGGAAGTGCTTAGATAGACCAGACTTACTCACTTTGCCACTAAGCTCTGCAGCTTTCTAGGGCTGTCAAGAGCGGCCGGGCTGAGCCGTGCCGTGAGACACGAACCCCCGCGCTCAACCGCGCTGTGCGCTGCCAGCCCCGGCCGCCTCCGCGCACCCGAACCGCCGCAGAGATGCTCAGCCCTTCCCAGCAGCGTCACTTGCTAGCGGCCCGCTGCAGCCAGCCCGCGCTAAGCCCGAGTACCCCGGGCAAGGCTCCATCCGCGCCTCCCGGGGGCAGCGATGCCGGGCCGGTACAACCCGCTCGCCGGCGAGGCGGGAGTGCAGCACAGCCTCCCACCGCCTCACGCTGCTGACGAAGCTTTTATCGCGCAGCAAGGCAGGCAACCGAGCCAAACGGGGAAGCAATGCTCACCCCATCCCGGCCCGGCCCTGCGGCCCCCGGGGACGCGGTACCTTCCAAGCGGCACCGCCGGCAGCGCCGAGGCGCGGCAGCCCGCCCGCCGCCGTGGCAACGCGGGGCCCGTCCCCTACACCGCCCTTCCCGAACCCTTCAGGGAAAGCTGCCAACGCTTTAGGGCCCCCGAAACAGGGGAAAAAGCAATATGCGCCTAGTCGGAAGATGGGGCCTTACTCCCACCTTTGCACGACGTTTTCAACCAAAATCCATCGCAGTGTTCTCCTCCAGCAAAGGCCACCCGCGTCCCAGACATTTCGGATGCATGAGCAACTCCCACAGGACATGCACCCCTGTGTGCTGCTGCCTCAGGAACGTCCAAAATCCCAGAGAGGGAGAGCTCAGAAACAAAAATAAAAGAAGGGGGGCTTTGTTGATTCGTTTCTTTGGCCTTGAGGTCGTGGGGCTTTGTGGTTTTGAGGCTGTTGATTTTACATGATGGTGAAGCAGATTTTCATCCCATTCGTCTACTCTGTCCACACAAGAAAGTGAGGGCACTACCTGAAGTGAGGGCACAGTGGGGGCTTGATACTCCAAAAAAGCAATACAGGCATGAAAACCCCTTTGCCTCCTGAGGGCAGTGGTGTGACGAGATGTGTGCTGCTGATGTCAGAAATAAATCTGAACGGCCGCTGTGACTAAATCACTTTCCGCTTCAAAAGTACTTCAAAATATCCATCAAGTATTTCATGCAACTTTTCAATTTAATATGGCTTCATGATTGATTCAAGGTTTTTGTTATTTTGTTTTTAGAGTTTAAGGGGGTCAAACAAACGACCAACAGCAAAATACTCCCCTCTGGCTGCTATTGAGGTAGAATCTGAACTTGTGCAAAAACTTCAGCTGATTAGCCACCTATATTTAGAAGGAAGTTTTTGTCTAAAAGGACAACTGTAAGGGAAACCTTTTTGCACAAGAAGTGTAGAAAGACCAACTGCCTCTATCTTTAATGGATGCAGAAGGTTCTATGACCAAAATAAGGTTTGTAAAAACAGTGATCAGAACACATACTGAAAACCACAGCTATAGAGCAAATCAGAAAGCTAAGTCAAACCACATTCTCCATCTCCCTTAGTTTCATCAAAAGCAAGCAGGAGAATTAGTTTATGAAGGCAAATCACAGGGTAACAATAGGTGCCTGCTGTGGATCCTGAGAATGAATTTGAACTTTGCTCTGAAGGGCTGAGGGCTTTCTCCACAAGTGTAAATGGGCATCTTGGTTTTCAGGGCTGGTATGTGTCGTGATCCACAGGCATCAGCAACACGCACAGCCTAACCACACATAGCTGATGGATATTTAGGAGAAAGCTAAAGCAGTATTACTGTCACAGTAATTTGGTGTTGGGGACACAGCTGGGGAAACACTGGTAAGACACAGGAGGTCTCCAGCATGCTGTGGTCAAGAATCAGCACCATGACCTCATCCTCCTCCAGTGCTCAGGCATGGAGGGAGCTGAGATCAGACTAGCAGCCAATTAACCACTCAATCAGCCTGAATTTCAATATTCCTCTCTTTATGAGCTCACTCATCGTTTTAATTACTTAAGGAAGCTGCACAAATGCTTTAATTCCAAACTTTGACATACAAACCATTACCGGAGCTAAGCCAAACGAAATAGAAACTTTCCATTTGAACAATGGAAAAAAAGATCAAGAAGGTAACTCAGCAGAGTAATATCAAGTTTGAAAGGCAATTGCCAACCCCTCTAACCAAGACTTAGAACCACTTGATGGGAGCACAAGTGCTAGGATCTCCCTCACCCTGCAACTACACATTGGAAATGCACACACAACATACACAGGACCACTGGCACTGCCCTTTCATAATAAACAAAGAGCTGAGGGGGAAAAAAAACAAACCCCAACCAACCAAAAAACTCCTCTATAAATCCAATTTTCCTATGCCAGGCAGTATAAAAAAGCAAGAGCAGGTGATTCCCATGATCATGCAACCTTTGGCATCCAGGAAATCCCAGGCCAAGACTCACACAGAAGTGATGCGTTAGAGCCACAAGCCAACACAGGGCTAAGTTTTTAAAAAGGCCGTATCACCATATTGTATCCAAAGCATTTTCTAGCCTATACATCGATTTCACATAGAATTGCTTTGGCTTCTCTGTTTGCCAGTAACCTCCAGGACCTTTACATGCTGGCAATTTTATTTCCTTCACTAATGCCACTGACATCCTTGCTTTCTCTACAAGTCAAATATGAAGAAATGGTTCTTTAGTGGGCGACAATAGCTCTGTCTGGCATTTTACAAGATCTGGAAGACTGGCACCGCCTGAAGGACTTCACAGCTGAGCTCAGACAGAGCCAACATGTTTCAGATACAATCGTTATCTGTGAGGCCATGGAAGCAGTAAGATCACTTCCTCCTTGCAATCTTCAGCTTTACATACTCATCAATTATTGCTATTTTTAAAGTTTCTTTGGAAAAAGAAGAAAAAAAAGTTTATAATGATTTTATCTGTTTTGGTGTTTGACTTTGGGACCAACCACAGACCTTCAGTTATCGAATATTTATGATTCCCTTTTCCCTCAAGTACAGGAGGAAGAATTTCGCAGTCAACCAGCGAGACAAGCTGACTGACAAAAGCTTACAACTAAACTAGCAACTGCTCAACCAAACTGCACAAACCATAGAAGATGTGCCATGATTATTAGCTTGAGGATGATAAGCCTATAATCAATAGCCGTAATTTCTACTGGCATATCTTGTTTGCATCTCAAGAAAAACAAAATAATCTGGTGCTCACATATTTCTGCAGTATCTGAAAGCAAAGGATTCCTTAGCTTCCTCCACATTGTCTCCGTTAACTGACATCCTGGAATCCTCTAATTACTACCTCCATATATAGGATTTGCCCAGATACTAAAATTCTGAAGCTGTAAGCTTACAGATGTTTTTGCTCTTTTCTCCTTCACTGCTAAACAGGAAAGATCATGGCAAAGATTAAACTAGACACTGTGTTGAACACAGTGGTTCAGAAGTTACTCAGCTCACATTAACAGAGCTGACCAGGTCAGAGAGAGCTCTGGCCTGCCTATACAGCCCCTAGTACATGCCATATCCTAGATATAAGTTTGGCCCCCTTACACTTCTTTTATTTTGGAATTTAAGTATCTAGAAAACCTTACTGAATAGTTTATGCAAAATGGTATCACTCATGTCAGAAATCTTTCATTTATAGGAGAGCAATAGGGTTAAACAGGAAATAAAAAGACCAAGCATACCCATACTGTCCTTGAAACACTCACATCAGATGCATGATGGAAATTATGTATTCATCTGTGCTAAAACCTTACGAGAAAATCTGGAAAATACTGTTGCATATCATAATTGCTACCTCAGATGGACTGAGGAATCCACCACCATGCTGGCAGTATTCTGAGGTATTTCTGCTTTGTTCATAGGAAAATGAAAGTCCTTGCACAGACAAGTCATCATTTGCCAAAGCGTTCCCATAGATGCCTAACCGCACAACAGAGCTACCCAACCTAAAGGCTATCCATTGCTCTCCTCATCCATCTCAGGACAGCCCACATTTATGCTTGATCTGCTCTCATGAGTTAGTTTAGGGAGTTAACCTAGCAGAAGGCTANAAAAAAAAAAAAAAAAGAATTTATGCCAAACTCTGACTGGGTGCCCTGTTAAGACAGAGGACATCCTGTCTCAGGGCAAAGTAGGAGGCAGTATGCCACAGGCAATGGAGAAGCAGGACCTCCTGCTCTGGGAGCCAGCAGTTATAGGTAAGAACTTCTCAGTTATCACAAAACTGCATGGTAACATGGCCATTCACCACTAAAATGACTGACACGGTCACCAACCTGACAGCAGGTCCATGTGACAGCTGGAATTTTCAAAGGGCATTAAAAAGGCTTACTAAAGTCCATTCATCTTTGTGGCATCCGGTTTCAGGTTTATCAGCACTGGTTTCAGCTACAAAGGGCCAGTTTTGCAAAAGCAAGCTTTGTTTGTCATGTCTGACAGACCATCAAGACTTGAACAAAATAAGGACATGCAGCTGGAATAAACAAGGATATAAGTAGCAAGGACACCTTCCAAGAATGTGTTTAAAAATAGAGCTGTTCTTACAGAGACAGCATGTACCCATTTTCATCAGTAGTTCCAAAGATTTGGTAAAAACCATAAGCTGCAATAACTGATTTCCCAAGGAATATGTACTAACAGACATCAGATACTGACCATTCTAGCGGAAAATAACATGCAGAAGACAGGTAGAATCCTGCATTTCTCCACCCACTGCTGGAATATCTCCCCAAAACACAGATGACATAGTCACAAAGAATGGCAGACATCCTACTATGTAGAACACAATTCCACTGATATTAAAATGTATCAGAAAACCATACTTTTTTACATATTAATTTTAGATAGAGGGAGAAATATTTTGACAAATGTCAGAACTTCCTGTTACGGCATTCCTGCATGAAGTGTTTCTTTCTCTCCCTTCAAATTAGTTTGTTCTAAAAGACTGCATTAGCTAGAGCAATATTTAAAACACTTGAACAGTCAAATTTGAAACAAACCAGTCTGATCCTGCTGGAATTAAGTGGTTTATGCGATCTAAAAATACTGGGTTTCGGATTTTCTTCCACATGAAGTCTGTCTACTTTGGAGCTCTGTTTCAAATCACAAAACAATTTCATCAGAATCCCAAAACCTCCACAAAATAGAGCCTCTGTCTACTAGTCAACTGTACACAAGCCTCACATTTTTTAAAACAAGTTTCAACATACGTCCTTACAAGAATATCCAGTATCACGTATTTCCTCATGTGAAATTTGAGAATCTTAACACATTACTTTCAAATGAAAACTTTCATTTAGTCTGAGCAGGATTGAAGTGTTTTTGCCTTGTTCTGCATCTCAATCTGTGTTTTATTAATTTATCTTGCAAACACAAGTCTTGATTGATTTGCATGTGTTTATAAATATGCATGTACAGCTCAGAGCAGGAAAGCAGCAACAGCATTACATCAGCCTCAACACCTGCACCATGTTGACTGAAGCAAAGAAGACTGTCTATTGTTTCTCTTTCTTATTAGTGTCTACGTTCCCAGCCTTACATACTTCTTACTGCTCTGCCAGTAACATAAATTATGCTGACTCTCTCTGACTTGCAATTTCCACTGTGACTGGAGAGGCAGGTCTTAGGAGAAAAAAAAACAAACAAAAACCAGTGAAAATATCTAACAAATATTCTTACGTTTTTATAATGACATTTGCCCCAAGTGCCCATTTGTGTGGAAAATGTTTAAATTGCTCCATTTTAAAAAGTCTACAGTCCTAAGGGAGATTTTAGAATTATATACAAAACATTTTCATGCAGATGGAGGGCATTAAATACTTCATGCATGCAAGAAGAAAAAAAAAGCTTGAAGAAATGTTTCAAGAAGAAATCAGGAATATTTTAAGTCTGAGACAGAGATCTTGTCCATCACACTCACAGAGAAAACAAACTGAAAAGAAATCAGAAGGAAACAGCTGATATACTACAGAACAGATTCTATCCAAAAACTTAGTCAGCATCTAATGTGACTGCTTCAAGAATTCTTCTTCTAACCTAAAATGTAAACCTTAAAAAATACCTAATTTTGCACCAAAGAAGTTTGCTATTCTTTAATCTAAGCTATGCATTTAGGCAGAAAACAGTAAGGATCCAAGTCAGCCAGCACTGGGGGAGACACTCACCATGCATCACCCAGAAAATAGCAGTTTCAGCAAACAGAAAATCTAGACTGGAACTGAGACCAAGACTGCTAGCCATGACAGTAGTGAGTAACGGCACAGTCTTCTAAGAGGAACAGTGGGGACAAAACCTGGTTTAAAAATGGATCACTTATGGAAAGGTCTAACAGTCACCAGCAGCAGTTGCAAGATGTGAGACTCAAAGATCACAAGTGCCTCTGTCTTCAGAATCAGGCCCCTACCAGAAGACAGCTGTGGGAAGGATGTTAGCTGGAGAAGCATGTGAATACCTGGAAGACAGGCTACAAAGGAGCAAGCATTAAGAGAAACCCCTGCAGGGCAGCAGGACTGCTTTGAAAATGTTTATTTTTAATTTCAAATCTTGATTCTGAACTGATAATGCCATGCCACAAGCAAAGGAACCAGAATGGCAATGTTGTCTAGAGCATGATTTCATCCTCCCCACCTTGCAAGTTGCTTATCAGCTCAGAAGGACACTGTCAAGCTTAGCAACACAGGCTTGCTGCTGGAAGAAAGTGGAGCTAGCAGGGTTTTTCAGGTCTGGCTGGACCTGATACAATGCTGCAGATTAAGCACCTTCAGTGAATGAGGTGGGAGTCTCAGGAGCAGACAATTTGCTCCTGGGAATAAGATTTGGAGCACCTAACCAAGCATTTAGGCAGGAAGGGACTGCCAGCCCTCAGTTTGTTCCTACTTTGATGTTCAAGGGATCAGAAAGGGTAACCTTTCTGGAAGTGAACAAATCATACTAAGCAAAGCATTCTGTATCACCCATTTCTAAAGCATACAAAAATACCCCAGAAAAACGAGTTTTGGGTGCTGCACGGCAAAAGCTCCCAAACTGTTTTAAAGATCTGCTGTAGTTTTGTCTTAAAGCTCATCAACCCTCAGAGCCCATGAAAAGCTGTCTTCTTCTAGCACCTCGTGAACATTTCAAATAGCAATAATAAACAAGCATTGTGAAAAGAGGATCCAACTGGTGTACAGGTTCTCGAAACCTGGACACAACATTCAGGCATTTGACTGTCATCCCCGTGATCTTATGCCTGAGCTCTGCTGTCAAGAGTAGATTATCTGCAAGTCTTTCTACTGCCTCTTTTTGGAGTCCAGATCCTTACTATCATCATTTAATATTCATTATCTATTACCAAGATGTAAAAGAGACAAGTCCTGTGACATAATTCCCGTCTCTCACAAAGTGAAGCACCTAACACCAGCTGTTTTAAATGTCAATTTAATGATAAATAGTGTCTCACAAAACAAGGCAGACATACCACTGGAAATGTCCCCATGCCTCTCTTGTATTGGATGCATCATTCTTGTAACCTTGCAACAGTCAGGGCTATTCATTAACCAGCTATTAGCTGAAAAAAATAAAACATCCATTAAAAAGTAGCACCAACTTTTTGAAAGTGCAGTAAACTAAGACACAGGTAAACTTTCAGAAGCAGAAAAGGATTTTAGCTGAAACTTCATCCTGAACTTCTGCTTCATCTAACTGGATTTTTTACTTTAGTAGAAAGCTGCCACAAAAATCCAGGTAAATTCTGAGCATGTGAAAAGGAGAAAAAAAAGAGAAAGAAAATAATGATCTTTCAGGAATACCACAGACACTGCCATGCAACCTCTTCGGAAAGAGGATTCCTTATATTGGGAGTTAATTTTGTGCCACCTTCTATCACAAACTCAAAGGATGCACACAACGATGTAGGGGTGAAAGTGATTTAAAATGTGTTTCTAATAACGCTTGAATGAGGACCCACTTCTTGAATTACTCACACAAACTATTTCCATTTGTTGAGACATGATCCCTATTCTCTGACTAACCCCCCTGCACCCCTTTAAAAAGAGGAAAAAAGAAAACCAAACCAAAACCCAACAAAACAACAACAACAACAAAACAGAGAACAGTTTAAATGTTTTGATGTGACAAATGCCAGACTCCAAAGCACATAAATGTGCTCAAACAATGCATTTGAAACTCTCATCCCAGCACCTTACATTTTCAAATAATCTCCTGAGCTCATTCAAAATGCAAGCACTTTAAATGTACAAACATGGAAAGAACCTTCCAGCACTTGTAAAAAAGGTAATGAATCACAAAGGTAACTTTTTACTTTCAAGATGACTCTCAATCATTGCTTCAGTGATTTTACTTTCAGCCTCACCCTGTCCCGATCCTGGCATGTTCTGCTCCAGAACACACAGAGAGATCAGAAAAGCTGTGCTGGAGATTCAGAAAGAAGATAAAAAGTACGGGTGATAGAAGTGTGCTCTATCCTGCCGGAAAGGATGGGGGGAGGGCTGATAGTGGTGGGGGACAGCAAAAGAGCACACAAGAGCACACACAATATAATGAGAAAGGGGAAATGCTGTTCCAGAATGAGATAGAAAATGAAGGAAGCAGGGCTGGAGGGGGAGCAGGAAGGGATCTAAACAGTAATGAAGAAAAAATAGAGACAGTTTTTAAACTCATGAGAGAAAAAAACATCTACAGCCTTAGGGAAATGGATGCAATTTTAAAAAATTTAAGCTAAAAGGCAAACAAACAAAAGATTTAAAATAAAAACAGAGAGAGAGACCTATCCTGCAGGGGTTCCCAGTAGATGCTGACACCATGCATTATGAAGTCCTGGACTTTACAGGGCAAGGTGTCTGGAAAATTATTTTCCTTCAAAGCAAAACTGGACCAATCTATGACCAGGGCAGACCTACAAGCAAACAAACATCAGCACTCTTGGCTACCCAGACCAAAGAGAGAGATCTAACAAGCTCTTCACCTGGCCATGGGAAACGAAGGGATGGCCCTTTGTAGGTGGCACATGAAAACAACTGCTAAATAGGCTGAGCACCCTGAACACATTTTCCAAGCATCTGTTTGGATACAGGCTTCTGCTGCTGGCCTGGAAGATGGCAGGACTGGAAACAGGGTGGAAACCACAGCCTCCAAATGCTGCTCAGCACTTCTAATCATGGGATGACCTGGTGGTGTGGAGAGGAAGAATTTCTACCCAGTTTACTGCAGAAGTCAGAATTCCCACCAGGCAGTAGCACCTTCACTTCATTCCCACAACCTGGTATCCAAAACTGATTCTCAAAAACCTTTTTTGGGGTTGGATGTTTGGTTGTTTTCCGGGTTTTTTTGTTGGTTTGGAGGGAGTGGGTGAGGTTTGGGGACTGCAGGATTGTTTTGAGGGGTTTTTCATATTTTATTTTTCTTTCTTGGTCCACTTTCCACTTTCAGGATGTAATTAAGGTTTAAAGTCAAGTAAGAAAGGGAACCAGCTTTATGTCAGCAATTAGCTCAACATCCTGTTAATATCTACCCATAATCTCTCCCAGTCTACGCATGTAATCTACCTGAGAGGTAGATTAATTTTCCAGTGGTTGCCTCCATGGGTTACCAAACTCTATTTCTTGTTATACATTTAGTTACACAGGCATAATGTCTCCTGAGAATACACAGCCGGGTATTACACTTCACCTCCATGAACCCCATTCTCTTCATAGCAGAGCTTGTACCTCCACATGAGGAATATAAGCTTAGTTAGAAATGAGAAGCCCTATTTCCCCATGCACTAAGACATCCTTTACTTAACATATTTAAAGAAAAATACAACTGAGTACAAGAAGCTAGAATTGACCTCAAAAGGTTTTGGGGATTTTTGCCTAACAGTGTTTTTACTTGTTAACAAATCAAGCTAGTTTCACAGTCTCTGGGTGTCAGTTCCCAAGGAAAAAAAAGATCAGCAAGTTATAGCCACAGCTTTTAACAAGTTCTCGAAGTTCCATAATATCTCATAAAACAAGTATCACTTACATCCCCACCACCCAGCACAGATCCATACTGAACATGTGCCACAACAGCGAATGCACACCATTTCCCTTACAGCACTGTTCAGTCAAGTCAAGCTGACATGCGAGAATATGGTACCCCACATTTCCATTTTTTCCCTTTCCCCACCCGTAGTGATGACAGGTATCAAGTCTGTAACCCAGCTTTGTCTTGAACAACCCTCAGGCAAACATTACTGAGTCTCGCCTTGCAGACATCATGAGGGACTTCACCTGCCACTGTGGTAGGACAGTTCTGGAGATTCTGGTAGCCACAAGGATTGGGAGCCAGATAGACAATTCCCATTGCTCTCCCAATGTCTTGGGGAAACAGAGATTAACATCAAACCACTAGAAAGAGGTGACCTAGATGCTAAACAACATCCTACATCCTCGCTGCTGACAGGACTATTCATTTCAGAGTGGACAGGCTCTATCTTACCAACAGTTTTCTCCACTTACACACTCCCTAACACACACACACACACACACACACACAAAGGTTCTCATTATCAGACAATGGTTGAACGATCGAAGGTTAAGAATTACTCCTATCTCTTTTTGCCTTGTTGATATTTTTTAAACAAAAATCAATTCAATTTATGTATCATTCACAGAAGTTGGTTTTAACTCAGCTGTTCCACATAGGGATTGGGAAGGCAATGGCTCTGCTGCAAAAAGAGGGAATAAAAGCTCCCAGGCTCCCAAAGGATGATTTAGTCCACACTCCCCAAATTAAAAAGGGAGGTTTCTCTTGCACACAATAGTTAATAATCTGGATTCTTCTTTGCTGCACTATAATTTCACTGACAGAATTTACTGCCAGTATAAAATGTAGGAGAATATTTTATTCTGCATGTATTTTGCACCTCCATCTCTTCTGCATCTTATTTCTCTTTCAATACATAGAGTTTAAGGCTTTGCAGCATTTACAATCCTTTATTTTATGTGCCCAACACAACAGGTACCCAACTGCAATAAAAAATAAATAATTACAATAAGAACAGAAGGACATTTTCTCCTCAGCTGCACATCAGGCACTTGAATTTAGGTGAAGTCTCTGTGTTTGTAGAGCCAAGACTTGAATTTCTGGTCATGGACAGGTCACTGACAATATAAAAGGAGAGCAGTGTTGTGTTGAGATAGTGAGGAAGAGCCAAGTCCGAGACTTACCCAGCAGAGGTCAGGCTAAACCAAAACTTCACTATCATTATGGGTCCTAAGAAATTGTCTCTTAGGTCCTTCCCACTGTTTCCCCTCAGAATCAAACAACAAGTATTTTTCCAATGTGACAGATACCTAAGAATTACTCTGAAAATCAATTTAAATCAGCAAAGACTTAAGTTTGTTGGACAAAACACTCTTGAAAAAGACTAAGACAAAAGCATCTGACACCAAACATTTGAAGAACTCAGTATTATTGTTGGGCAAAAATGTATTAATTAAATGAAATAAGAATGAAAATCCACTGTAGCAACATAAACAAAACATTGTACATGCTCTCCAAAAGTATTTCACGTGAATTTCACTCTGATACACAAAGCATAGTAAATGCTTCTAAAAATATACATTGATATAAGTATTCATAATGGCAAGTGGAATCACAAAGGGTCTCAAGAGTTTGGGAGTCATCTGTCCACAAAATCAAAACAAAAGCATCATGTATGTGATTTAGCACATAGCGCAAAAAGCAGAAGACAGAAAACACTTAAAACAAGACTCATGGAGATAAAGTAAGCCTGCAAAATGTGCTCATATGCATGACAAAGAATCTACATAGGCCCCCACAGCTTTCAATTAAAAATGTGAAAATACTACAAAAAGCTAACAAAGGAGAAGAAGTGTTCAGTATCCCAGTAGGTCTCATTGAAATAAACTAAATAGTACAGAATGTACAAAAGACGCACAGAAAAGTTAAAAAGTGCAGAACCAAACATGTCTGTGTATTTGTGATATGTACACAAACATGCATTACTTGTTAAGTAAACTTTTCTTCTACAGTCAACATAAGTGTTGGGAGGGAAGTTCCAAGCATGTGAATAAGATTTTAGCACACAGGTAAGATGTTCAGTAATATTTCTTATGACAGTTAATGCTTGAACATTACAGACAATGCTAATTACACCCTGAATATTGTTTGAATCAAGGGGTTTGACACATCATCCAACACTAAGTACAGCAAGCAGCAACACTGCATTCCACAGGGGAAGACATCAGAGCTGTTACGCAGTCTCTACCTTAAGGAAGCAAAGTGCCCTAAGTTTGACCTAAGCAGTTGGTAGGCAGTGGGTTGTTTATGCTTAAAATGCCTAAGTTTACAGTCCAAGGCAATGGATTTTACAATCTTTCTTGTTGCAGCACAGACACCCAGCTCTCCAGGTTATGCTCTGGTCTTCTTTTGCTGCTGCCTACTAGAGAATGTCAAGATTGGTGGAGGCAGCTTTGGATCGCCTCTGGGCTTCTCCCCTTGCCCTGCTCTGTGGTCTCAGAAAGGTTTGATTACAACTCTCTCCCTGAAGCTGCAAAATGCAGTCCTGTCCCAGAATATACCTTCTTTTTCCTAATAGTCACCCTACTCAGAGCTTGTGCATTGTCCTCTAAAGGCATCTCTAAAACTGCTTTGTGGTCTCTGCACTGAGGACAGTTTATCTCCAAGCAGATCACAGGCTTTGAGATGCAACTCTATTCCTCCTGTTCCACATTAAGGGGACACATGCAGTCCAGATGTTTTAAATGTCTATATTTACAGCAGAACCAGAACTGGCTTGCAACCTACCTGTTTCGATATTTTACACTTTGCTGAAGGGCTGCTTTCAAGCCTTGGCTGTGCAGAAAGTTTAAAAGAAAACCTCACACCTAAAGGGAAATATATAATGCAATACAGAGTTCCCAAATCACTGCTACATTATTATAGGACACAGAGTTTTATCCACATAACACATGCACAAACCTCTCAGCTCTGATTAAGAAAGGAAACATGGCCACATAAAAGGTACTGCAAGGATGCCAAAAATGATTCTTTTCTAAATGGAATCCACATTAAACGTGGCTTCTTTAGCATGAAACTTCTGCAAGGATGGAAATGACTACACCTGATATCCTAGAGAAGTAACTTACAGTGTGTTATTAGTTCAACAACAGTTTCAACTGAAGATGAAATGAAATACAAATGACTAGTAAATACTACCATTACTCTTTAAATACCTCTTCTGCAAAGCCAGAATCAATTACAGTGATTGCAAAAGCTGGAACAGCTTCCCTCATGACCTGAAAACTGTCTATTAGAACTTGGGATGAAGTCAAAAGGGAGACACAATTTGTGTCATGAAAACAAGACAGACAATACCAATGCTCTTCCAGACATGGCCCATTCATCTGTGCATCCTGCAGACAATTTTTCTTCTATCTGTTATGCCAGCCACCCTTGTTCCATCTCGCAGCTAGTGATTAATTACACTTCAGTGCAGCAATTCATCCAAGTCGGACCTTTGAAACAGAAAGACACTGTGGGAATCTTATGCTTTCCTTTTTAAGTGCTTTCCTCTACTGGTAAAACTAAAAGTAATAAGGCCACATGGTATCAAAAAGTAGTATTTCTGACTGCTTTGTGGTACAGAGAAAAAACCCAACTTGTTATGCATCTTCGTATTAAGTACTTAGCTGTCACTTATCACATCAATGTTCAATGAAAGTTTCTTCGATGGAAGAGAAACGCTTTTCAAATCCAAACTTCTAACACACACGATATAAGCAACACTGTTCTGCAATAATGCGTGCTGATATCCCAGCTTAGTCCTTGCTGCACTTTGCCAACCATGGAAATGCCTAATTGCGTTCTGCTTTTCCAGTCCAGAACTCCTTGTACTGCTGCTATCACCACTTTGTTGTATTCCTCCATGCTCGTTTCAACGGCTCTTGTTAAAGACTAGCCAAAATGTAAGCCTGGTTGAGACAGGCAAATCACCTCACTCATACAAAGACAATCTTCAAGCCTGCCTCAGTAAATTAAACTTACAGTTTTAAGAAAATACTGAGAAGCATTCCCATAGGCTCATCTGAAATGTGGTGCTAGCTATGAGATGCAGCCCTGAATAGTTCCAGCACAAGTCCACTTTGGGAGGCAAAATACACAGGATTTGGGAACAGGGTGGTTTTTTCCCCTTCTGCTTTGTTTATTCTTGCCAATGTCACTACATACTTCCCTGGGTTATTCCATCAAAAAGTCACAAAACTTCATGAAAAATGTGAACAAAGACACAGAAGTGTTATGCAATCAATAAAATCATTGGGGTTTGCAACTAAAGCAATAAATGGCTAGATTTAACAAAATACTCTTCTGGGTAAGATCATTAATGACAAAGTGAGTAGTCCTTGAATTAAGAGTGCAATTTAATTTAGCATGGTAAATAATTTATTCAAGCTTTGCTTAAAGTGATTTGCATGTACTACTCCCCAACTAAATTAACAGAATTTACCTTGATTTAAAAAGCATTGTTTGAGCACAAAGATTCAACTCCTCTTGAGAGGAATGGCATGGCCTCACAAGGAAGAGTTCGGACTACAATCACCTGGGATCCCTTCCAATCTGAATTTTCCCTATGATCTTGACACTTAAGGTGTTCAATCAGATGCCAGTCTGTACAGGCTATTGGAATGACTGGAGGCAGGGGCTGGAATTCCAGACCTGCACACTCCTATTGAATGTACTGTAAGTTCTCATGCCAAACTTCTTACACATGGCATGCAACATTCAAAAGCAACCAGGATCACTCTCAAATTTGCCAGTTCTGATATACCTGTATCCTGTGACTCATGCTATCACCTTGTATGTGTTAGCACCAGCTATTCAAGTAACAAGTGTAAAATGTGGCCTTAATGCCATTAACATATGTATTTTTTTAATAGAGTATTTATAATGAAAAATCAAAAGTCAACTCAAAGTAGAGTTCTTGTTATCTTTCCTAATGCATCATTAGATTTTGATAGTGATGCTACACAGTTTGTGCATGTTTGGGATTTTCTCCTTTGTTTTGCTGGCAGGACCAGGGAAGTCCCAGGGCTGAGACTGGTGAAGAGGCAGTGTTCCCAAGGGCTGTACAATAGAGCAGTGTTTCCTAAAGTAGGTTATGTGAAGGACAAGCAGAAAGGCATCAGAGGGAGGGGTGAGTCTGGAAAATATGGATGATGTCATCCTCAGCATGAGCAGATCTCTGAAAATATATGGCAGTGATTTATTTGCCTAGGAGAAGACAAGGAGCTATGCTTCCAGAGTTGGGAAAGTGCAGATCTACCCCAGTGTTTTCTTGTTTCACTGAATCCTTTTAACCAACTAGTTCTGGAAACATGGACAACTTGGTTATAAATGGCCACGTGCTCAGCCTTTGTCTTAAGCCTATGCCCAGATGACCCATTTTGCACATTTCAACCAAGAATAAAGTGACCTCATTTTCAAAAGTGCTGAGCACCAGCTGTTCCCATTGTGCTCACAAACCACACTATAGGTTCCTGTTATCAAATTCTTGACCTCAAAAGAATTTTGAGGCAGCAGAGTGATTATATGTTCTTCCACTTGCAATATGCCTGTTTATTTTAGTTCAAATATAAAAGTCTGAGTAAACTACTTTAAAATCCTGAATGCACTAAGAACAAGTACTCTTGCCACTAGAACTTAAGTGCAACGTAAGTGAGCCACGTGATCTAAAAAAAAATTTTTTGCACAGAAGAATGACTAGATTGAAGGTCAGAGTATTCTGACTTTCACTCTTAGTGTCTTTTTTATTTTCTTTCTTTCTAATGAATGGCCTAAAAATGGGGGAACAACAGCATCCCAGATGCTACACCTGAATTTGTATTTCTGGGATTAAGTTGCTTTGCTACCTGCTACATAAAGTTAGGTCAACAAATTCAAGATCATTTTACTATAGTTTTCGGCTCCATAACAAGCAGGTACTTTATATTTTAAACTGTTACTTACGTAGTTTTAAACTTTTACGTGAACATACCACTGTCATCTTCAGACAAAACATCACATTGCTTGTGCAAACAATAGATACAACTACCTTATCTCTCCCCCAAACCATAAAGCTTCAAATCAGCAAAATCAACAAAACAACTTAGCCACAAATCACAAAATGAGTCATGCTAATGATCAGTGCAAAATATTTGGTTTTGATTTTTAAATTAAGCTGTTTTTAAATTAAAAGATAGCAAGAAAACCTCAAAATATATTGAACTTGCTATGACTTCTTGTTGATCTCTACTGAGAAGACACTGACTTGCATTGCATTACTTCCCGGTAGAACACCCTGACTACGTGTGAGGAAAGCACCACTACTTTTGGGCATAAGTAAATGTATCCATATAGAGACTACATAAGTGCATGCCACCTAGTAAAAAAAAATCATAAATATTCTCTCTCCAAATACAGTGTTTCAATTTTCACAGTAACTTGAAGAAAAATTGATTGTACTCCCAAATCTAATAGATTTTGATACCTTGCTTATGTTGATTAGTCAGAATTCTGTTCTGATTCCCTTGTAAAAGCAAATTTGGTCTTGCTTTGTACTTCTAGCTCTGCCTGTGTTTCATGACAGCAGAAAGCAAAGTTGTGGAAAGGGAGCTTTCCTGAAAGCAGGGTCATTGGGTGGGGCCAAGCATCCAGAAGAGGGGTAGGTGAGACAAAGGCAGGAGGGCTCAGGGTAAAGGCCAGGAGCAAAATTGTTTTGCTGTTGCACAGATGGACTCTCATCTCTGAGAACCAAAGGTAAAGCAGACATACTAGTAGTTCAAAATCAGTGGTTTAATACCGTTTTCTGAAATTCTCCTCATACTTGCTGACATTTTACAGGTCAAACTGTCTACAGATGCCACAGGAAAATATCTGAAAGTTGCTGGTAAAGTGCACATGAAGAGGTAAAACTTTTATTTTGAAAATAATTCAGAATAGAGACACTGTCAGATCACCAAAAGTCCTGAAATGTATGAAGGTGTTTGATTGGACACCACAAGATAACAGTAAAGGAAACAAACAAAAATGGTCTCTTTCTCTTGGTGACACAGTCTTTGAAACACAACTCATTTCTTTGGTGTGAGGAAGATTTGTCAATTACTTTTTGAGAAAAAATGGCTATAAATCCCGTAAAAAACATCGTGAAAAGCTTATAAACCCCTTCATACATCAGTACTTTTGGCTTCACTTGTTACATACTGCTGATGCTCTTGAGAATCAGCAGAAAGCACATCCCACCCTTGACCTCCAAAGCTAGACCACAGTATTTCCAAGCTTTGCACTAGGGGCAAGGCACAGATTTGTTAACGTCACAAGAAGAGCTGGCTGGTCTTGCGTGATGAACCATCCTAAGAAAAGCTAGAAGTTCAATATTAATTTGTTCCTCAATGCTATTCTTCCATATAGCTGCAATCACAATGAGGTCATCTTCTATAATCATGAACGCAGGACAAGCAATGTAAGATTCCAACTTCTGTGATCCACACACTGACAGAAAAAACTACACAGCAAACATGAACTTCTTATCTACAAAAGCAGGTTATGCCTTTTGCTTTTCAAAGAACAAAACCAATACAATAAACCCACCCATACCAAGATATATCTGAGCATAACTACGATTTCTAGATCTCTTTAAACAAGAATATATATATATATTCTTTATATACTCTCACTGCTGCTCTGAACAGGTTTCAGGCATCTTTTATAATTTTACAACACAGCAGTAGCCAAATTAACAAATTAACTTGCACTACTCCCATCCTTTCACAAATGCTTGGTCAGACAGGCTTGGTGGCAGGCCATCAGCTCCTTGTGCAGGGGGTCTCAAAGTCCCACCACCTTACCCCTGACTATGTCATCCAAACCCTTTTTGGCTGTGAAAGAGGTGACAAAAGTCGGGGCAGAGGATTTACACTCATATAAGTATTTCTATACAAAAGACTTCCAAAAATGGCAAAGTTGAGATGCAAGTACTGAAGAGAAAGTTTAAATGCAACTACCAGCATCAGTTCTTGCAATTAAACTCATTAGACTCTGGCCCCTTCCTTCTGACTACTTTTCTGTCTTTAAAGATAAAATAGTCAGGCCAAGAAAAATACCCCAAATGCTCACACATAAAACCCAGCTGCTTAGCATATTTCATTACCACACTGACTTCAAAAATACTGAGCAACTTAAACCTGCAAGCCTCTTGGCTTTAGCTAGAGATAAATGCCTGAGATAAGAGAGGTATAATTGTTCAGTGTAATACGGTAGCATGTTTTATATAAACATTTGCTCACACTGCACTTCATATATTTCAATTCAGTGTTGTGAAGTGCTGAATGTTCCAACTTTATTCATGGCCTGTTCCTTTAATATTTACACATCCAAGGTTCCCCTTGATGACGAATTAAATATATTATCCTAGCTTCAAAGTAGAAAGGAGTACTTATGCTTTGCAACAGAGGGCACAGCCTGCAGGTTTTCTAGCAGCTACCTAGTTTATTCCTCTCCACTGCTGGAAAGAGGAAAGGGGAAAATCTGAAAAGAATGTGCTAATTTGTTAGTGAAGAGAACATGAAATTGGGATTAAAAATAGCTTTTGCATTTAGTAAAACACTTTGGGTTTAACTATAATTTTTCTATAAGCTAACTATTAAGTGAATTAAAACGTTTGAAATTAGGGTCTCCACAGAGGAGACATGTTTGTAGACTTCCTGGAGGGTTTGGTTTCATGATGGAATGCATGGTGTGACACTGCTGTCTCTCTTAGCACTGCACTGTCAGTTCTTCCACATCATAGCTCTTAAACAGCCTCAAGCACACTTGACAGAGAGGGGAGCAGCCTCAAAAGTCTTATGTTCCCACAAGTCTTGGTGACCTACCACAAGGCATACTGAGGAAAGACTGAAGCCAAAGCCCAGACATACAAAGAGACATCAGACTACCTAGAAGGGAGAGATGAGAGAAAGGGATGGAAAACAGCTCACAAAGACTTCCTGGCTTTTTTCTGCTTTAATAGCTGGTTGTGAGTAACTACCAGGGAAAAGTCCTGCAGCCTCCACTCAGAGAAATCTCCCTTTGAACACTTCAGTTTTCTGCCTGCTTTTCTGCTGTAAAATCAAGGGGAGGGACCGCCATATTGCAGTGACAGCAAGGCACAGGTCAGGATCATGGGAAGGAAAGGTAAACTCCGTGATGTCACACCAGCGCACATTTCAGCAAGGTGTGACATCTCACCACAAAACCCGGCATCTTGCCCTGATGTTAGGATAGTCTACAAGTAATACTCAGCAGTAACCACTTCTGGCTCCAGTTCTTCCCCTTCTGTCACCGACAGGCTTTTGACAGAAGTGCCCTACGGTCTTCCCCTCCACCTGAGCACAAAGAGCTGTAGATCCCCCCTCTCACCATTGAGCAAGCAGGGGATCACCAGCCTACACGCACATGAGAGACCACACTGAGAACACCACTGCCACAGTAGCAACACCACTCATTTCAGTGACAGATACTGCAAAGATAGGTATGGTATTACTCCCTGCCAGCATGATGGTCTCCCTTTAAATCAGACAATTAGGAATAAGCCAACACCACTAACAAATGCAGGACTAAAGCCTGCTGATTTTCATACTGCAAATGATCCTTGGTCTTCCCTGAGCATCATCAAGTGAAGTCCAATTTTGTTGCCTGGCTCCGTCTACAGAAACTATTCTACTGTTGCCAACAATGGACTCAAAGGCCTTGCTTTTGCTCTCATGCTACAATAAACTAGCAATAACTCAGTTAAAAATCAATACAACTGTACTGGTATACAAAGAAGAATCTGACCCCATGGTCTATTAGGTCGTTTTTAATGATCCCACAATTAGAGAAACCAAATGCAACATTTAACATTTGACCTTTGCTGCTGCTTCTAAATTAGCTAATAGAGATTAAAAGCACATACTTTTTTCAAGAGTTCACAAAATGAAGGTTTCAAATCCTGTAAAGGACATTTGACATGTTTTCATTGTGCACTAGAGTTTAAAATGCCAGTTTTTTAAAATGTGGAATAGCAGCTTCAGACTCTAAAATCACGGACTTTGGAGGTACTCTGATTAAGCACCCACGAGACAGTTAGATTGGATCATGGACTAGAGTGGACAAAAGTCAATGTCCTGTGAGAATCTCAGTGCTACAATGGTGTTTAAGAACACTTCCGCAGCTAAAACAAGAAGTGACAAATTCAAAGACTGCTGAGAGGGAATTCTTCAATTTTTTTTTAAACGTAGGTCTATTATGAAAATTTCATCACTTTTTATCATATTTACTGTTTTATATCCTACATTTTCTACCATTTGCATTGTTTTTTCAATGTTTATATTTTATTCTTGCTAGGAAACACATCTCCAGCATCAATTGCAATTACTAACAGCATGCACATCTACATAAACACCTGCATATGCACACAAAGCATAAACAAAATACACTCATACTGGTATAAAACCCAGTCTCCTCAAATAAAACATATTAAATGGATATGCTCTGATGTTACATTAACAAGTAATATATAAAACCTTCAGAAGGGTAGAGATTAAAAAGAGAAGTCCTAAAAAGAACATACATATAAATACATACATGTAAAGTAGAATTATATATAACTTGTATGAGTATGTTACGGCACTCAGCACATGCAGCAAAGTTATTTTGTACATACACAGCGAAAGGATGATTCCTGTGAGCATCAGTGAATGTGCATAGAGGGTCTCTCAGGAGAGCTGGACCATGTGCAGTGCACACACAGATGATCTCTGGAAAATCACCACACACAGTTGTCTCCCTCCACATCTGCACAACACACCTGAAATTTATTTCAGAAAGCATATTTTTGTGATGCTGGTCTATGAATTGAAAGGGCTTGGGGACATAATTTTGATGGATACCTTGGCAGCTTTGCAGAGAGACAACAGTGACTGTATTCAGGTCTACACTCCACCAATGTTTTCAGGCAACCCATCAGGCACATGGATAGGGTCAGTTCAGGCCCATAAGAAAATCCAGGTATGTGGATTTTGAAACCCACGCAGTCCAATTTATCAGCCTTCAGAGATGCTGAACATTTGCCTCCTGCAAAAAACAGCACTTCTACAGAGACTCCCAGTGTGTCACAAGCTCAGGAAGCCATGCTGGAAAGTTACAGCCTGTAGCTATTAGCTGAACTCAGATTAATCTTGTGAGCCAGCCAACGCCTCCAAAATAAGGAAAGGGTATACCTTGGAGACATGGAACATTAGGACCCACTTTTGCAGCATTTTCTCAGGTCAACTCTGTCTTGAAACAGCAGTTCTGCTTTACTAATAAGCAGAAGACCTGGAAACAACTAATGCCTTGGCACCAGATCCTGCTCGCAATTTGAATCAGGAGTTGACATTTTTGGAATGTCAAGAGTTGATATAACAAGAAACTCCTGCTTAATGCAAGCCTTTCATCTAGGCATGTGTCGCCTTCAAGATGAGACAGCTCATGAGGCCCAGAATTCACAGGGAAAGAAAAGGAAGGAACTAAGGGGAAAAAATTATGTGAAAGGAATAAATGGAATTACAGAAATAATTAACAAATGCTTCTTTCATTACTTCAGTGGAGAATGTGTGATGACATGAATCCTATTACTATCCTAGCTACAGAAAGCTGGAATGTGTATGTTATGTTTGGATTGATGGGATTAATGTTGCCTCTTGACCTAACAGCTGATCTGCTGTTCTTCTACCACCAAAAACACCAAGAACTTCAAAACCTCCTTCACATGTGCGTATATTCTTCATTATTAGGAAAAGCAACCAAAGAGGACAGGATGAGACCTAATGCTAGTTTAGTACGACAATGCACACAAGTCAGGGCTGCCACAGGACAGCTCCCCCCACGCAAGGCGAGCAGTTGTCACTCCCCTAACACTGCCTGGTATCACAGAGTGTACCTGCATGCGAAACACAATGAGGACTGCTGAACAAACTGTATTGCCTGAACCAACTGGCAAAGGATGGGAAGCATGCCAGGGGGAGCACCACAGGCACTTGCTTTCTCCTTCCGCTTCCTTAGACATCTGTTTGTGGTTATAGTTGGACACAGCAGAGTGGGCAATACCGACCTGAGTCTTAACTGGCACAGCCACTCTTAGGTTCTTACTTGTTGCTGGAAATACATAATCCAAAACTGCTATTGAATGGCAATGTATACCAGAGAAGGCTTTAGACTTTTTTTTTCTCCTTGCTGGTCCCCCATAACAAAAAATCCCTCTCAAAGTTATGCACAGCAACCACATACACGCATCCATCCATTCAGGAGTACATGAAGAGGTCAAATGCTCTGATCTGAAAAGCTAGGTTTGAAGCTAATTTGCTATTAGAGATAAAATGACACTTGGGCAGCTGTGCTGTCAGACAATTTTGACACACCTAGTACTGACAAAGCTTGGTTTGACACCAACACACAAGTAAAATTCAGTATCAACACCTTTTTGTATGCTTTCTCACTGCTTGATACACACACCATTCTATTCAAGTGCCACATTAATTAGTGAATGAATTATGATGACACAGGCATGTTGAGCTTTTTACCTCAACTCTTTTAACTTACCTTTTCATGATTTAACTCTTAATGCAATCTACAGCGAAACACTTCACTGCTTAAGTACATTGCTGTGGGTGTGAAAAAGGGATTGCTGTTAGGATAAAAAAGAATAACCATGAAAAGCCAAGAGTACTATATTGTAGAGCCTGTTGCTCTGTTTGGAACAATCAGCACTGCAATGAAAACTGAACAAGATTATCATCTGGTAGGCAGGAAAAAAGTTGTATCAATTCTGAAAGTGCAGAGACATGCAAGTGAAGGAGCAATGGTCCTGATTTAAATACAGCCAGTTTAATGACTTAAATTGAAATCTAAGGGTGAGCTGGTGAAAGTGAAGCATACTTCTCGTGACGAGGACACAACAACATCAGCCTTCTCTGGCAGAACAGCAACTCTGCCTACAACTCCTCTTTTCATGCTCTGCCATCACACCTGCCCTTGTTTCCAGTAGACCTGCCCCAGTTTCTCTAGCTGTCCAATCTGTGGCCCTAATTTGAAGGCAGACCTCAATTAAAAGGGAGCACTACTCAGCAGTTACAGCTACGTCCTCCTTTCCAATACTCCTATGTAGGCAAAGAATACATGCAAAAGAGATGGGTACCTGTATTGTTCATGGAAGGAGCACTGCTGTATGTTAAGGTTTCCTACCTAAACAGTCAACCAAAACTTTGTGCACTTTTCCCACTAAAGGACAGAGTCCTTTAAGACCCTTGGGAACTTAAGGTACATTCTCATGTAGAACCATTAGCACACACACACACAGAGCACAGGCTCACTACACATCCAATTAAATAAACTTACATAAATCATATTTTACTATGCTGCACAACAGGCAATATGGCTGACCACATCTGGTGAAAAGTTATTGTACGTGGCTCTAAAATAAACAATACCTCATACAGCTACTCCAACCTCTTGTGAAAAAAGGTAGTTAAGAATGTGATTTTTGAAGTGAGGTTTCTAAAACATGCCTGTTTAAAACCCATGGTTACTGAAGAATATTTCTGCAATTAAAATAATTACACAGACTGAACCTAAGATTGACTCAGAGGAAAGTGCCTCATGTTTTAGCAAAAAACAAAAACTGCAAAAGGTTTCATTTAGAGATAGCTATATATTTTTCCAGAGAAACTGGAAAAAGTTGTTCAGAAACTGAGACTTCATTAGAGCTGGAAGGAAAAAAAATGCAGAAAACAATTTTTTTTGCTTCTCTGATCTGTGAAAACATTTCAGTCAGATCCATTCCTAGGCAGACATCCCATGCAAATACGATTTCAAGATTTCACTCTTGAAATTCAATGCTTATGGAACATTTGTATCTAAAGAGCAAGAAAAAAACGTACATCCATCCATAATGAAAGCAGAGACTAAAGACCTATCTGTAACATATTACAAACACATAAATATTCCCTGAAGAAGGACTTGCTTTATTTATAATTTTTGACTGGACTAGTGCAAGGGGAGGAGGTCAGTGCATGGACAAACAGCTAGCCAACCTGCTCCCAGCCGTGATCCCATCTCTTCATCAGCGAAACTGCCCTGAAACCAGAGGCTGAGGGATCGCTTGGGCCTTGGGTGAACTTTCCATGGCCACTGGTATTTGTCCTCCATCTCTCAAAAGGGACGTGCTGCAGACATGCCCTATTTAGAGACAGAGGTTGCAGCTCCAAACTTCATGTTAAAGCTAATAAACATCTCTGAAGTTTCTGGCCACTCTACTCACCCAGCCAGCAATGCAGTAATTACACCTAAAAGCACACAAATCTGAAGAAAGCCTTGTAAAAAATATTTCCGTTCCACTCTGTTTAAAAAAATATTTAGTTTAAGGCTTACATGTAGTGAAACAGGTCACAGTACGGTCCAAGAATGCAAATTCTCATGAGAGCAGAATTTAGAATATCCTATGAAAATGAAGAATGGTACTTCACTCTAAAACGCTGTGAAAATTTATGAGGCAAAGTTAAGTGCCACAATGAAATTTAGTACATCATCTTTACTAGCTTATAGGATAAACAGTCCAATTTATGGCATTTACAACATTATCACATTTGCTCAGGAGTTCATCTACAAACTAGGTCACAGGTCATCAACAGGAAATTCATAGGAAATTATGGAGGAAATTAAAAGAACACAAATGGGCAAGCAAACTAGTTTATACAATCTAGGTTCTCCCAGCACAGCTTCCTGTGTTATGATGAACTCAGCTTTCATACTGAACTTTGCCTTTTCCAGGCCGCACTAAGTAAGCATTTCTGAATTGTCTATTATACTCTCCAAGCCTCAAAATGTGGAGGTCAAATTCTCTAAAATCAGCCATTGAGGTTTTTTTTCTTTAAACAATATAGCTGGGAAAGGAAATAGTAACTAGAAAAGGTGTTTTGAGATCATTAAATGCAGATTTCTCAATATTGGCACCTCAACAATGGGTGTAGGAGATCCTTCATTGACACTAATACTACAGTGAGGACAGTACCCTAATACAAGAAGACATTCTTATATTCCTTCAGTTCCAGCATCCCAGCCAAACTGCACCTGCACTCCTGATCTTGTTTGGGAAGATGACAAGTAGTGACTGGGAACCTGTTCTACTCTCACATTAGATATGCTTTTCAAAATAAAACCCCTTGTCTGTAAGGCATAGGAAGAGAGAGGGCTGCAGTTCATCTAGGTTATCTGGACAACTTTTGAAAATAAAAACTGCTTAACAGAAGCAGTCACTGCTTAATTGTTTAGAGCTAAAAACTGAATGCAGTGGACTGCCTATACCTCTAATGTATCACACAGAAACAAAAGTTAGGAGCAACTTTGCAAGACAGATACAAAATGAAAGACTTGCAAGATGCCTCAGCTGTCTCTCTTCTTGCTCCTTAGTTAAATAAAAAGACCTAGTATAAATGTAATCAACTTTTCCTTCATTCTTTTTCACAATACCCAAACACCCACATAAGGTCCACAAAATAAAAGCAGTTCCTCAAGTTCATTCTTACTCTGGTGCTTTCATACCCCACCAAATTCAATAAAAACACTGAGATCTGTTTTTTCAATATCACAACTTGCGATTTCTAGTAAATTGTGCATTTGTAGTTACCTCCTGCAGATAGTATTTCCCATTGAAGCAACAAGAAACACTTGCATACTTTAAAAACTACAGGAATCATATCATCTACAATTTGATGAAAAACAGAACTATTTTTGGGTTGTGAGGAGTTGGTTGACAAGGTAGGAGCGATAACAGTACCGAGTAACACTCATTCCACATCATTTACTGCTGGTATTATAAACAGGCTCTCTTTTTTGGCTTGCAGGAAGGTGAGATGGAAAATTCTAAGAACACAGTGTTGATCGGAACACAGGATTTCACTTGCAGAATGAGGACTGCTGTGTTCACATTGAACGCACCTATTATTGCATGTCTGTTCTTACCCACCATTACCAAATAAAGGCCTGGGCTGAGAAAGGATCCTTTTTTGTGATGGGCAGTATTACAGTATAAAACAAAGGAGGAAATTCTCCTACTGAACAGATTACAATCTGAGTGCGGAGAACTGCAGAAACTGTTAAAAGTACCCAGGAAAACAAAGTCAATGACTGATACAACTGGGAATACCTCCCTCACCTACTAACTTTCAAACCCAGAGATTTTAATCTCTTTTTGAAGGAAGGAAAAGGGAAAGTTGCTATCCTCTTTATAATGAATTCAAGCCTGCTGAAAATCAAGTTTTCTTGTTTCGGTTACCTTTTGCAGCCTGTTTAAAAGCTGCCAATACAGATCAGGATTCTGTCTAAACTAGACTGCTCTACCCACTCCATCGTGCTGCACACCCAAATATACTTGCTGTAAAGCCAGGTCTTCCTTTTTCCCCGCCCCCCTCCACAGTCAATTTGAGCAAGATAATTCCAGCACCTATATGTCATCCAAGAGTGAGATACAAAACAGCATCAGTACAGCAGCCAACTTAGTAAAATATGCTGAAAAAAGGAAGCCAGTAGCTATAAACAACTTCCATACCCCTTCATAGCTACAGGCACTCACTCGGGAGCAACAAATACTGGTTTGGGAGATTTTTGCAACTTCAATATCCAGGCATTTTCCCTAGGACTACTCTGATTGCTACTGGCCTTGATACCAAAAATTCTGCAAGAACAAGTACAGAAGCACAATTTCCTGAGACTTTTAAAAAAGCTTTTAACCCTTGTTTCTGCTTCCTGTCCTATTTAATTCATCTAGAAAAAAAGACCTATAAATGAAAGTGTTCAGTTTAAGTTCAGGCACTCACATCTCAGTTTTAATGGTCACTATCCTTTTTCCCTCCTCTGATAAAAATATAACCCAACTGTTAGACAGAATTGCCTGAAGTATTAATTAGATACTTCTTACAAGGGGCAATCTAAGCTCGGATTTACATCTACACCACCAAACCCATCAGATATTCAGTTTTGGTAATTTAATGGTAGTTTTGTCATCTAAACTAACGGAAAGTATACTGTTTTTCAAGGAAAAAAACCCCAAATACCATTAACATTGTGTTACTTAGCAATTCTTACACAAGCTCTAAATCAGTTGACAATTTTTGATCATGACTCTGATACTGTCTGGCCCCTTCCAAGCATGCTCAGGGGGATCCAACGGTAACTGTACTGGAAATCTTTTTTCAGCACTGCTTTACTTGAGTCGCAGCCCAGAATTTGGATGTTGATTCTGTTTTAATGCTATTCACAGAGATGTTCTACAACCTGTTCACAGAGATATTCTACAACCTGCTACGGGCTATAAAGCAGAGTCACGCTAATGAAGCTTCCCAGAAAACTGAAAAGAAATCCCCAGTTTTTGGGGGATTTCTACAACATGCTTAGCAAAACAGCATCTTTCTGGTCTTCATACCTGATTGTACTTATATGTCTTTAAACTGCGCAAAGAATGTTACTAAGATGGTAGTTTACTCTGGGATGAACTCTCCAGCATACAAATGAAGGCCTATTGTCGCTCAGAACTGAGCAGGTCATTGGGCTAACCCAAGGTGATCTGCAGAATCCTCACATTTCAGCCCCCTCCAACAAATAATGCATTTTGCAAAGATGTGGCTGCTATTCAATTCCAAAATGGCAAGATATCCAACACCCTTCAGGCTTATCAAGTGTTGCCAACAAAGTATAACTTCTACACCTGTGAAAGACTGGGAGCCACTTGTGATGAATCAGTACTGTGTTTGTTCCGAACCCTTGTCTTTTCTTGAAAGAGGAGCCTCCTGTATCTTCAGTAGTCTATCATGATACCTAGTGTGCATATAGAAAAATTACTTCAATCACAGAACTACCAGAAAACACACCTAGAAATGTATTCAGATGCAGAGTGACACCCTGTCTTGGGGTCCCAAAACACACCCCAATACAAATGTCAATGACAGCCTTCTGTGACCTGATCCTGGAGTACCTCTGTGCACCCCAACGTGGCCAAAGGTCTGAGCAAATCAGCAGAGAGGACGTGGAAACTTCAAATGCAAGCAGGAACAAGGGGTTAGGAAGGAAAAATAACCTGAAACTTAGCCTTGCAGAGATGACTGCTTTGAACTGAGATAGAAACATGAAGAGGTCTAGGTAAGATAGGCACACACACAGTCTTCTTTCTTTCTTGTATTCATTTCTCTTTGATTTTACTTCTAATGCCATACAGAAAAGAGACACTCCGGATCTCCATGCTCATAGGTCACAACAGCCAGGGGGAGCTGGTACCCAGGTACTCAACTGCAGTTTGGCCAGCTGAATGCACAAGCAGTGCTCAGGACACTGCCCACAGATTGGTCTAAAAGTGAACTCACGGGTATGCAGAAAAGGTCTTGGTATCTGGTGGGCAAGGACCAGGCATACACGTGACATAACACACGGGCACGGGCACAGCACTGTATGTGAGGTAATACTGCACATACAACCACAAGAATGAAAAACATGGCTCCACAGAAGGAGAGAAAAGCTTGCCTTTTGTATTCTTTTAGGCAAGAAACCAGGGAGAAAACAAAATGAAGTAGACACTGTACAAAAATGACTGGTCCATGAACTTGAACCAACTCTGCGGTCTGAAGACAGAGCCCACTTAGATCCTTCCCCCATATCAGGACGCAGTGAAAGTTCCTAATTCTTTGTCAAGGTAAGTGGATGCCACAGAGACCAAAAGGGACTGGAAAGATACAGTGAGTCCAGTAGCAACCTCCCAAGCAATAAAGCAAGCATAGCCCCTGAAGCAACTGAACAGAGTGACCCTCTCGGGGCTCACCAGTTCACTATAGCCAGAAGCAAAAGAGACAGAGCAGGATCCAGGAGGTAAAGCTGGTCCTACTAGCCACCGACACCCACATACTCAGTTTTTATTGCCCCAGTAATGGTTCTGGCCTAAGACAACACAAAACTACTCAGAATTCAGGGAAGCAAAGAGATCACATTACCATTAAGAAGACGAATGGGAAGGTGTTTCTTAACACCACAATTAAAAAAAAATAAGGTGATGCAATACTGATTATTCCATTAAATATTAATAACAATACAGCTGCTTTCAAGCTACAATATATTCCTTTAGATAACTGAATTAAGGGGACAGGAGAACCAAATGAGCTTTGTGTGTATCTGGCACTTCTCAATTATGTTAAACTGAGTTCTTCACTTCATGTGTAATTATCTCCAAATATTAATCTTCAGAGTTAGAGGTTCAAGCTTAAAAAAAAATAAAAATACCTAGGACTCTAAAATTTGCTCATATGACTCCCAAGATCCTTCTTACTGTTCAAGGAGCTTGAAGAGTTTGTCCTAGACCTTTCATCAAACATTACTGAAAGAGAGAATGAGGTTATCTTTCCCTCCTACAAATTTTAATTTGCATACAGATACCATCAGCTGGATAGCAGGGTTACATACTTCTCTCCTTTCCCTTCTACTTGAACTTGGTAAGTTCACTGAGACTGAATTTTACTCTTCAATTTTGAAGGACTGAAACCTCTGAAAGGAAACTGTAAAGCAAAGAGCAGTAAAGTAACTGCATACTGTTCAGAAGGTAACCTCCAAATCACCATGATCTGGAATTAGTTTTTACCATTGCAGAAAGCTCAGCAGACATTCCTTCATGCTGTGTGTGTTAGACTGCTACCCTACACCACCTCCATCTCAAACTGACACGTTACCTCCAACACCAAAATTGTCAATTAAAGTATCTGAAGAAGGCTGCAGGAAAAGTTATTTCTTTCAAGAGCATTACTCAGTTCTGGTACTATTTAATGGCTGTGTCAATCACAGGGTGCAGCTCCTCTCTCTGCTAAAACAAAATCCAGGATTTGCCTTTGTATTTAGAAGGAAAAAAGGAAAAAAAGCAAGAAGCTTCCAATATTTGGAAAGCTATATATATTATTTCGTTTAACTGTTTGGAGACCTCCTAAGTCGCATTAAGTTTTACCCTGCTTGGCAGTTGCATATGATTTCTTTATTCTCCCTTGAATTAAGCAGCAATATATCAAAAACTTCAAGTATATTTCCCCCTTTTCAAAAGCACCTATTGTATACATGTACATGTATATGAATTGTATTGGATTCAAACTTCGAGCATCTCTTCTCACACAAGGTCAAAGCTTTACATTGTTGTAATTTTCTTTTTCAGTGTTTTTCCTCCAAGACAGTCCTCCACTGGGAAATTAATATTCTGCATGAACAATGAACTCCTTGCATGGCCTTTGAACCTAGTGGTTGCTAGGAGGCCTAAAGAAACCCTGGAGTACAGCCTATTTAATAGCACGTATCAAGAGATTATTCAGAAGCAAAAATGTGTGATTTTCTAAATTGTCTGCTTTTTTCCCTCCTTACTTCCATCTCCATTCATCTGTCAAACAATCTTTAGATTTCATATGAATTGCATCTGCATCAATTTTCTATAATTATGGGCAGTTTGTTCCCCGAGTATTGAAAATGTGACTGGCCAGCCACCAATGCTGCTTCAAATCAAGCAAATATCAAACTGCTCCTTACTCAGTTTTACTGAAAAGGCTGCATAAAATCAGATGTGCTTCACCACTGTAGCATGAGGTTTGCACTTCCATTATAAACATGGTTCTGCTTAGAGACTGTATTTTCCTCATACAAAACACCGTGGTAGTGACTGCAGCACCATTACTCAGTATTTCTCAGTGATGAAAGAAATATATATAGCTTCTCCATGCTCAATTCAGGCATACTTGAATATTAACATCTCAAGCTTTTTAGCATCTTACTGAAGGTTGGTTGATTGTATGCATGTCAATATTTCCCCAAGCATAGTAATTGAGGTAAAACCCCACGGTTTCTTTCCCACCCTCCACCCCCAGCCCAAACAATGAGGCATTTAATTAAAAGATAACCACAACAATGCTAATGGTGATGAGGTTAAATGGTTGGATAAACAGAATGCAGCCCTCTGAAAAGCCCATGTGTTTCAGGACACTTTCTCCCCTACAACATTCTGGGTGACAAAGAAAGTATCTGTATTCCTAATCCCCACAATTTTTATGCCAGTGGACTTCCTACAGATTTCCTGCAAGGAAGAGAGTTTCCTTCAAACAGCATCTATTCCTCCCAAAACTAATGTTTGGAAAGGCAGTGGACAAAGATCCTTTAAAAATAAATGAATGTGGCAACTATCCATTATGAGAGAACAATTACATTTCCAGATAAAATTCCTATTAAGTTGTTGTTAGGGTTAAATAAAACCAACAACAACAAAAAAACCCCAAAAAACAAAAAACAACAAAACTAACAAATATTTGCTGATTTTAATTTTCAATGCGTTCTTCCTCCAACAACTTTAGCTAATTCGTAAAATTTAACATGATATTTGTCCTTCATCTTCAGTTGTTGCAATTAAAATCAATGCACTCTACACTCATAAACAAGTGTTCTTGGTCTGGAGATTACTTTAAAACACCTATAGCAGATTAAAATTTTGTGCCCCCTCCTACCCCTCAAAGACATAGGTATCTGCCAACAAATGCAGGGTGACACATCTGATTCTGCAGATTGCTGGTGTTTGACTGTCTGGTCGGATTGTACCAATCTTGCCAAGATAAAGCTTTCACAGAGCCAGACCACTTTCCTGAAGAATTAAAAACAGCAAGAATCACACCACTCGGCACAAAATGCTCACGTGAGCTCCCTCTCTTTTACATATGGGCTTTCTCACTGAAAGAAAGGCCTAAAAAGTACTGACTTCAACAGAACTGACACAGGGTATCTTACAGTGGGAATATCAGGACATTCACCCAGAACAACAGAAATATTTTCAGTATTGCCAGATTCAGCTTTCCAGACACTTTCTGGTCCTGCAGCACCAACGGAACAAACCAATCACTCCACCACCACAACCATTCTCCTCTTCTTCAGCTGTTCAAGCATAAATTATCCTTGTCATTTCCACTCACTATGTGACTTCCCAGGAACCAGAGCACCAATTGCCAAAATGGCACAATATTCTTACACAGGCAGATTTTGCAATAAAGTGCATTTTATTTCTCTTGTACTTGGGCACTAAAGAAAGAACAGTCATGAGACATTTTTAAAACATGAGAAACCAATCCTGACTAAAGACATATGTTTATCAGGGCCAGAGACAGGAAAGTGAGCATATAACTGAAAACCACAATCTTCGGCTCAACCTTTGCAGCAGAAATGGGGCGGGAGGGGACAGCATACAGGGCTGGAGACGTTTTCAGTAATGCATTATAAATAACTTCATTTTCTCCTTTAAAGGAATCTGCCTACTCAACCTAAATTGTGCCTCAGAGGGAGAAACGTGCCTTTGTGATAAATTGGAATTTGCCATCACAATAATGAAACGTTATGTCCTATCATCACAATAAACAGGCAGCAGAACAACAAAGGAGGTTTCCAGGATTTTCTGCCCTCGGCCCCCTCCCCATCAGCATTTCCCCAAGTCTTCTTTTGGGTGTTTATGAAATGCCTTAATTCCAAGGCCATTAAGATGCATTTCTGGATGGAGTAGATTCTACTAACAGTACCGAGGCTTTCCAAAATCTCACCAGCACTCCATCGGAGGCCAAGCCTCTCCCTGATGCCTGCCTTTCCCTGCACTGTTTTTTGTTTTGTTTGCGCTTTCTCTTTCCCATGCACAAACATGTTGGTGCAGTGTCCATTATTTCCCTACGGCCTTCCTTGAAAGCCACTGACAAATGCATATACATGCACGTGTGTGTTCCACCACATACACAGGTCCGGTCTCCTTCTACACCTCAAAAAATAAATGCAAATGTGTTTACAGTCATTTTCACCAACACATGCCTTGCCATTGCAGAAACACGCAGCTGAAAGCCAGGGAGCCTGTAACAAGGCAAGTGCGTTTGCAACCACAAGTAATCCTTTTTCTTTCCAAAATGGAAAAACACGAAAGCCTGATGAGTTAACTAGAGTTAACTGCATTTAAAGAGGAATCTGTCGGGGAGCAGTAAATATCCAGCACATGCTTTTACGCACAAAAGGCGCAAAGGGCTCCCATGCTCTGCACATCCAGTCATTTTTGTCTGCTCTTCCACAACCGTTGGAGATGCAACCGTTCCTCTCATACATTTATTTCACTCGACTAATAGATTTTAAACACCATATTGCGAGGACACCGCTGTGAATCTTGCAGAGGTACAAAATGGTGGATGTATGCTATTTTTTTTTTTTTTTGCATTATTCATAACAACTCAGCCTCCCGATCGCAAGCTCCCCTCCGTACCCACCAACACAGCCTTCCCGGCCAGACACACATCCCGAAGCAGCCTCGCAATAAAGCTCTCTCGCATACACAAATTATGTTACAAACCTGATGTCATGTAGCCCCGTGATGCCTGGGAAATAAAAGCTGGGGGGAAGTGCTTGTGCAGTCGGTAGTCCTTCTCGCTGCGGGACCTCATGCGGTCTGAGGCCCGGTCGGAGAAGTCGGAGCTAGGCCAGGCCCGCCGCAAGGTCGTACTCCGCGTCTTCTTCATC